>JAVHYY010000145.1:0-36113 GCA_035221665.1 Okamejei kenojei
CCGCCCTACAACGTCACCCCCCCCCCCCCTTCCATACTCACCCAACCCTTCTCCCCCAGTTTCACCCCCTGCCAGTCTCGTGACCTCTCTCCTCTCTTTTGCTCTCTCTCTCGCTCTCCAGCTGTCTCTCATTTCTCTCCCTCTCTCGTTCTCCCTCTCTCCTCTCCCTTTCTACTCTTCTCCCTTTCTC
Source organism: Okamejei kenojei (assembly GCA_035221665.1). NCBI lineage: Eukaryota > Metazoa > Chordata > Chondrichthyes > Rajiformes > Rajidae > Okamejei > Okamejei kenojei. The sequence continues at coordinate 191 of JAVHYY010000145.1, forward strand.
TCTCTTCTCTTCTATCTCTCTTGTTCCTCCTCTATCGTTCTCTTCTCTTTCTCTCTCTATCTTCTCTCTCTGTCTCTGTCTCTCTCTCTGTCTCTCTCTCTTTATCTCCTCGTTCTCTCTCTTCGCGCTTGTTTTCTCTACCTCTTTATCTCTCTCTCTCTCGTTTCACTTTCTCTCATCTTCTGTTCTCTCCTATCTGTCTCTGTTGTTCTCTCCTCTCTCATTCTCTTTCCCCTCTCTCTCTTCTCCCCCTCTCATCTCTCCCCCCCCTCCCTCCTCTCACCCCTCTCTCTCCCCCTCTCCCCCCTCTCTCGCTCTCTCCCCCCTTCTCTGATCCTCTCTCTTCTCTTCCCCCTTTCTCAACTCTCTCTCTCCAGTCTCTCTTCTATCCAACCCTTTTCTCCTTTCTTCTCTCTTCCACACTCTCTCTTTCCTCTCTCTCTCTCCCCCTCTCTCTCCTCCCTCTCCTCCACCTTTTCTCTCCTCTATTTATCCCTCTATCTCTCACTCTCTCTCCTTTTCACTCTCTCTGTCCCTCTCTCTTTATATATCTTCTCCTCCCCTCTCTTTCCTTCTCCCTCCCTCTCTCTCCTCTATGTCTCGCGTTCTCTCTCTCATCTCGTTCGTCCCACTCTTTCCTTTCTCTCTTCTCTATCTATCTTTCTCATTCTCTCTCACATTTTCTCTCACTCGCTCTTCTTTCTCTTTTCTCTTCTCTCTTCCTCTTCTTTCCTTGTTCTCACTTTTCTCCAATCACCCTCTCGCTCTCTCTCTCTCTCTCTCTCTCTCTCTCTCTCCTCTCTCTATTTCTTGTTCTCTCTCTCGCTCGGCCCTCTACTCTCTTACTATCTTCCTCTCTCGTTCTCTCTGTCTTTATCTTGTCTTTCGTTCTATCTCTTGTCTCTCTCTCCGCCCCTCCTCCTCCTCTCTCTCCCCTCTCCCCGCTTCTCTCTTTCTCTCTCTTTCCCCACCTCTCCTGTTCGCCCTCTCTCTCCCCTCACTCTCTATCTCCCTCTCTCTCTTCCCCATCCCTTTTGTCTCTCTCCCCTCTTCTTTCTCTCTTTCTCTCTCCCCCTCTCTCCCCTCCCCTTCTCTATCCGCCTCTTCCTCTCTCCCCCTCTCTATCCCTCTCCCTCCCTCTCTCTTCCCCCTCTCTCTCGCTCGTTCTCCCTCTCTTCTCCATTTCTCTTCTATCTCTCATTCTCTCTCTCTCTCTCTTCTCTCTCTCTCTCTTCTCTCTCTCTCTCTCTCTCTCTCTGTGTTTTTTCTGTCGTTCTTATTCTCCCATTTCTCCTCTCCCTCTCGTTTCTGTCTAGTTCAGTCTCTCTGCCTCTCCTGTTCCTTTACTCGCTTATCTCTATTTTCTCTCTGTCTTCTCTCTGTCTCTCGCCCCCCCCCCCCCCCCCCCCCCCCCCCCCCCCCCCCCCCCCCCCCCCCCCCCCCCCCCCCCCCCTACTCTCTCCCCTCTCTTCCCCTTCTCTCTCCTTCCCCCTCTCTTCTCCACTCTCTCCTCTCTTCCTCCCTCCCTCTCTGCCTCTCTCTCTCCCCCTCTCTCTCTCCATCTCTCACCAATCTATCTCCCCCACTCTCTCTCTCCCCTCTCCCCCCCCCTTTTTCACTCTCTCCCCTCTTCTCCTTATCTTCTCTTTCTCTCCCCTCTTCTTCTCCTCCCATCTCTCTCTCCCCCTTTATCTCTCTCTCTCTCTCTCTCCCACCTCTTCTCCACTATCCCTCTCCCACCCTCTTCTCTATCCCCCTTTCTTTTTCTCCCCCCAAAACCCCATCTCTCCCTCCCCATCTCTTTCTCTTCCCTCTCACCCCTATCTCCATTCTCTCCCTTTTTTTCTCTCACTCTTCCCCCTCTCTTTACCTCTTCTTCTCTATTCCACTCCTCTCGCTCCATTCTCTAGCCCCTAATCTCTTCTCCCCCTTCTCTCACTCTCTCTCTTCAAGTTTTCTCTCCCATGCTCCCCCTCTCTCTCCCTCTCTCCCCCCTCTCTCTCCCCTCTCCTCTCTCCCCTGCTTTCTCTCACAATTTTCCCTGCCCCCTCTCTCTTCCTCTCTCTTTCTTCCCCCTCTCTCCCCTTTCTCTCTCCCCTCTCCCCCTCGCAATCGCCCTTTCTCTTCCCTTATCTTTCTCTTTCTTTCGCCCTTCCGCCCCTCTAGCCCGCCCTCTCTCTCCCCCTCCACTCACCTCTCGCTCTCACCATTCTTTTCTCCCATGCTCACCCTCACTACACTCTCTTACCTCCCCTCTCTCTCCCATTCTCTCCCCCCTCTCTCTCCCCTCTCCCGCCCCTCTCTCCACCCCCTTCTCTCCCCTAAACTCGGAACCCCTCTTCTCTCCTTTTCTCTCCTCTCTTTCTCCCTCCCACTCAGTTATCCTCTCTCACCCTCCTTTTTACTGTGTTTATTGATCCCTCACCCGCTCTCTCCCTCCCACTTCTCTCTCTCTTCTCTTGTCCTCTCTCTCCGTTTCCTCGCTCTCTCTCTCTTCTTCTCTCTCTCTCTCCCTCTCCCATTCTCTCTCCGTTGCTCTCTCTCTTCTCCCTCTCGCCTCTCTCTCTATTCTTTCCGCTTTCACTCTCCTCCTTCTCTCTTCCACCTCTCTCCCTCCCACCCTCTCTCTCCCCTCTGTCTCTCCCCTTCTCTCTCTCCCCCTTTTCTCTCCCTCTCTCTCCTTTCCCAACCCTCTCTCTCCCCTCCCTTCTCTCCTCCGCCCTCTCTCTCCCCCTCTCTCCACATCTCTCTCTCTCCGTACTCTCTCCCCTCCCTCACTCTCTCTCGCCCCGTATCTCTCTCTCTACTCTTCTCTTTCTCTCGCCCCATCTCTATCTCTCCCCCTCCTTACCCTATCTCTCCCCCTCTCACCCTCTCTCTCCATCTCTTACATTTGTCTCGCTCTCTCCCTCCTCCCTCTCCCATACCTTCCCCTCTCCTATCCCCCCTTTCTCTCCGCTCTCTCTCCCCCCTCTCTCTCCCCATCCTCTATGCCCTATCTTACTCCCCTTCCCTCTCTCCACTTCCACTCTCTCCGACTCTCTCTCTGTCTCTCTTTCCTATCTCTCCCCACCATTCTCTTCTCTCACGCTCTCTCCCTCTCTCCGCTCTTCTCCCCTTCTCTCTCCACTCTCCTCTCACCCTCTCTCTCTATCCCCCTTTTCCACTCTCTCTCTCCCCATCACCCTCTCTCTCTCCCTCCGGCTATCTCTATCCCTCTCACTCTCTCTATCTCCCGTCTCTCTCTCCTTCCTCTCTCTTCTCCCTCTCTCTATCTCTTTTCTCCTTCTGTCTCTCTCCCCATCCTCTCCCCATATCTCTCCCCACTTCTCTCTCTCCCCTCTCTCCCCGTTCTTGTCCTCTCTCCCCCTCTCTCTTAACACTCTTCTTTCTCTCTCTGTCTTCCCCCTCTCTTCCCCCCACTCTCTCTCCCTCTCTCCCCCCTCTGTCTCCCCTTCCCTTCTCTGTCTCTCTCTCTACGTCCTCTCTCGGCCCCCTTTATTCTCTCCCCCTCTCCCCCTCTACCGCCTCTTTCTCTCCCCCCTCACTCTCTCCTCCTCTCTCTCTCTCTCTCTCTCTCGACCCTCTCTAACTCCCCTTCTGTCCCCCACAGCACTCGATCCCTCTCTCTGTCCCCCCTTTCTCTCCCCACATATTCTCCCTTCTCTCTATCCCCTCCCCTCTCTATCCCCCTCTCTCTACCTTCTCACTCCCTTCTCTCCCCCTCTCTCTACTCTCTTTCTCCCCCTTTCCCTCTCTCCCTCTCCTGCTATCTCTCCCTCTTCCTCCTCTCTCTCTCCTCCCCCTTCTCCTCTCTCTCCCCTCTCCCTCAGTCTCTCCACTCTTCTCCTCTCTCTCTACCTCTCGCCCCTCCTCTCTCCTCACTTCCCCTATCTCCTCTCGCTCTCTCCTTTCTCCTCTCTCCTCTCTTTCCCTGTCCCCTTCTCTCTCCCCCTCTCTTACCCCCTTTCCCCTCTCTATTCCTGTCTCTCTCCCTTTCCATCACTCTCCCTCCCCTCTCTCTCTCGCCTCTCCAATCCCCCACTCTCCCCTCTCTCTCTCTCACCTCTCGCTCTCTCGCCCTCTCTTCCCGTCAATCTATCCTCTCTCTCTCCGTCTTCTCCTCTCTCCCTCTCTCTTAATCCCCCCTCCCCTCTTCCTCGGTCTCTCTTTCCTGTCTCTCTCTCCCGTCTCTCTCTCCCAATCTCTCCTCCCGTCTATCTCCCCCGCCTCTCTCTCTCCCCCTCTCCCTCCCCCCTCTCTCTCTCCCATCTCTCTCCCATTTCATACCCCTCTGTTTTCTCGCTCCTCCCCTCTCTCTACCTCCGTCCTCTCCCCACTCCCTCCCCCTCTCCCCCCTCTCTCTCTCTCCCGCGTCTCTCTTCTCTCTTCGTCTCTTCTTCCACATCTCTCTTTCTCTCTCTCTCTCTCTCCACACTTCCCCCCCCCTTTACTCCCACTCCCTCTCTAGCCACTTTTTTCTCCTTCTCTCTATCTTACACTCTCTTCCCCCTCTATCCCCCTCTCCTTACCCTCTTTATCCCCCTCTCTCCCCTTCTCTCTCTACAATATTCCCTTATCTCTCACCCTCTCTCTCTCCCCATCTCTCTCTCTCCTCATACCACACCTTTTCTCCCCGTATTGTCTTTTTGGTTATCTTCAGTTGGTCTTTAAACATTACCCAATCCTCTTGCTTCCCGCTCATTGTACTTTTTCGCTTTAATATTTAATTTTTATACTGTCCCTGACATCCCCTGTCAGCCATGGTCGTTCCAAATTATTCTCCCTGAATCTTTCTTCCTTTTGGAATGAAACCGATCCTGCACCTTCTGTATTATTTTCCAGAACACCTGCCATTGTTGTTCAGACTCATCCTGCTAGTGTATCTTTCCAGTCAACTTTTGGCCAGGCTCCTCCCTCCTCCCTTCTGGCTCCGGGCGGTGAATGTTTGGAGGCCGGGAGCGGAAGCTGGAGGGAGAGAGAGAACTGCGGCCGCCTCTGGGATGGATGCGCTCAGGGCGCGATTTTTTAATGAGACGAAAGCACTAAGGTGAGGCGGATATTTCACCGCGCTTTCACCTGCTCCCTGGAAACTTGGACTGGGTCACCACGTAAATATATGTGTGGTGCAGCAAGCTGAGATTCCTCAGCAAATACCCGATGTTGTTAAAGATTAATTGAGAAGCATTCGGATCATTTCCAGCTCCTGCGATCTGATAATAGACCACGTTTACAACCAGCGTCAACCACAGGAGGATGAAGCTGCCCGAGATGGTGAAGAGTAAAATCATAGACCTCCTCCTGCTCTCCATCTCCGGGTCATTGCGGTTCTCCCCCTTGCTCTCGCCCCTCAGCCCCTTACGGACCCGACTGGCCACTAAAATGTGGCGGACTGTCAGAGCGTTGAGCAGCAGGATTACAGCGAAAGGGAGGAGTGGAGTTGAAACCATGTCGATCCAGTCATATGCCACCCACCCGGGGTCAGTGTAATAACTGTCCACGATGAGACAGTACCACGGGACATTGTCGATGATTATCCAGTGTTCCATTGTGAAGTAGCGGGGAAGGTTTTTGAGACAGAACAGAACGCCGGTTGTTGCCAGAACCGCAGCCGCAATTTTCCCGCTGCAATATTTAGTTTTCTGCTTCTGGCAACAAATGGCGACAAAGCGATCAAAGGTGAAAGTGACGGTGAACCACACAGAACAGTCTGCCGCTACAAACCTCAGTACTTCTATAACACTGCACACAGGGGTGATGGACAGGAAACTCGAAATAAAGTAATGATATCGTATCCAAGACAAAATGACCTCGATGATGAGAGCCAGTAGATCGGCCGCTGCCATGGCCACCAGGTAGCGAGTGGTGCAGTTGGAGAGGCCGCACTTTCCCCGGGACAGGATCACAATCGCCACTACATTCACTGCGGAAAGACAAGGGAACGGACACTGAACATTTACCCAACACGGTCTCCGGGGCTGAACACCTGCTCGACTTTCAGCTCAAGATCAGTAGTGTTGGAGTCGGTGCGCGGCTGCTGCAAGTTTAACAATGTCAGAGCCGGCTCCGACTGTGCCCGACCTGCCTGCCTGCTTCAGGGGAGAGAGATAAGGCGACGGGCGGGCGGGGTAAAGGGCGGGGAGGGAACGAGCACCCACCCGCTACAATAGGCGCAATGGTCCTTTCTATAGTTAACCCTGCTGCTGCTCACAGTCTCTGATGGGGCGGCTTTCATAGACTTTACCGTGAGCGGCCGGCCGCGTGTAACCAGGGCTCTGGGAATTCGGCATCTGACGGGGACGAGGAGGCTTCCCGAGGGAAGGCAGTAACAACATGGAATCCGGCAGCAGAGTGGCTCCGTTAATGGATTCATTCCACAGAGAGTTCCGTTCAGTAACAACACACACACGACGGGAGATCAGCGGCCACTGGTCCAGGAGATCGATCCAATTATTAACCAACAGGCGGTGGGTGTAATCCGACTGTGACAGACTCCACAGTGAGACGCACAGTCCACAGGAGCGGCTGTTCACTCTGATCAATAACTCAGACACAGTGAATTTCACAATGTGAACCCCTCTGTCCCAGTCACACCGTCCCGGAGAGCTGCTTGCCTGCCTGTCCCGAGCACTGGGACAACCCTGGGCAAGGTGCCACTGAAGGCAAGAACAACATTCTAGTGGCTCCCGGCCGGCAGCAGTGAGAAAAAAAAGGCTTAGTTTCAGCTGTCTAAAAATAAGAAAAATCACAGCGCGCGTTATATTCACAAATATTTCACTGAGAGGTTTGATATTCTTTTCATATTCTTGTACAACGAACTTGTAACATGATGAGAATCAGGTCACCACCAGTTAACACACGGATGGAGATATAAAACTTGAATTGTTCTGCTCACTCACCAGGGACTCCAACGGCAGCAATGATCACGTATAGGATTTTCTCCACGCCTACATATTCATAAACCTTTTCCCACATTTTCTCTGCCCAGCGGCGTGTCCCCGTGCGCTACCGGTAATGTCTCGGAATGAAATGCGGAGGCAGAACATTTCTGGAGATTTTATACCATTTTCCGTCTCCACCGGGACAGTGAAATTTCAACAGAGTTTAAAAATAGAGATTTTGAAATGATTCACAAACAGATGACATCAGCCGAGAGAAATCCCTGCTGAGACAGGTTGTGATTTATTCAGGGAATTGATTGAGAAACTCCAAAGACTGGGAATTGCGGCGATAGATACTGAGGGATGGAAATTGGGAGCGGCGGCATTGTTCCAGCAAAGGGGATGTTGTTTCAAACTCCATCAGATCCAACTCTCCACCTCATGTTGTTTGTCTGATTTCCTTCAATCCGTTTCACTCAGCAAGGCGATGCCAAATTCCAGGGACCCTCTCAGGGCTTCTGGTGCCCAGTTTGAAGGTGGACTGGACTGGGCGACCTTTGTCCACAGTTTGAGGAATTAGTTCAACAGATCACCTCGGACTAAAATGCCCCCCCCCCCCCCCACACACATACACACTCTGCTTCAGCACTCAATATGATCGCGGCTTCACTGACTGTGACCTCAACCTCACACTCCCGCTGACTGACCCGGGGAACCACTCACTCCCTACTTGCCTGGAATAGATCTATACCATGGGACAATAACATCCTCTGCCTTCATCACCCCGAGGAGGAATGACCCAGACTCACAGAAACATTGCCCCCTCAGAATTGTCCTAAACCTACATAAAACGACGAATTATGCAGCACCTCTTCCTCCTCTCTTTCTTTCTCCCTCCATCCTCACTGCTGTCACTCTCTCCGAACTGTTACTCACTCTCCTACGCTCTCTATTCCCCCTCTCTGGGCTGCCCTCTCTCCGTCCACTGATGGAGTGACTCACAGTGGGATAGTACTGATGGAGATGTAACACTTGGATAAAATGGGGCAAAACTGACGCAGTGACACACTGTAGTGGAACTGATGGAGTGACACACTGTGGTGGTACTGATGGAGGAACACACTGGAGGTACGGATGGAGTGACACACTGTGGTGGTACTGATAGAGTATCACACTGAGGTGGTACTGATGGAGTGCCACACAGTGGTGGTATTGATGTACACACTGAAGGTGGTATGATGGAGGAGTCACACACTGTGGGGTAGTACAGATGGGCTGACATTCTGTGGGGTAGTGCTGATGGAAGTTACACTGTGGGGCAGCACTATTGGAATGACACTGTGAAATAGTACTGATGGAGTGACACGCCATGGGGTAGTTCTATTGGAATAACACACTGTGGGGTTGTCGTGATAGACAATAGGCAATAGACAACAGGTGCAGGAGGAGGCCATTTGGCCCCTCGAGCCCGCATCGCCATTAAATGTGATCATGGCTGATCTTTCACAATCAGTACCCTGTTCCTGCCTTCTCCCCACATCCCCTGACTCCACTATTTTTAAGAGCCCAATCTAGCCCTCGCTTGATAGCATCCAGAAAACCGGCCTCCACCGCCCTCTGAGACAGATAATTCCACAGACTCACCACTCTCTGTGAGAAAAAAGTGTTTTAATTTGTCTTCCGTTCTAATGGCTTACTCCTTATTCATTAAACTGTGGCCCCTGGTTCTGCACTCCCCCAACTTCTGGAACATGTTTCCTGCCTCTAGCGTATCCAAGCCCTAAACAATCTTACGTGTTTCAATGTGATCCCCTCCCTCTCATCCTTCTAAACTCCAGAGTGTACAAGCCCAGCGCTCCATTTTCCTCAGCATATGTAGTCCCGCCATCCCGTGTATGTCTGGCTTGTACTCATGTAATGACACGCTGTGGGCTAGCACTGATGTACTAACACATTGTGGGGTAGTACTGATGGAGTGTCACACTCTGGTAGTAGTATGGTGTGCAGTGATACACTGTGGGGTAGCATTGATCAAGTGACGCACTGTGTGTAAGTAATGATGCACTGGCATACTGTGGGATAGGACTGACGGGGTGACACTGTGGCATAGTAATGATGGACTGTCACTGTGTGACAGAGCTGATGGAATGGCACACTGTGGGTAGTACTGATGGAGTGACAACTTCTGGTTATTACTAACCACCCCCTCTCCGGGAACGTTTCCCTTACAACCGCAAGAAATGCTGCACTTGTTGCTTTACCTCCCCCCTTGACTCCATTAAAGGACCCAAGCAGTCGTTGCAGGGGTGTTCTTATAGAGTCCAGTATGGAATGCCATTGGGCCCTGGGGCTGGTGCTGTTCTTGCCCGTTTGGCTGTGCTCTCCATCTCCTTCCATGTAGGAGGCCTTATGTCCATCTGCTGCTCGGGGGGGGGGGGGGGGGGGCAGGTGGGTAGATAGGTGGCATGCAATCTGGAATGGTGACTGGCTCATGCCTCGGTTGCCAGTGTACGTGCTTCCTCAGGTGCTCCTCCAGTTCCCTTACAGCTACTCTCAGGATCGCGTCTTCTCCTTGACAAAGAGGCTTTTGACAAACTTATACGGCTCTCTGTAGAAACTTGTCCTCTCCCCGTTTCTTTCTTCTTGTGTTGCTTTCTCAGGCATTCTACTCTTCGCAGAATTGCCAGGCGCTGCTTTTTTTCTTCCCCCTGCTGCAGTGTCTTGAGTCCTTTCCTTCTGAGTCTATGGCCTTCCTCCTCTGTTTTTTCTCAGCTGCCTCCTTTCTTTCACCAGTCTTTTGATCTCCTGCTGCCCCGTGGGACTTGTACTGGAGTGCTGCTTCCTTCTGTATTCCTCTGTTTCATGACCTTCACCGCAAATCTCTCCGCCCCCATAGTTGTATATGGTGTCTCCATCTTCTCCAATTTTCTCTCCACACATCCCTTCAATCTTTCCAGAAGATGGACAAGGTCAGTGTTAACGGATCTCCAGTCTTTCCTCTGGCAAGATTTAGGCCACAAAGACGCGACTTGTATTCGCTATAATTGAGAAGATTGAGGGGGAAACATTTAGAAAGTTACAACAATTCTTAAGGTGTATGAAGGATTGTTCAAGATGTTGGGGAGGTCCAGAACAAGGGAGTCACAGTTTAAGGATAAGGGGGAAGTCTTTTAGACCGAGATGAAAAAAACATGTTTTCACACAGAGAGTTCGTGAATCTGTGGAATTCTCCTGCCACATAAGGTAGTTGAGGCCAGTTCATTGACTATATTTAAGGGAATTTAGATATGGCCCTTGTGGCTAAAAGGATCAGGGGGTATGGAGACAAGGCAGGTACAGGATACTGAGTTGGATGATCAAAACCATGATCATATTGAATGGCGGTGCAGGCTCAAAGTATTTCAGTATTTCCAGTATTTACATTAATGTCATTTTAACTGAGTTACATACACAGAAGAAACGAAAGATTGTTTCTCAATCAGTTCCCCCGTCAGTCAGTCAGTGCAAGTTAATAAAACAGAATAAATACATACAGCTTTAAATTAAAATTAACATATCTAAAATAGGCCTAAAAATTGAACTTAAAACAGACATTCAGACCGAAGAGTGGCATGCTTTGACAGGTGTTCTAGCTGTCAAAAAGTATGGGCGAGGTTAGATATGTTGATGTATGATATGGGTAGGGGACACAGCCGTTAACCAGTCCTATTGCCTGTGGGTAGAAGCTGTGTAGCATCCTGCTGGTTATGCAGCTGATGCTCCTGTACCTCTTCCCAGATGGCAGAATGGAGAAGATGTTGTGTGATGGGTGATGGGGGTCCTTAATAATGGAGATGGCTCTGCGGATGCTACGCTTCTGATAGATCTCCAACAGGAAAGGGAATGGAGCACCAACGATCCTACTGGCTGTCTTCACTATCTTGTTAAGTTGTTTTTGTTCATAAGCCTTACAGCTCCCAAACCAGGAAGTGATGCCGTAGGTCAGTATGCTCTCGATGGTGCCTCTGTAGAAGGTCGTTAGGTGAACAGTAGGGAGACCTGCTTTTCTTAGTCTCCGGAGGGGGCGGAGCCGCTGCTGTGCTCTTTTGATGACTGCTGTGGTCGTAGTGGTCAGGTGGTCCGCCAGGTGAAGTCCCAAGAACTTCCCACTCCTGACCCTCTCCACAGCAGCACCATCAACATGCAGCTGTGTGTGATGGTGTTTTCCAGCCCTCCTGAAACCGATCACCATCTCCTCTGTCTTTTCCACGTTGACGGTGAGATTGTGAGACCTGCACCACTCTGTGAGCAGCTCCACCTCCATCCTGTATATCGACTCATTGTTGTCACTGATGAGACCCACCACTGTTGTGTCATCAGTGAACTTATTGATATAATTATTGTTGAGTCTGGCAGTACAGTCATGAGTAAGCAGACTGAACAGCAGGGGGCTTAGGACACAGCCTTGGGGTGAGCCAGTGCTCACTGCGATGGTTTTTGATGTCCGGCTGCCCACCCTGACTGTCTGCTGCATCAGAAAATTAAGGAACCGGTTGCAGGTGCCAGTGTCCACCTTCACCAGCATCAGCTTCTCCACCAGCTGCTGTGGGATGATTGTGTTAAAAGCCGACGACGTCTATGAAGAGGAGTGTTTGAGATGCTGCAGAATCTGGCTTGGAGAATCCTAGAGGATCCTGGCATAGGTGTTCTTCCGGTCGAGATGTGATAGTGCGAGGTTAAGTGTTGTAGAGACTGCGTCCACTGTGGACCGGTTGGCTCTGTAAGCGAACTGCAGTGGGTCCAGGTTGGCAGGGAGACAGTTTTTGATGCGCTTGCATAACCAGCGCTCAAAACACTTCATTAATATGGGTGTGAGAGCCACTGGACGGAAGTCATTGAGGCAGGCTGGGTTGGGCTTCTTCGGGAACGGGAACATGATGGCACTTTTGAGGCAGTTGGGCACTACTGTCTTGCTGAGTGAGATGTTTTAAAAATGTCAGCAAAGACATCTTTTAGTTGCTCTGCGCAGTCCCTTAAAAAAACGCGTCCAGGGATGTTTTCCGGCCCTGCAGCTGTGCGTGCATTGACGCTGGCAAGGATTTTTAACTCCATCTGTGGACAGCCGTTGCCAGCGTCTCTGGGAGATGGCAGGGGTGCTTGTATCTGGGTGGTATTTTCTACCCTCAAAACGTGCGTAAAAACTCGTTTAGTTCGTCTGGTAGAGAGGGTTTATTTGGGCATATCCGCAGTGGGGGGGGGGGGGGCTTGTAGTCAGTGATGGTATGGAATCCCTGCCACAAGCAACGTGTTATTTTCAGCCGCAAAACGTGCATAAAACTCGTTTAGTTATTCTGGTAGAGAGGGGTCATTTTGGCATACCCTCAGTGGGGGAAGGGGGGGGGGCTTGGAATCAGTGATGGTATGGAATCCCTGCCACATGTGACGTGTGTCTTTCCCGTCTGCGAGGTGGCTGTTCAGTTTTTGTACATACAGCCTCTTCACTTCCCTGATCCCCGGAAGGGGGGATAGGTTACTCCGTGCCTGTTTGTATGCTGTGTTGTCTCCAGATTTAAATGCAGCATTCCGGACTCTCAGCAGAGAACAAACTTCCCCAGTTAGCCAGGTTTTCTGATTGGCACGCCTCTTGACGGTTTTGACCACAGTCACATCATCAATACATGTATTAATGTATCAATGAGGTATTAAGGGCCGAATGGCCTACTCATGCACCGATTTTCTATGTTTCTATGTTTGATAGGGACGCCAGATGGAGGGATGGAGGAGGGGCAGCGGAGGATCCAAAGAAGGGGGGTGAAGTATTTTGGTGGATGGAAGTTGATGATGGCAGATGAGGGAGATAAGGGGGAAGGGTGGGGGAGAGGAAGGTGTGGAGGAGGGGGGAGAGAGTAGGAGAGGGGGGGGGGGGAGAGAAGGGGAGAAGAGGGAGGGGGAGATGGGGAGGAAGGGGGAGGAAAGGGGGTGGGAGAATTATGGGATATAGGATGGGGGGGAGATAGAGGGAGATGGGGTGACAGGACAGGGGGAGGGAAGAGGAGGAGGTAAGGAGATGCAGGGGAAAGCTAAGGTAGGGGGTGGCGGGGAGGGGGAGGGGGAGGGTGGTGAAGGGTGAGGGGGAAAGGAGGGACAGAAAGGGAGGATGAGATGGGGGAGTAGGAGTGTAGAGAGGGGAAGATGAAGGGAGGGAGGTGGCCAGGGGGGGGAGGGGAGGTGGAAGGGGGATAGAAAAGGGGTGAAAGTGCGAGGGAGTGGGCGGAAGCGGGAGTGGAAGAACTGGGGAGGAAAGGGGTGGGAGGGGGGGTCAGGATGGAGGGGATATATGGCAGGGAGGAAGGAGTTGGAAGGAAAAGAGGGTGAATGTGGGAAAAGATTCAGGGAAGTGAGGAAGAGGGAGGGGAGGAAGGTGGTGGGACAACTATGGTGCAGTTAGGTAGGGTGGGGATATGGTGGAGAAAGGGGTGGAATGGGAGCCAGGGGAAGTGGAAGAGTGAGTAGAGGAAGGTGGGTGACACACTATGGTGCATTATTGATGGAGGGGAACTCATGAGTATCATGCTGTGGATAGTGCTGATGATGGAAGAAATCTATGGTCGCACAAATTACACTCTGCAGGATGTTCCTGATGGAGTGACAGACTTCCATGGTACTGATGGAGGGGGGGGAGAGGACGGGAGGAGATATGCGGCGAGGAAGGGAGTGGAGTTGTCATGGGAACGGAAAGGGAGGGAAGAAATGAGGGGGAATGGGTAGGGAGGGGAGGGAGTAGAAGGGGAAGAGGACGAGGAGGATAGAAGAGGATTCGAGAGAGGAGGGGGACGTGAGTAAGCGGAAGTGGAGGGTGAGAAGAGGAAGGTGGAGAGGAATGGGGAGAGGAATAGGAAGAGGAGTGGGATGTAGAACGGTAGGGGAGGGCAAGATGAAGGGGAAAGTGTGGAGGCAGGGGAACAGTCAAATGGGAGGGACAGAAGGGGGGGGCAATGAAGAGAAGGGCAGAGGGATGGCAGAGGGAGTGCAGAGGGAGGGCCCAGAGGGGGGCCAGAGGGAAGAAGGGAGTGCATGAGGGAGTGGCAGAGGGAGTGGCAGAGGAGGGACAGAGGGGGGGCAGATGAAGGGCCGAGGGAGTGGCAGAGGGATGTGGCCAGAGGGAGGGCCAGAGGGAGGGAGGGTCCAGAGGGAGGGCCAGAGGAAGGGGCAGAGGGAGGAGTGGGAGTGGTTGGGGGGCGGATAAAAGTGATGAAAAGAGGGGGAGGGACTGGTGCAGGGGAGATGGAGATGGAGGGTGGAGCGAATGAGAGGCTGAGTGGGTGTGGGTAGGGATACAGGGAGTGGGAGAGGGCGGAGGAGGTGGCAGTGGGGGAAACGTAGAGGAGGAACCGGAGGAGATATGGTGCGGGAGGGAAGAGCAGAGGTAGGAACAGAGGAAGCTGTGGAGGGACAGTGGAAGAGGGAGGGGAATGGAGGGGACGTGTGGGAGAGGGAGGGGAAGAGGGGAGTGGAAGTAGGGGAAGAAGGAGGGGAAGAGGGAAGGGCATAGAGTGGGGGTAATGGAGGGGGGGAGGGGGAGAGGGAGGGATAGAGGGGGGCAGAGGAAGAGCGAGGGAGGGGGCAATGGGGGGAATAGAGGGAGGGGATAAAGGGATGTGGGACGAGGGAGGGGCAATGCCAGGGTAAGATGGAGGGGAAGTTATTTCTTTGATTATCGGTTTTATTGCATATCTTCCAATTATTTTTCCTAGTCCCATCCTTATCTCTTGTCCCCCTCTCCCCTGACTCTCAGTCTGAAGAAGGGTATCGACCCGAAACTTCACCGATTGCTTTTACCCCGAGATACTGCCTAACCCGCTGAGTAACTCCAGCTTTATGTGTCTCGCATCGGTTTAGAGCGGTATCTACAGCTTCTTCCAACATAAAGAAACATTTGCTCATCTGCTGTTTTACTTCGGAGTCACGTGAGTGACAACGTGAATAGAAGCCCGTACAGCCGTTGGTGCGTCACCAAATTTGGTCATAGATGGGTTTGCCTGCTAGGGCCCAGGAGATGAAGTTTTAAAAAAGTGCTTAAACTGTTGTCAGCAGGTATTACAGCTGTGGTGAAAGTTATTGATACAAACAATATGGTTGAAGCACACCAGGACAAACTGGGACTCCTTTGTAATGCATTTTGAAATTAATAATATCGGGAGGGCCGCTATTAGGCCAGTGCTAACCCGAATTTGGCGAGTTGTGCAAACCGACCAGTGTACCACCACGAAATCTGTTGTTTGGTGGTAACCTTGCAAAAAGGGTCAAAGACTGTCATGAGGTTGTTATAACCATGGCCCTCATTAAGCCAGCTGGCAAGCAAGGCTATACTTTAAGGATCATATATAGTCTGTGACTAGAGAAATCGTGTTCTAAAGAGTCAGGTCGTCATCAACACGATGAGGAGCTGCAGCGTTCCCTCCTGAGCGCAAAGCGATCCTCCGGCTCTGTTTTATACAAGGGCTGCTGGATATTGATGACCGTTCCCTGTCCCCATTGCGGGGACTGTGGAGGGAGGAAACGCAGTCTGAGTGAAAACATTGACAGACGATGAATTAACTGATGTTCCTGTTCAAATTGGGGAAGGTTAAAATTGTTTCTCAAACAATGGCAGCAGTTGACATCAGATTTGTTCATACTTAGTAGTATTGAAGGGGTGAAAATTGAATTTTACTCTAAGGACAGTCTACCTAATCAACATTTTCCTAGTCGTAAACTTATTTTTCAGATAAGGAAAATGTGCTTATTCAAGCAGAGATTCAGTCGTTACATAAGAAAGGGGTAATTGAGCCCTTCTGTCTATCAAAGTCAACAATTTTGTTCAAGTAAATTTCCCAGATCTAAAAAGACTGGGGGATGTAGAATTATCTGGATTTATTGATTTTGAACAAATTTGTTTGTTATAGGCATTTCAAAATGAGACCTTTTTACCACGGCCAAACATCTCGTGTCCAAAGGGTGTTATATGGCAACCATTGATTTGAAAGAATGCGTATTACGCAGTGTCTATTCATGGTGCGGATGATAGAAGATATTTGAAATTTATTTTGGATGACTGAGCTGTGGCAATTCAGGGCATTGCCGAATGGATTCACTTCAGCTCGTAGATTATTTACTAAATTGGTAAAAACCTGTGTTAGCATTACTTAGAGCTCAGGGCATGTAGTAATGGCCTATATTAGATGATATTCTGATTGTTGGGAAGACTCATGCGAAACTCAATCATCAGTTTCAATTGTTAAAATCACTTTTGAACAAATGGGATTTGTTATTCACCCAGATAAACCTAAATTATCACCATCTGTCCAAATTATTGATTATCTTGGATTTACCATTAATTCCAATCACATGTTGGTAACTTTGCCCTTAGGGATAAATTGAATCAGTTAATTGAGACTGTGTTAATCTCGTTGGGAGAACAATGGCCTTCGATTAGACAAGTAGCCAGTTTAATTGGGAAGTTGTTGCAGCATTTCCAGCTGTGCAGTATGGTCCTCTGCATTATCAACAATTACAACGATCAAAGGAACAGGCACTGAGATTATAAAAGGGGCCATTTTTGATAGGCCTATGCTGTTGTCAGCTGGGGTGATTGCTGGTCATTACAATGGTGGATAGTATATGTTTCAAAAAGTTTAGGAAGGTTTTGGTGGAACCACCGTCACTGATATTACAGAACTGATGTAAGTGCACTGGGTTGGGGTGCAACAGATATGTCTTCTAGGTGTGGATGCAGATGGAATGTGGATGAGACATCGCTTCTTTTCAATTAAGAGGGATTAATTAATTAGAGTTGTTGGGCACCTGGTATGGACTCAAAGCTTATTGTTCTACAAGGAGGGATCTGCATGTGCAGATCCAGATTGACAAACACCACAGCAGTGGCATATGTAAACCACATGGGTGGTGTTAAGTCACAAGTCTTTGTGATAGACTGGCTAATCAGATTTGGAGCTGGTGTAATTGACAAAATATCTGGCTTTCAGCACTTTATATTGCCAGGAAGGTTCATCACATTGGTAGCTGACACTAGGTCACGTCAGTTTTTAATGACAACATTGAATGGATGTTAAATCAGGATTGTATTTAACCAAATGATTGTTCAGTATGGATTGCCAGATATTGACTTGTTTGCATCTCGATTAAATCATCAGTTACCTAGATATGTTTTCAGGGGAACCAGATCATGGGCAGTAGCAGTGGATGCGTTTTTTTTTTTTCGCTGCATTGGGGGGAATGTTTGTGTATGTATTTCCTCCATTCTGTCTGATCAGCAGATGTTTGCAAAAGATCAAGGGAGGACTCCGCTTCAGGGGTATTCTGGTAGTGCCAGAGTGGCCTACACCAAGCATGGTTTCCCGTTTGTATTTACACAATGGCTATGGAGCCTTACATGCTTATTTCCCTCAAGAATAAAAATCTACTGGTAAATCCAGTCACTGGGGAAATCAAACATCCCTTTATATGATCGTATTGACCTGTTAATTTACAGATTTTAAGGAGGCCATAACCTGGGCGAGGACTGTCTCATCGGACTGTGGATGTTTCTCACGTTGGCCTGCAGGGATAGTACAGCAGCAAAATATCACCTATATAAGGAAATGGGAGCAATTCGCCTACAGCAGAATATTGTATATCACACTGCAGGGATCACGGACGTATTGGAGTTTGTCAATTCTTTATTTTCGACCAAAAAAAATTAAGTTACAGTGCGATTAGTTTCCGCCAGAAGTGCTCTGTCTTATTTACCTATTGAATGCAAAATTGCATACAGTAGGGACACATCTGTTAGTTGCACGATCATGAAGGGAGTTTTCAATTCTAATCTCCTAAACCCAGGTAAGCCTTTTTAGGTATTTGGAATGTGAGTGAGGTTCTTATGGTTCTTCGCCAGTGGGCTCCGGTTACAAGCCTATCTATAGCCAAATTAACTATGAAGGTGGTCATGCTTATGACGTTGGTTTTAGCTGTGTGTCAACGTGTACAAACGTTGCAAAATCTACGGCTAGATCGAATGCATGTGTCGGCTGATGCCATTATATTTGATGTCTATGATTTGCTTAAACATAATAGAAGAGGACATGACAGGATGTGAGATTGTGTTTTCCATCATACCCGCAGATGACGCTTGTGTGTAGTCTCACATTTATCTCGTTACATTGAGATTACTAAAACCTCTGAGAGGAACATAGTGGCTTTGTTTATTAGTCACAAAAAAACACACAGTAAGGTGTCGGTGCAAATGATTTCAAGGTGGCTAAAGCAGGTCCTGGCAAGGCTGAATTGATACTGATAAATTCAAATCTCATTCCACCAGGGCGGCATCAACGTCCGTGGCAAGGGCGATGGACTTGCCAATAGACCATAAGCTCGCGGCCGCAGGATGGTCCAGTGAGAGTTAACTTTTCAGAGGTTTTCACAAGCCGATTTCAAGGCTCGGGGTGTTTGCTGATTCTGTTTTGAGTACTGTTATAGTTTCCCCTGAGTTAGAGGGGTGTCTTATGATTTTGTTTGTAAATAAACTGTTTTTTTCGTTTAACACATGTTATTATTGATGCATGATTGATTGTTAACGACTTTGAGTCAATCCAGGCAGTGTGAACGTCGGATTTGAGTCTGCGGCGTGAATTCACAGTGCTTTGAAGTCTTCACGTTAGTCACTCACGTGACTCCGAAATAAAATAGTAAGATTAAATGAGAACTTACCAGTTTTGAAGTTTGATCTTTATTTTATGAGGAGTCGAGTTGAGGGACTACGTGCCCTCCGCTCCCACCCTCACAGATCTCATCTGGTAGTTCTAGTTTTATCATCTTACCGTTATACTTCGGTCATAGTTAGCTGTGAATTCATTCCGCTGCTTTGAAGATTGACGCACCAACGGCTGTACGGGCTTCTATTCACGTAGTCCCTCAACTCGACTCCTCATAAAATAAAGATCAAACTTCAAACTGGTAAGTTCTCGTTTAATCTTACAATCTCTGCATCGAACCCCCAACTACCCGCCTTTGTTCCCGTTCAAACTCTTACCACAAACAAACTCATTTCCACTTTATTTGTCCGACCAACAGTTGAGCAGTGTTCCAGGGACAGTGACGGGGGATTTCGACTACTCCTGTATTCCGAGACTCAGACCCTCAACACAACAATGACCCATCAGCCGAGGCAACAGAACCATCGCCCAATCGCCAGTGAAAATTGTGACTTTGAAAATATAATGCAGTATAAGTTTGCAGTATAATATAGATACATGTGAGGTTATCCACTTTGGCGGCAAAAAACAAGGGGCAGATTAATTATCGCAATGGGGTTAAGGTTAGGTGGCAGTAGGTGCAGCGAGACCTGGAAAACCTTGTACACCAGTCACTGAATATTGGCTGTGCAGGTACAGCAGGCAGCTGTAAGAAAGCTAATGGAATGTTGGCCTTCATCACAAGAGGATTTCAGTACAGGAGTAAAGAGGTTCTTCTGCAGTTGTATAGGGCTCTGGTGAAACCACATCTGGAGTATTGTGTACTGTTTTTGGTCTCCTATTGAGAAAGGACATCTTTTGATTGAGGCAGTGCAGCGTAGGTTCCACGAGATTGATCCCTGGGATGGCGGGACTGTCCATATGAGGAAAGATTGAAGAGACTAGGCTTGTGATTCACTGGAGTTTAGAAGGATGAGGGGATCTTATAGAAACATATACAATTATAAAAGGACTGGACAAGCTAGATGCAGGAAAAATGTTCCAGTGTTGGGTGAGTCCAGAACCAGGGCCACAGCCTTAGAATAAAGGGGAGGTCATTTAAGACTGAGGTGAGAAAAAACTTTTTATACCCAGAGACGTTGTGAATTTATGGAATTCCTTGCCACAGAGGGCAGTGGAGGCAAGTCACTGGATGGAGTTTAAGAGAGAGTTGGATAGAGCCCTAGGGGCTAGTGGAGTCAAGGATTATGGGGAGAAGGCAGGCACGGGTTATTGATACTAGACGATCAGCCATGATCATAATGGATGCCAGTGCTGGCTCGAAGGGCTGAATGGCCCCCTCCTTGCACCTATTTGATTTCTATGTTTCTATGAAATTAAACACTTCAGAAAAATCGCAGTGAGCTCCGTACAAGATAAAACGATCAAATTTGAGCGGATCAATATTGTTGCCTTCTAGCCCGAGTCCCCCGGCGCCCAGACGTTGGACACAGTAAGGAGAGCAAAGGGACTCAGTCATCTGTGAGTTCTGGAGCAGCAACAGCGATACAAGGGATACATGTTTTTATTCCAGTGATCACTGCCACACACCGGGCAATGAGAGTCGCGGACAAATTGTCACCGCTCCGGACTGTGAATCAGTCTGCCGCAGTTTCAGTGGCAATCGCTGCTTTGGGGGGGACTTGCAGCAGCAGGTAAACAACACGGTGCCTGATTTCCACAACAAAGGTAACCTGCAGCGAACCTCCCAGTAACCTGCCGCCGATCCCCATCTCTATTGGCAACCGCCTCCTCAGCCAGAGGGTTGGGGGCAGACAACCAGTTAAACAGCGAGTTGCAGAACAAAGGAAGCAGGGAACAGAACTTCAGACGCTGATTAATACACACAAGGACACTGGCACCCAAGAAAACGAGACATATAATCCCCAAACCGAAACCATGGGTAACCGTGATCCATTCCAGCTGAATCTCAAGTCTGAAGATGGGGCTCGACCTGAAACGTCCCACCTAGTCCATTCGTTCCTAAATGGATGCTGCCTCACCCCGCCTGAGTTTCTCCAGTATATTGTCTACCTGCAAGCTTACTTTTGTTCACTTTAGAGATACAGCCAGGAAATAGGCCCTTCGGCCCACCGTGTCCGCGCTGACCAGCGATCCCCGTAAACTAACAGTATCATACACACACCAGGGAGAATTTACCATTATATTAAGATAAAATTAATCTACAAACTTGTACTGTGCGTCTTTGGAGTGTGAGATGAAATTGGAGCACCCGGAGAAAAATCCACGCAGGTCACGGGAGAAACGTATAAACTGCTTACAGACTGCACCGTGGTCAGGAATCGAACCCAGGTCTCTGGCGCTGCAAGGCAACACTCTAACCGCTGCGCCACCCACCGTGCCGTCTAAATCTGCAGCGTTCCACCACAGACTATGCCGTGCGGCACAGGAAACCTATCTATGACTGTCGCAGAGACATTAAGAGGCAATGAGATGGATACCCGCAGATTGTGGCAATGCTTGCATGCTGGAACGGGCTACAAAGTGAAGGCGGGCAACATCGATGGCACCAAGTCCCTCCCCGAGGAGCTGAATGCATTCTCCGCCCGCTTTGAACAGAATGTCTGGAGGAATATTTCCCGCTCCATCAGTCTCGGGTTCACCTGTGCCAACGGTTACTGTGGCAGGCCATCCAGAGAGTGTATCTGTGGAGAGCTACTGGCTCGGATGCAGTCCCTTGACTCCTGTACACTCAGGACTGTGCGGCCAAATGCTGCTAGAACCACATCTACAAGTCTGCAGGTGACAACTCTGTGGTGGGCGGATCAAATGAACTCTGACGAGCCGGAGCACAACAGGAAGACGGAGAGCTGAGCAACATGATTCGTTTCCGGAGATCACTCTCTCACTCAATGCCAGCAACACGAAGGAGCTAGTAAACGGAAGAATCTTTAATATTACCGGAATCTAGGTGGAGTACCCTGCCCTAATCGGCACCTATGGGGCCAAAGTGGAAATGTTGAGACTTGAAATTCCCTGCTTGTGTGCATGCATCCAAATATTACCAAAGACCCACCTTTTTGTCTTTCGGTGGCACCGACCATGCCTTCTGTCTGTATGCAAAAGCTTGAAGGCGTCACCCCAAAAGCACATCTGCTGCGCCTTTCTGAAAAGGAATCTGAGGAAAGGAATTTGTAGTTGGGACGCTCCACCTTCAGCTTGTCACCATTGATTCATACACACGTAGGCGTCAGGTGCTGGGCCCATTGCTGTTTGTCAACCTATATCAAGGAATTTGGATGAGCGTATACATCAAACGGTGTTTGTTAATTACTGTCCAAGTTTGCCTAGTTGGTCGGGCAAATGTCCCCCATGGCGAGATTGCACTATGACAGGGGTATTGGCGATTCGGCAGCGAAGATGGTTTTTTTAAGAATGAGAGCAGGACCAGGGACCTTGTGCAGTTGAGCAGGTGGGCTGAGGAGTTGTGTTGGATTTAATGCTGATAATTATTACGTTTTGCATTTGGGAAGTCAAACCAGGCGCAGGACTTACATAGTGAATTGTAGGAGTCAGGCACTGCTGTAGTGAAGAGGGAGGATCTAACATTGCAGGTACATACTGTAGCTCCATGAAAGTGACGTCATGGGGGGGGGGGGGGGGAGGGGGGGGGGGGGGGGGGGGTGTAGATAGTGGGTCCAGAAGGCTTTTGGCACATGCGCCATCATCAATCAGAGTATTGATATATACAGTGGCTTGCAAAAGTTTTCATACCCCTTGAACTTTTCCACATTTTGTCACGTTACAACCACAAACGTAAATGTATTTTATTGGGATTTTATATGATAGACCAACACAAAGTGGTACATAATTGTGAGGTGGAAGGAAAATGATGCATGGTTTCCAAATGTTATTACAAATAAAAAAACTGAAGTGTGGCTGCAAAAGTACTCAGCCACCCTGAGTCAATACTTTGCAGAACGACCTTTCGCCTGCCAATTACAGCTGCAAGTCCTATAAAAAAAAATGCAGTCCGTTTTTATGTTCCTTGCCACTTTTTCTTACATAATCTATTTTCCCTTTCCTAATTAAGCACTTTGTCCTCCCTACTGGACACTGAATTTCTCCCAGTCCCTTTGGTAGGCTGCTTTTTCTGGCTAATTTGTATGCTTCATCTTAGTTTTGATACTATCCCTATTTTCCCTTGTTATCCACGGATGCACTACCTTCCCTGATATTCTTTTTGCCAAACTGGTATGAATAATTGTTGTGGTTCATCCATGCAGTCTTTAAATGCCTTCCCCATTGCATATCCACCGTAAACCCTTCAAGAATCACTTGCAAGTTCTATCTTGGCCAATTCACGTCTCATACCCTCAAAGTTACCTTTTTTAGTTCAGAACCCTTGTTTCTGAATTAACAATGTCACTCTCTATCCTAATGATGAACTCAACCATATTAAGGTCATCTTGCTCAAGGGCCACGCACAACAAGACTGTTAACTAACCACTGGGGTACACAAAAGGCCTGGAGAAAATCAGCGTGCAGCAGCATCTAAGGAGCGATAGGTGACGTTTCGGGTCGAGACCCTTCTTCAGGACTAGTCAGGGATCAGGGAAACGAGAGATATAGCACGGTGAAGTGTGGAGAGATAAAGTACAATGAATGAAGATATGCAAAAAAGCTCGATGATAAAGCCATTGTAAGCTGTTAGTGGTGAAGAGAAGCTCTTCATTTTCACACCACAAACAAGCTTACAATGGCTTGTTCCCTTTAACATCGAACTTTTTGCATATCTTTCAAACCCCTCTAACTCGGGGAAAAATGTAACAGTTGTGAATCTGAGCTGCACATGCAATCCCTCCTTGTAAACAATAAGCTTTGAGGAGCCATACCAGGTGCCCAACAACTCTAAATAATCAATCCCTCTTAATTGAGGAAGCGATGTCTCATCCACATTCCATCTGCCTCCACAAGAGAACATATCTGTTGCACCCCAACCCATGTCACTCACATCAGTCTGTAATATCAGTGACGGTGATTCCACGAAACCTTCCTTAATTTTTTTGAAACATGTACCCACCATTGTATGTCTGCAATCGCCCCAGCTGACAACTGCAATAGGACTAAACAAAAAATAGCCCCTTTGTATTCTCAGTGCCTGTTTCCTTTGATGTTGTAATTGTTGATAATGCAGAGGACAATACTGCACAGCTGGAAAGGCTGCAACAACTTTCCCAATAAAAAACTGGCTTACTTGTCTAATCAAAAGGCCGTTGTTCTCCAACGAGATTAACACAGTCCTCAATTAACTGATTCAATTTATCCCTGGGCAAAGTTACCAACATGTGATTGGAATTAATGGTACATAAATTCCAGAAAATCACGTATTTGGACTGGTGATAATTAGATTTACCTGGGTGAATAACACATCCCATTTGTTTCAAAAGTGATTTAACAACTGAAACTGATGATTGAGTTTTCGGCATGAGTCTTTCCAACAATCAGAAATCATCTAATAGGCCATTACCACATGCCCTGAGCTCTAAGCAAATGCTAACTCAGGTTTTAAACCAATTAGTAATAATCTAGGAGCTGAAGTTAATCCATTCGGCAATGTCCTGATTGCCACAAGCTCTGTCATCCAAATAAATTTCAATATCTATCATCACCATGAATAGACACTGCGTATACGCATACTTTAAAGCAATGGTTTTGCCAAAAAATACCCATGGACACTAGATATTTTGCCCGTGGTAAAGTTCTCCATTTTGAAATGCCTATAACAAACAAATGTGATCAAATTCGCTAAATCCAGAATAATTCTACAGTCCCCCCAGTCTTTTTAGATCTGGAAATATACTTGACTGAAATTGTTGACTTTGATAGACAGTAGGTCAATTAATGTAAGGACTGAATCTTGCTTGAATAAGCACATTTTCCATCATCTGAAAAATAAGTTTTACGACTAGGAAATGTTGATTATGTAGACTGTCATAGTAAAATCCAATTTTTTCACACCCACTTCAAAATACACTAAGTATGAACAAATCTGATGTCAACTGCTGCCATTGTTTGAGAACAATTTTAAAACCTTCCCCAATTTGAACAGGAACATCAGTTAATTCATCATCGGTCAAATGTTATATTCCTTACCAGCATCTTACCTTGCGGCCTTGTTGTCCTCGACTTCTTGTAGAGAACGTTTTTTTAGCCTTGCATCCAGCTGGCTTAATGAGGGCCTGGTTATAACAACCTCATAACAGTCTTGGCCCTTTTTGCAAGGTTACCACCAAACAACAGATTTCGTGGTGGTACACTGGTCGTTTTGCACAACCTCGCCAAATTCGGGTTAGCACTCCTATAGCGGCCCCCTCCCGACATTATTAATTTCAAATGCATTACAAAGGGAGTCCCAGTCATCCTGGTGTGTTCAACCATATCATTTGTATCAATAACTTTCACCACACTGTAATACCTGCTTACAGCATTTAAGCATTTTTTTAAAACTCATCCTCCTGGGCCCTAGCAGGCAAACCCATCTATGCAAATTTTGGTGATTAAAAAAACCCACCGTACCTTCAGGAGATCACAATTAACAGGAGCTTTATTAGTTTTTTGCTACTTATCCATAGCTAGCTCCTGTAACTGGTGGGAGAGCATATGCTGGAATGGCTTCGGCCAATTCTACATCAATCGCCTTTCCTGCCTCTCTACGCTCAGCCAAACTTCCCATCAATGTTCGGAATACCTTCAACCGAACACCTTGCTCTCACCCCGCATAGAAAACAGTGTCAGCAAACGGCCCTGATAAACATCTCCTCACAGGCAGGATAGTTTTCTGCAGCCCTGAAACAGGTGCTGCTAGCACAAAGCTCTCCATCAGCCTGGCTTGGGCACCACTCCCTCCTCACGGAGCAACATCCTCCTCACAGGCAGGATAGTTCTGCAGCCGTGAAACAGGTGCTGCTAGCACAAGCTCTCCATCAGCCTGGCTTGGGGACCACTCCTCCTCACGGAGCTGGTCCCTGTCGAGCATTCTTTTGAATAGAATCTCGAGTGGGAGAGCCGTGAGCAACGGACTCTCCTATGGAGGGTTAACCTCCAGGCCCGACTCATCTACGGGCCACAGAGACTTGCCAGTGGCCTTCCGCCCTACTGACAAGCCTCCACTGCCCCCCGGCAGTGGGTCCGCAACCAACTGGCAGTGTACCAGGCACCGGACCAGGTTACCAGACGGGCCTCCATCCTCAACACTCCTCCTGGTCACTCTCCTTTCTACCCCCGGAGCGCCTCGCCGACACCTCTTCACTTTATGCAACATATCTACTCCCAACCGTCGCAGAAAATGACCTGTGGTAAAGTATTTTCAACAAACCTACCTCCGTTTAAACCTGTTAACGAAAACTGCAGATGCTGGAGATGGAGGGTGAAGTCTGAAGACAGGGTCCGACCCGAAACGTCGCCCATCTACCTTCGCTCCTTAGATGGCTTGCTGCAGACCCGCTAAATTCTCCAGCTTTTCGTGTAACCTGTTTAAAAAACTTACCGCTCGGAGGAGGCTGCTGCTCCAACCGTTCCCTCCCGACTGCACCAGCGTCTGACATCATGACGCACCAACGGCTGTACGGGCTTTCGATTCACGTAGTCACTCACGTGACTCCGAAGTAAAATATCTATCCGGCACATTCAACTCATCCACCTTATTAGGGTATGCTCCTTGCATTGAGACACAAAAGTCTTCAGGCTGTTTTCCACAACACTCTTAGCCCTTAACAATCATAGAAACATAGAAAATAAAAAACATAGTTGCTGTAGGAGGACCATACGGCCCTTCAAGCCAGCACCGCACCGCCATTTCATTGTGATCATGGCTGATCGTCCGCTATCAATAACCCGTGCCTGCCTTCTCCCCATATCCATTGACTCCACTAGCCCCTAGAAGCTCTATCCAACTCTCTCTTAAATCCCATGTAAGTGAATTGGCCTCCACTGCACTCTGTGGCTGGGAAATACCATAAATTCACAACTCTCCTGGGTAAAAAAAAGTTTTTTTCTCACCTCAGTCTTAAATGACCTCCTACTTTATTCTAAGCCTGTGGTCCCTGGTTCTGGACTCACCCAACATTGGGAACATTTTTCCCTGCATCTAGCTTGTCCAGTCCTTTTATAATTTTATATGTTTCTGTAATATGCCCCTCATCCTTTTAAACTCCAGTGAATATAAGCCTAGTCTTTTCAATCTTTCCTCATATGACAGTCCCGCCATCCCAGGGATCAATCTCGT
Source organism: Okamejei kenojei (assembly GCA_035221665.1). Taxonomy (NCBI): domain Eukaryota; kingdom Metazoa; phylum Chordata; class Chondrichthyes; order Rajiformes; family Rajidae; genus Okamejei; species Okamejei kenojei. The sequence goes on from JAVHYY010000145.1 coordinate 27,067, forward strand.
GAACCTACACTGCACTGGCTCAATCACAAGGATGTCCTTCCTCAAATTAGGAGACCAAAACTATACACAATACTCCAGATGTGGTCTCACCAGAGCCCTATACAACTGCAGAAGAACCTCTTTACTCCTATACTGAAATCATCTTATTATGAAACCTCTGAGGCCTTCACACAACAGCTGTATTTATACTGAGATTAGATTATACACAAGTGGACTCTATTTACTAATTAGGTGACTTCTGAAGGCAATTGGTTGCACTGGATTTTATTTAGGGGTATCGAGTAAAGGGGCTGAATTTACTTTTGCACGCCACCCCCCAAAAAAAAAAACTTTTATTTTTTCAGTTTTTTTTATATGTAAAAAAAAAATTGAAAACCATGTATCATTTTTCCTCCACTTCACAATTATGCGACACTTTATGTTGGTCTATAACATAAAATCCCAATAAATTACATTTACGTTTGTGGTTGTAACATGACAAAATGTGGAAAGTTCAAGGGGTATGAAAACTTTTGCAAGCCACTGTTATGTTGGGAGGTCATATTACACGTGGTAGTACAAGACATGGTGAGGTCTCACAGAGTGTTGAGTCCAGTTTTGGTCATCCTGTTGGTGGAAAGGTAGTGTCAAGCTGGAAGGGGGTGAGGGTACATAAGGTATTTACTGGGAAGTCGCCAGCGACTTGAGTGGGCTGAGCGAAAGGGAGATGTTTGTAGGCGGCTAGGTCTTTATTTATGGGAGCACAGGAGGACGTGTGTTCAACGATCATGAGATGTATATGTAGGGTAAATACAAAAACTTTGAACCAGAGTAAGGGAATCGAGAACAATGGGACATGGTTCAAGGCGCGGGTTTGAGAGATTTAATGGGAACCTGAGCGGCACATTGTTTAAACAAAGCATGGTAGGTGTGTGTTGTATCGAGCTGACGCAGGAGGGGGATGAGGCAGGTGCTATCGCACTGTAGAATAAACTTTTGGACAGGTACATAAATTGGGGTTTGGTTTAGAAGGAGATTTGCCTGGATATGGTAGAATGTGTACTGCGTCGATGATACATCCTATCCCCTCGCTGTGCCTTCTCTTAGTACTTGTCCAACAATTAATTTGTTGTTAACAACCATTAATCACCTTCTCTTATCCATCAACATCGTTTCCGATCTTCATCGACTCTTGTCTCCATCATATTACGAACATTACCGCTCTGGACATGGATGTTTACTCACCGCAGATTATTAGGTTTGGTGAGCTCAGTAAGGGCTATTACTGTCATGGGTACTGGGTTACGGTGGAAATCTTTGTTTTTGCATGTTATTCAAAATGTTTACATCATATGTAGATGCGAAATGATGTTCATCCATAGGTAGAGCAAATATTCGCTTGTAAAAATAGATAGAGTTAAAGATGAGAAGCTACAGAATGTAGACTGAAAATGATATAGAATATCATGTAGAATATTGTTCTTAATTCTGATCAAAACACTGATTTATCCGTAATGTGTAAGAATGAACAACATGTGGCGCAAACCGCATTGAATAAATCGGGGTCTATCTTTTGTCCTAAAAGAAGATGGACATTCACAGTTGTAGAATTCGAGCTTTTTGTAAAAACACAAAAATTAATTCAAGCAGATGCAGCCATTCTTATTTAACTGTTCTGAAGTGCACAGCTGAGCGACAGATGATGCAATACTTACCTCACCTTTGAGACCTCCCACTAGCATGGCGAGTTGTAAACAATTAAGATGCGAGGCACATTATGTTCAGGTACGATTTTAGATTAGGATTAAATTGTGAAATATACAGAGTGTATAGTGAAAAAAACATGTTTTGTGTGCAATCAGGAACAGCAGATAGTCCTTGCATAGCTACAATCATTTCGGGAAGATTATTGCCCGGACTCCATGTACCTTAGTTATCTATCTACCTCCTGTACGATGGGGGGGGGGGGGGCCATATTTCATTATCTCTCATTTGACACCCAGCACAATAGCAAAACCTGTCGATGTAAATAAAAAGCCAATTTTATCCCTACAGTCGAAAGTTTAAAGGGAGTATAGTTGAGGCCAAGAACGCATCTTGTAGGGCACCGAATGTCCAAGTGATTATGGGAAGGAGATGCTGTCCCCCTAACCTTAACCGACTGATTCCTTGAGGCCATGGAGCCTTGGAAGAGCAGTGACAGGGCGAGCAGATTCTGGAGTCCCATGGTTTCTAGATAACAGACATACTTCTCCCAGCAGGCACAGGGACACACGTCACACGCACAATGCCCAAGCTCAAGTCCTGTTTGAACAATTCAATATCATAATTGCAAACTGGTCTTGATTTATGTCAGTTCCAACCAGGTTCACATCAGTTGTCATATTCCCTATTTGCCACAGATATTTCGCGCACCCAGCCATGTTTTGCATTCATAAATGTCATCCTCCATTGTGTGGGGTAGATAGTACTGTAGATTCAATATATCTCCGAGAATATATTACATCTGACCTCAGGTCACTCCAAGGTGAATTCTAATTCTGACGAATATAAACGTAATAATCCATATGCGGGCTGCAATGCTCCTCAACATCCATCCTACAAACGCCTCGCAGGTCCTCGATGTCGGGGTGTCCCCAAATACAATTCACACGTCATTCTTACCAACTGCACAGAAATGGATGATCTGAATCAATTGTTCGCTCCTTTGAGAACCGCTGATGCGACGGAATGCGTCTCGAATTCGTTCTCTGTCCGAGTCGAAGGTAAGTATCGACTTCCCCTAAAAGAGGTCGTGCCAGGGCATAATATTCTACAGACTAATTTGCTCTGAGATGGGATTTTAGTACTTGGACTGCATGCACACAGACAATTGTTTCGGGCCTATACCTGCTGCCGTGAGACCTCAATGACTATTGGTTCAGTAGGTGCACATTCTCCACACGTTGGTATCTTCGTCAGTAGGTAGGTTCACCACCATTTTCCTTGAATAGCAACTTGACTGTTGTAATTGGTAGCTCGTGTCTGTTATTTCCATTGACATTAAATGTTGGGCACAACTGATACTGCAGCAATGTTGAGATGTACTGACTACCTGTTTACACTCTAATCCAGAGTGCAGTGCAAACACCAATTGTTTGCAGGCAGCGCTTTTGCAAAATAAAACAACGGCGTGCACTTGTCTCTTACAAGATCAAGCATTGATAATTCATTCATCTGACATTAATCCGCTATCCTCTCATGACTGAATCTTCTTCTGGGTTTACCATGGGTTCCTCTTGTATTTTCAGATGCCAGGCAATAACTGCGGTAATCGCAATACAGTATTAGCATTTTACTGTTGTTTGTCCCTCTTCCCAACCCCTCTTCGCATTTGTCCAACTATTCATTTGAGGCGAACAACATTATTTTACTTTCTCTTGTACAGCAAAACCGGTGTATCACATTGGGACAATCTTTGCCCCCATCATATTACAATAGACCCTCTCTGATCTTAGTTATTACTTATCACCAATCATTAGTTAGCCTGGGTAGGCTACATTTATTATTATTACATTACTATTACGAGGTATAGTCAACCGTGTGGTTTTGCTGCTATCCACTTAGATCCAGATCTAACCAAACATAGACACAATCAATTCAAACTCGGGCTTTGGATAAAAGCAAAGTCAAGTTCCCAAGTTGGCGTTTATTGCACATGCACCAATTGAGGTACCGTGTATTTGAATTACGATACAGCCTAACAGAGTGGAAGAGCGAACAATACACACCATCACATATAATAAAATTTAACATAAACAATCCACCACAATGAAATCAAACATTCCTCACTGGATTGAAGCCAGTAAAGTTGTTGTCATCTTCTTTCTTTGTTCATCCGTGCGCAGTTCGCCACTGCCGACATTCCGATTTTCAAGCCCTCAGCGTCGGATGATCGACAACACCCTTCCAGCGTGGAATAATCGGAACATTCGGCGGGATGGCGCTCCCACTCGGCCTCTTCTTACCGGAAGACCGCGGCTTCACAATGTTAAAGTCTACAGAGCCCACGCGGTCGAAGCAACTTCACTGGCGATCCTCGCAAAGAAATCGCACGCTCCCGATGGTAAGTCCGCGCCGCGCCCGGTGGCTGGAGGCTCCCGGCCGGACTCCCAGCAAAGGCACCATCACTTCCACGTTTGTAGGCCGCAGGGGGGGAATGGAGATGCGACACGGGAGAAAAATCACATTTCCGACGAGATAAATACCCGGAAAAAAGTTTTCCCCAGTTCCGCCCCCCCCCCCATCCCCCCGCGACCTGCATAAAACATAGCAAAAACATTGAACATAACATTTAAAACATTTAAAAAACCAGTGATAAGTGCAAGACAGACTGTTGGAGAGAAAGCCATGTACGGTCGCCACCCCAAGTGGAGATACAGAATAAAAAGAATTTAATTGATGTACAGAAGGGTATAAAATTATTGGTATTATTTCCATCAAAATCAATGAATGTATTTGTAAATATAAACATTTGTGTACAAAACCAGGGAATAACAGATCGCGGAGAAACCCTGCCCAGAATAGCAATCAAAAACCAGAGTATGCAGCTTTAAGGTAAGGGAGAAATATTTAATAGGAATATGTGATAAAACATTTTTTTTAAAGGGGAGTGAGTCCATGCAAAACCAGCGGCCTGAGCAGAGAGCCTGAGGCAAAAAAGTAATAACGCTACTTTTGGAAATATTTGGATAGGTATATGAATGAGCAGCTTAGAGTAACACGCGCCAAACCAGACCTGGGGGACCATGTAGATGGGACATGTTTAGTGGGTGCGGGAAAATGGGCTGAAAGGTCTATGAACACCAATGACTTTATATTATTGTTATGCGCTCCCTTTGCTGTTTTAAATTGTGTACTAACTCTTGTTTCCTTGATTCGCCATCATACCTTTCCTCCTGCTTCGCTGTACTGTACCTGATTGGTCCCTGACCCAAGCTCCATCACCGAGCCTGATGACAGAGCCCTCAGCTTAAAAACCATTTGACTTGCAACCTCTCTGTCCCCGTCTCTCTCCGACTTTCCCTCAGACTGCTGGCAGCATTCTGTGTATAGGGTTCATTTTGTTTTGCTTGCATAGAGTTCATTGTGTAACTCTTCCTCGATTAACTTATTTTGCTTGCGGAAGGAATGGGACTAGCTTTCGTGTTTACTGTGTTTTGTTTTCAGGATTATTTTCACACACAGGCAGGTTTAGAGTCTCCTGGTCCGACGCCCCATTGAGTGGTCGGCCAAGAGCACCCCCTTATCTTTTTTTGCTAGCTTCCCCCCTCAGACCGCCTCTTTGATTGTTTATCCGGTTTTAGTTCATTTGTTTAGTGAAAAAATAAATAATTTTTACCATTTGATCCACTGATTTTTGTTATGTTATTGGCCTCTAGCTTTGATTTTGGCGGCCGTACATAAATATGGGGGCTTCCGTCCAAACTTTTAGGTAACGCTAGATGTTTTGAGTACTTTTATAGGCTTCTTGTGGCAGGGATAAAAAAAAAAAAAAAAGTTTAGTTTGTGTAATCATTGTTTCTTCTGCTTTGTGTTTCTAGTAACCCGTTGTTTTCGCTATGTGGTAGCATTGTCTGATAAGGAAAAATGGAATTAAAGTTGAAGAGTTTGTTCAGGCTCCTAGCCTAGAGAGTTTTTAGCAATGTACTAAGGGAAATTTAGTGTTGCTTGCAGAAAGCTGTGGCTTTCTAATAATAGACAAAAAAAAACAGTTAATTAAGACGTCGTTAAGGACTGCTTGGCTGACAAAGGGGTGTTTGCCTAGTAATCCTGATAGTCATACATCCCCTCTACAGCCAGTCAGAAACATGGAGTCATGACCTTAAACTGAAGGAGATGCAGCTTGAGTCACAGAAAATGGCCTTAAAAAAGGATGAGCTCATGCATGCTCTTGAAATAAACGTCTGAGAGCAACAACGCTTGAAATGAAACGGCTTGAGGAGGAAACCAAAAAGGATGCTCATAGCCATGAAATGAAACCGGCTTTTAAGATGCCAAGCTCTTTGATGAAACGGCTTGAGAAAGAGTAGATACTTCCCGTTCTCTCTTTAGAGACTTGGAGTTTGATGTGGAGACAGAAATATACGTTTGTTTTCCACCGTTCGTTGCAAAAAGATGTATGATAAATATTTCACTGAGTTTGAGTCGTGTATGGAAATCACTGAAAAAGGCCTAAGGGCGTGTGGATATTGCTTTGCAATGCGTCCTTGTTGTAAATCGCGTGAGGTATATTGTCATTGTCTGTAGAACAATAGGCTTGACTCTGAAATTGTAAAAGCTGCCGTCCTCAGGAACGTAGGAGTTGGTTCCCAAAGCATACCGCACAATATTCCGGCGTTTCAGAAAATAGATACCAAGCATATGTGGAATGGGGGTGCTCGCGAAAAGGAGGCTCTGTTTGAACGCTGGTGTGCTTCTCATGGGGAACAGATTTGAACCAGTTAAAGTCCATGATAATAATGGAGGATTTAAAAAACTGTCCTATCCTGAAAGTGTGACAACAATATCTTAATGAGCCAGAAAGTCTTCAGAGTTTCTAAGGCCGCTGTTATTGGCAGATGAATAAGTGCTCACATCATAAGGCAAAAATTTTGGGGAACGATCCTCTGGTTTCAGTGGGAGACCATTGATCATGATGGTGTTGCTGGTACATATAACCTGCTTTTTCCTGTGCCAGTTTGATAGCAGCACTCTTCAATGAAGTGGGAAAGTCAAACCTGATAAAACTGACAGTGATTTTAGGGGCCAGGACAGTCCAAATGGTTTTTCTACTGTAAGGAGAGAGGGCACATTTGAAAACGTGTCCCAATCTTAAAAAGAAAAAAAGGAAGCCGGTGGCTTTTGGACTAAACACAGAAGGCACACATGAAATCCCTGTGGCCACGAACTGACGATTTGGTGGATTTTACACCTTTTGTCATGAGAGGTTTGTGTCATGGAGGATGGAGACAGTAATTACCGATGACAATCTTGCATGATACTGCGCCTCTCAGTCCTTCATGGAAGATGTCTACCATTTTTCTGCTGAATCCTCTGTTGGTTCCAGTGTCCCAGTGTAGGGCTTGGTATTGAGGCTGGACATGAGACTACCATTTGCATACTGTTACCCTTGAGCTGGTTTTCGGGTCGGGTGGCTGTGAGGATCGGCCACGATTTTCCCATAAAGGGAGTGTCGTTTGATTCTGGTAACTATTTGGCTGTGGGGGGGGGGAGGTTTGGTCACTCCTAAGTACTCTGTCCTATGTTGCGTGTCCAGAATAAACTTGCTGACAGCATCCAAAAGTTTTGTGCATCGCGTGCGTGTCACTCGCATTATGGCTAAGAAACAAGCTACTTTGATATGAAATTGACCTGAGAAGAGTTGCCTTGTGGAGCAGGATGTTGGATCCTTTTGCGCAGGAGTGTCTGTAAATCACAATTGATGAAATGTCTGAGACTAATACCGGTGTCGTTGTCACTGACCAGATTGGTTGCAGAGCAAAATGTGAATGGCCGATTTGTCTGCCTAATTGACAGCGCAGTGCAAAGGTGCAAGTGGACTCCTTGTCAATGGATATTTTTTTACGGGATGACTTGCTAATTCGTAATGTTCTCCTTTGAATTCATCTGTCAGGATGAAATGGAGCGTAGTTAAGCAGATAGTATCACCACATAGGTATCGGGAATGAAATACTTAGTTTTGGCTCATGAATTCCTCTACGACATTCCTTTTGGCGGTTAAAGAAGGGATGAGTGCAGCATTGCAAGTGTTGTCATTATGCCAAGTAGCAGGAAACCAAACCAAACTCATCGTTCCTGCACGCTTGTATCCGATATCTGTAAGTTGGTGGAACCGGTGAACATATTATTATAGACTGTGTGGTCCCCCCTGCCTCGAACGAAAGCTGGCAACAAGTCTTGTTAACGGTAATGTTGCATCTAACCCTTTTACCAGAGGTGATTCCAAACGGAATATAACTGCTTCCCACTATAGTGACACTGCTCTTATTAAGTTTTTTACCTTTTTGGTCTACCTAGGTGATACAAAGTGACCAGGGATCAAACTTTATGTCTAAAGTATTTGCTCAGTCTTGAAACAACTAGACCTCCAACAGTGTCCTTCAAGCGCTTATCATCCTGAGAGCCAGGGCGCTCTAGTGCGTTTTCCATCAGACATTAAAGTCATGTACTACGTACGGTTGGAATTTTGAAAGGACGGGATGAATGCGTTCATCTGATGATGATTGCAGGTACGAGAGGTCGTGCAGAATCTTTGGGTTCATAGTCCTAGCTGACTTAGATTTTGCCCATACAGTACGTGATCCTTTAAGAGTCCTAAAAGAAGAAGTGGTTACAGGAAGAAACTAAACAAAAATGTTTGGAACCCTCAGTAACTTTAGATTTAGACTGCGGCGGGCAAGGAAATTGCTATGGAAAATCTTGAAACTGCCCAGACAAAAATGAAAGAATGGTTCGATAAGAACGCTAAGGGAAGGGACTTTTTGCCAGGAGACAAGTTTTAGTATTGTTGCCAATTCCTGGGTACTAGTCTCTGCTCGTTATAGCGTGCCCTTAATATGGTAGAAAATAAAAGGGAGAAGAGAGCTAACTTAATTGCAACGCACCGATAGAGAGGTCGTAAAAATCAGCTTTACCATGTGAAACATGCCGAAAGAATATCATTAAAAAAGGCTGTGGGGTTTTGATTCAGAGACGCGGTGTCCCACACTATCATCCAAGCCTTTTGACTGCGATGAATGCTGTCCCCTGACTGATACCGAAGTGGTGAGGCAAGTATTCTGTGGCGTCACGCATGGTACACGTCAATTCTGAGGAGTTTGAAAACACTTTCCATTCATTATTCTCACTTGACTTGAGTGGTCATCGGAGATCTTATTGCTTTGGTGAGTCAAATTAAGTCGCTGTTTTCTGATGTGCCGTCTAAAACCTTCCATTCTAAAACAATGACATTGACGTGCTGCTACCAGCAATTAAGAAACACCCATATCGTATCCAATACTCAGACAAGCGCCGCATATAAAGATCGG
>JAVHYY010000146.1:0-63295 GCA_035221665.1 Okamejei kenojei
CCGCCCTCGGACTTTCCATGATGGACGTAGCTGGTGTTTACCTTGCACCAAAACGTTTTCCCCTTTATCATGTATCTGTACACTCCTGGACGGCCCTGCTGGATTGTAATCATGCATTGTCTTTTTCGCTGACTGGAGAGAACGAACACAAGCTTTTCAGCTGTACCTCAGTACACTATAAACTAACTTAGTGACCAATCGGTGATGGGATGCAAGGACTGTCCCACAACCCACACCCTACCAAACCAAAGCTGCCGGCCACACCAGCGTACAATCCCTCAGAGGGCGGGACTCAGCCCCAGTCTCCTCCTGCCCTTCCCCCCTCCCCCACCCCAACCCCAAAGCATGCCGCCATTCTTGCGTGGGTTTTCTCTGAGATCTTCGGCTCCCTCCCCGCACTCCAAAGGACGTGCAGATGTGTAGGTTAATGGCTTAGTGTAAAAAAATTGTCCCTGTAGTGTGTGTAGGACAGTGTTTAATGTGCGGAGATCGCTTTTAGTCGGGGCGCGACCGGTGGGTGAAAGGCCTGTTTCTCACGCGTATCACATAGAAAATTGTGCAGGGAGGAGGCCATTCAGATTCGAGCCAGCACCACCATTCTACGTGATTCCGGTTGACCACACCTCAATCAGTACCAGTTCCTGCTTTATCCCCATATCCTCGATTATGCGCGAGGCAAGAGCTAAATCGACAGTTTAGTTGACACCGAACGGCAATGCGTCCGTCGGGGTCAGAACAGCGGGAATCCGCTTCAGGAAGAGAGCTGGGGGTTGTTTAACAGGACGGAGATGGAGAAATATCACAATAGGTGCTCAGGAAGAGGCATTTCAGCCCTTCAATGTGATCTATGGCGATCATCCCCAATCAGTATCCCGTTCTGCCTTCTCCCCATATCCTGAGATGCCATCCCTAAATTCAGTTCACAGTAACATTCAACCCATTTGTCCGTTACAAATGGTGGGTAAAGCATTTCTATCCGTAAATACTCAACTTGGGGGTTGTTTTGGCCTGCGCCACTGGTGCAGATCAGCGGGTGGGGTTGCTCCGGCGGTGTCGGGTGCGGCACATGCGCAGCTTGGCAAGGTTGCCGGGTCGGTGTCTGAGCCTGCGCACAGGGTGGGGTTGGGGGTGGGGGGGAGGCCCTGGGGTGATTGGGGGGCCTGCCGGGCGAGCGGCCGGCTGGCGGCAGAAGAATACGTTCGCCGTGTCGCTGATCGCGCGGGGCCGGCGGCGCCGCCCCGGTCTGCGGCAGCCGGGGCGTTGGCAGTGAGCTGCCGGGCTGGCAAACCGGGGGGCACATGGCTCTCCGCGTTCACCACGGTGAGGAACACCGGCACGGCGGAGTCGTAACAGCATGTTTGGCTGCCGGAAACCACCGTATATGGTTATTTCGCCGGGAAACAAAATACGCGAATCCGGGTACACTTGGCATCCTCTGCTTATCCCCTGACTCGCTATCTTTAGAGCCCTATCTAGCTCATCTCTTGAAAGCATCCAGAGAACGGCCCTCCCCCGGCCCTCTGAGGCACAGAATTCCAGACTCCAATCTCTGTGAGAAAAAGTGTCTTCCCCGTCGCCATTCTAATGGTTTAACCCTTTTCTTAAATATGGCCCGGTTTGGACTCCCCCCAAACTAGGGAACATGTGTTCCTTCACTCTAGGTGGTCCAAACCCTTAAAATCTATGTGTTTCAATAAGATAACCTCTCCATACTTTAAACTCACCAGTGAATACAAGCCCAGCCCGCTCCATTCTCTCAGGCATATGACAGTCCCGCCAAATGGGATTAACTTGAGTCGAACCTACGCTGGGCTCCCTCAATAGGAAGGATATCCTTCCTCAAATTAGGAGGGGGGGGGAAAAAAAACCAAACTGCACACAATACTCCAGGTGGTGGTTCACCAGGGCCCTGTACGAAATGCAGAAGGGACTCTTTGCTCCTGTACTCAACTCCTCTCTTTTATGAAGGCCAACATGCTGGTGTACTGCCATATGATGCAAAGAATGGAAAACGATGGACTTGTATACAATGGAATTTAGAAAGATGATTGAGGGGATCTTAAAGAAACGTATATAATAAAAATTACTTAAGGGATTGGACAGGGCTAGAGGCAGAGGGAAACATGTTCCCCAATTGTTGGGAAGTCCAGAACCAGGGGCCACACACAGTTTAAGAATAAGGGGTCGGCCATTTAGGACTGAGATGAGAACAAACGCTTCCACCCAGAGAGTTATGAATGTGTGGAATTCTCTGCCACAGAAGGCAGTGGAGGCCGATTCGCTGGATGCTTTCAAGAGAGTTAGATAGAGCTCTTAAAGATAGCGTAGTCAGGGGATATGGGGAGAAGGCAGGAACGGGGTACTGATTGTGGATGATCAGCCATGATCATATTGAAGGGCTGAATGGCCTCTTCCTGCATCTATTGTCTATGTGATATTCTCCATCTCCGTCCTGTTAATCCCGGTGGTGCTGGCTAGAAGGGCCTACTCCTGCATCTATTGTGTATTGTTTCGCCATCCCGGGAATTAACCTGGAAGGCGGGTGACGTTTCAGGTCGAGACCCTTCAGCCCTTCATTAGAACGTCTCTCTCCCCACCCCTCTCACCGTAAGACACAGCAGAGCAGCAGCAGGTGGGTGGGGACGTTGGCGGGGTTGAGCATGCCGGGGGTGTCGGACTTCATGCAGGCGAGGAAGGCCCGCATGCGGCGGTTCTTGTCCTCCACTGCCTTGCCCAGCCACAGCTTCTTCAGGTTTGGGGCAGGTCCACTCGCGAAGGGCCAGCGCCGTCACCCAGCTCCGGCGTGTCTGCGGCGGACTTGCCCTTGTAGTGCCCGACACTCCTTGACGATGGAACAGGGAGGTCACTGGGGGGGGGGGGGGGGGGGGAGGAGGGGGCGGGGAGGGGGGGTAGGAGGGGAGGCGAGTGGGAATAGAGGGGGGGTGGGGGGAGAGGGAGGGGAGGGGGGAGAAGAGAAGAGAGGGAGTGGGATAGAGAGGTGGAAGGGATGTGACGAGGGCAAGGGGGAGAGGGGGAGGGAAGGGGAGAGGGGAGGCAAGGGGGGCAGAGGGGGAGGCAAGGGGGAGAGGGGGAGGCACGGGGGAGGAGGGGGAGGCAAGGGGGAGGCAAGGGGGAGGCAAGGGGGAGAGGGGGGAGGGCAAGGGGGGAGGGGGAGGGAAGGGGGAAGAGGGGGAGGGAAGGGCGGTGAGGGGAGAGGGATAAGGGGGAGAGGGGGAGGAAGGGGAGAGGGGGGGGAAGGGGGGAGAGAGGGGGAGGGAAGGGGGGAGAGGGGGAGGGATCGGGGGGAGGCAGGGGTGAGAGGGGGAGGGAAGGGGGAGAGAGGATGGGAAGGCGAGGGAGAGAGGGAGGGAAGGGGGAAGAGAGGGAGGGACATCGGAGAGAGGGAGGGAAAGGGGGAGAGTGGGAGGGAAGGGGGAGAGAGGGAGGAAGGGGGGGGATGAGAGAGGGAGGGAAGGGGGGAGAGAGGGAGGGAAGGGGGAGAGAGGGAGGAAGGGGGAGAGAGGGGAGGGAAGGGGGAGAGAGAGGGAGGCGGGAAGGGAGAGAGGAGGGAAGGGGGAGAGAGTGGGAGGGAGAGGAGGGAGGGGTGGGAGAGAGGGAGGGAATTAGGGGGAGAGAGGGAGGGATAGGGGGAGAGATGGAGGGAAGGCGGGAGAGAGGGAGGGAAGGGGGAGAGAGGGAGGGAAGGGGGAGGGAGGAGAGGAGGGAAAAGGGGGGAAGGAGAGGGAGGGAAGGGGGAGAGAGGGAGGGAAAGGGGGAGAGAGGGAGGGATGGGGGGAGAGAGGGGGGATGGGGGGGGAGAGGGGGAGGAAGGGGAGAGAGGGGGGGAAGGGGGAGAGAGGGGGGGAAGGGGGAGTGAGACGAGGGGGGGAAGGGGGAGGAGAGGGGGGGGAAGGGGGGAGAGGCGGAGAGAGGGGAAGGGAGAGAGAGGGGAAGGGAGAGGGGGAGGGGGAGAGGAGGGGAAGGGAGAGGGAGGAGAAGACAGGGGGAAGGGAGAGAGGGAGGGGAGAGGAGAGAAGAGGGAGAGAAGGGGCGAGAGAGGGAGAGAGGAGGGAGAGGAGAGAAAGGAGAGAGGGGGGGCATCCACACAAATATAAAGTTACTTTGCCATAAACGAAATATCTGTTCGTGTTTTAAGAGCGGGCACATGAGCAAATGGGTACTGCTGGGCTTTATTGGGGACGTGCGAGGGAGAGAGCGCGGGGGTCGAGGCGAGAGACAGCCAGCCGGGCAGAAGAGAAGAGAAGAGCTGAGAGGCAGTTGATGGAGAGGCGAGAGGCAGAGAGAGAGGGAGAGGAAGATGAGAGAGCGAGAAGAGGCAGAGAGAGAGCGACGAGGCAGAGAGAGACGCGATGAGTGCTAGAGAGAGCAGAGATGAGAGCGAGAGGGCAGACAGAGAATGCGAGAGGCAGAGAAGAGAGCGAGAGGCAGAGAGAGAGCGAGAGGCAGGAGAGAGAGAGAGCGAGAGGCACGAGAGAGAGCGGAGGCAGGAGAGGCGAGAGCAGACAGAGAGAGAGCGAGAGGCAGAGAGAGAGCGAGAGCAGAGAGAGAGAGCGAGAGGCAGGCAGGCGGAGAGGCAGGCAGGCGGAGAGGCAGGCAGACGGAGAGGCAGGCAGACGGAGAGGCAGTGCAGCGGAGAGGCAGTGCAGACGGAGAGGCAGGCAGGACGGAGAGGCAGACAGCGGAGAGGCAGGACAGACGGAGAGGCAGACAGGACGGAGAGGCAGGAAAGCGAGAGGCAGACAGTCGGAGAGGCAGACAGACGGAGAGGGAGGACAGAGGAAAGTGAGGCAGGACAGACGGAGAGGGCAGACAGACGGAGAGGCAGACAGACGGAGAGGCAGACAGACGGAGAGGCAGACAGACGGAGAGGCAGGACAGACGGAGAGGCAGACAGACGGAGAGGCAGAAAGACGGAGAGGCAGACAGACGGAGAGGCAGACAGACGGGAGGCAGACAGACGGAGAGGCAGGACAGACGGAGAGGCCAGACAGACGGAGAGGCAGACAGTCGGAGAGGCAGGACAGACGGAGAAGGGCAGACAGCGGATGAGGACAGGCAGGACGGGATAGAGGCAGACAGACGACAGATGACGGGCAGAACAGACAGAGAGGCGACAGACAGAGAGGCAGGACAGACAGAGAGGCAGACAGACAGAGAGGCAGACAGACAGAGAGGGCAGACAGACAGAGAGTCAGACAGACAGAGGAGGGCAGACAGACAGAGAGGCAGACAGACAGAGAGGCAGACAGACAGGGAGGCAGACAGGACAGAGAGGCAGACAGGACAGAAGAGGCAGACAGGACAGAGAGGCAGGACAGACAGAGAGGCAGACAGACAGAGAGGCAGACAGAACAGCAGAGGCAGACAGAACAGACTGAGAGGCAGACGCAGAGAGGCAGGACTGACAGAGAGCAGACAGGGACAGAGAGGAAGACAGACAGAGAGGCAAATATAGACAGACAGAGAGGCAGACAGACAGAGAGGCCAGACAGACAGAGAGGCAGACAGACAGAGAGGCAGACAGGACAGAGAGGCAGAAAGACAGAGAGGCAGACAGGACAGAGAGGCAGACAGACAGAGAGGCAGGACAGACAGGTGGCAGACAGACAGAGAGGCAGACAGACAGAGAGGCAGCGACAGGAGAGGCAGGACAGACATGAGAGGCAGACAGACAGAGAGGCAGACAGACAGAGAGGCAGACAGGCGAGGGCAGAAGGCAGAGAGGCAGACAGCAGAGAGGCACAGACAGGCAGGTGAGGCAGACAGGCAGAGAGGCAGAACAAGCAGAGATGGCAGACAGGCAGAGAGGCAGACAGGCAGAGAGCCAGACAGGCAGAGAGGCAGACAGGCAGAGAGGCAGGGGACAGGCATGTAGAGGCAGACAGGCAGAGAGGCAGCAGGCAGAGGCAGAGAGAGAGAGAGAGAGAGGAGAGAGAGGCAAAGGCAGACATTAGAGAGTGAGGAGAGGCAGAGGCCAGACAGAGAGAGAGAGCTGGAGAGGGAGGGAGGCAGACCGAGAGAGAGAGGAGGAGAGAGGCGACAGGCAGAGAGAGAGAGAGAGAGCCAGACAGGCAGAGGTGAGAGAGAGAGGGTGAAGCAGGCAGAGAGACGGAGAGACGAGGAGGCAGAGAGAGAGAGGCAGAGAGAGAGAGCAGAGAGAGAGAGGAAGAGAGAGAGAGGCATCCAGAGAGGGGGGGGGAGAGAGGCAGAAGTGAGAGAGAGTCAGAGAGAGAGAGAGGCCAGGAGATGGAAGAGGAAGAGAGAGAGAGAGTGCCCAGAGAGCAGAGAGAGAGAGAGGCCCCCGAGAGAGAGAGAGGCAGAGAGTAGGAGAGAGAGAGAGGCAGAGAGAGAGAGAGGCCAGAGAGAGAGGAGGCATGAGAGAGAGGGAGAGGCGCAGAGAGAGAGAGAGGCAGAGAGATGAGGAGAGAGAGGCAGATGAGAGAGAGAGGCAGAGTAGAGAGAGAGCAGGCAGAGAGAGTGAGAGGGCAGGCAGAGAGACGAGAGAGGCAAGAGAGGGAGGAGAGAGGCAGGGAGAGAGAGAGAGGGCAGGAGAGAGAGAGAGGCCAGAGAGAGTAGAGAGGCAGAGAGGGAGAGGAGAGGCACAGAGAGAGAGAGAGGCACAGAGAGAGAGAGAGGCCAGAGAGGAGAGAGAGGCAGAGAGAGAGAGAGGCAGCAGGAGGAGAGAGAGGGCGAGATGAGAGAGAGGCAGAGAGAGAGAGATGAGCCAGAGAGAGAGAGAGGCAGAGAGAGAGAGAAGGCTGAGAGAGAGAGAGGCAGAGAGAGAGAGAGGCAGCAGAGTGAGGAGAGGAGGCAGGAGAGAGAGAGATGGCAGGAGAGACGAGAGAGCAGAGAGAGAGAGAGGCAGAGAGAGAGAGAGGCCAGAGAGAGGGAGAGGCAGAGAGGAGGAGAGAGGCAGAGGAGAGAGAGAGGCAGGCCAGAGAGAGAGAGGCAGAGAGAGAGAGGCAGAGGAGAGAGATGGCAGAGAGAGAGAGGACAGAGAGAGAGAGCCCCCACGAGAGAGAGAGGCAGAGAGAGAGAGCGGCCAGAGAGAGAGAGGCAGAGAGAGAGAGGCCAGAGAGAGAGAGGCGAGAAGAGAGAGGCCCAGAGAGGAAGAGAGAGAGGCAGAGAGAGAGACGGCAGAGATGAGAGGCAGAGAGAGAGAGCAGAGAAGAGAGAGCAGAGAGAGAGAGGCAGAGAGAGAGGGGCAGAGAGAGAGAGGCAGAGAGAGAGAGGCCCAGAGAAGAGAGAGGCAGAGAGAGAGAGGCCAGAGATGAGAGAGGCAGAGAGGTGAGAGGCAGAGATGAGAGAGCAGAGAGAGAGAGGCAGAGGAGAGAGAGCAGAGAGAGAGAGGCCGAGAGAGAGAGCAGAGGGATAGACGGAGAGCAGAGAGAGAGGCAGAGACAGAGGCAGAGATGAGAGAGGCCCCAGAGCGATGAGAGAGGCAGAGAGTAGAGAGAGGCCAGAGAGAGAGAGGAGAGAGAGAGTGGCAGAGAGAGAGTGGCCAGAGAGAGAGTGGCAGGAGTGTGGTGTGCAGAGAGAGGAGTGGCAGATAGAGAGAGTGGCAGATGAGGAGTGGCAGAGAGAGAGTGCAGAGAGTGAGTAGTGGCAGAGAGAGCAGAGAAGTGGCACAGAGAGGAGAGTGGCAGAAGAGAGAGAGTGGCAGAGAGAGAGGCAGCAGAGAGAGGCAGAGAGAGAGAGAGGCCAGAGAGAGAGAGGCCCGAGAGAGAGAGGCAGAGAGAGAGAGGCAGAGGAGAGAGAGAGGGCAGAGAGAGAGAGAGGCAGAGAGAGGGTGAGGCCGAGAGAGAGAGGCAGCAGGAGAGTGATGGAAAAAAAGTGAGAGAGGCAGAGAGAGAGGCAGAGACGAGAGGGCAGAAGCGGAGAGAGGGCAGAAGAGAGAGAGAGAGGCAGAGGAGATGAGAGGAGAGAGATGGCAGAGAGAGATGAGAGAGAGGCAGAGTAGAGAGAGAGAGATGGCACCAGGAGAGAGAGAGAGAGGAGGCCAGAGAGAGAGAGGAGAGAGATGAGGAGAGAGGAGAGAGGACCTGGCCAGAGTGAGAGAGAGGAGGCATGAGAGGAGTAGGAGAGAGAGAGGCAGAGAGAGAAGAGAGGGTGAGAAGAGAGGCAGAGCCCCCCCCACTGCAGATGAGAGGAGATGAGAGAGAGGAGAGGGCAGAGGAGAAGAGACTGAGAGGCCAGAGGAGAGAAGAGGCAGAGAGGAGAGAGGCAGTGAGAGAGGAGTGGCAGCAGAGAGAAGAGAGAAGAGAGAGACGAAGAGAGGAGAAGAGAGAGAGAGAGAGCCTCCAGAGAGAGAGAGAGAGGAGATGAGAAGAGGGCAGAGAGCCAGCAGACGCAGAGAGGAGAGAGAGAGACTTGGGGCCAGAGATGAGAGGAGAGAAGGAGAGAGAGATGGAGTGAGGCAGAGAGAGAGAGAGAGGAGGAGATGCAGAGAGTGAGGAGAGCGAGAGAGGCAGTCAGAGAGAGAGAGAGAGAGCGAGAGGCAGACGAGAGAAGAGAGGCCCAGTGCAGAGAGAGAGAGAGAGAGGCACGAGAGGAGAGAGAGAGAAGGGCAGAGGAGAGAGAGAGAGATGGCAGAGAGAGAGAGAGAGACGGCAGAGAGAGAGAGAGAGCAGAGAGAGAAGAGAGATGCAGAGAGGAGAGAGAGAGGCAGAGGAGAGAGGAGGAGAGAGGGCCCCCAGAGAGGAGGAGAGAGAGGCAGAGAGAGAGAGAGAGGAAGAGAGGAGAGAGAGATGCCAGAGACAGAGAGAGAGTGAGAGGCAGAGAGGAGGAGAGGCAGAGAGAGAGAGAGGCAAGGGGAGAGAGAGGCAAAGAGAGAGAGAGAGGTCAGAGAGAGAGTGAGGGGCAGAGAGAGTGGTCGATGACGAGTGACGGCCAGAGAGAGAGAGAGGCCAGAGAGAGGAGAGAGGGCCAGAGAGAGAGCAGTGGCAGAGAGAGAGAGAGGCAGAGAGAGAGAGAGGCAGAGAGAGAGAGAGGCCAGAGAGGAGCGAGAGGCAGAGGAGAAGAGAGGCTCAGAGAGGAGAGAGGCAGAGAGAGAGAGCAGAGGAGAGAGGCAGAGAGATGAGAGGCAGAGAGGAGAGAGGCAGAGAGAGAGAGGCCAGAGAGATAGAGGCAGAGAGAGAGAGGGCAGGAGAGAGAGGCAGAGAGTGAGAGGCAGAGAGAGAGGCAGAGGCAGGGAAGGGGGGCAGGAGAGAGGCAGAGAGAGGAGGACAGAGAGAGAGTAGAGAGAGAGACAGACGAGAGAGGACAAGAGAGAGAGGACAGAGAGAGTGGGACAAGAGAGAGAGGCAGTGAGAGAGAGACAGAGAGGCGACCAGAAGAGAGAGACAGAGAGAGGACAGAGAGAGAGAGACAGAGAGGAGAGAGACAGAGGAGAGAGACAGAGAGTGAGGACAGAGAGAGGAGACAGAGAGAGAGACAGAGAGAGAGACAGAGAGAGAGGACAGTGAGAGAGACAGAGAGGAGAAGAGAGAGAGACAGAGAGAGAGACAGAGAGGAGAGACAGAGAGAGAGACAGAGAGGAGTGACAGGAGGAGAGAGGACAGAGAGAGAGACAGATTGGAGAGAGGACCAGAGAGAGAGACAGAGAAAGGACAGAGAGAGAAGGACAGAGAGGAGAGAGACAGGATAGAGACGAGAGAGAGGAGAGAGACTGAGGAGAGAGAAGAGAGTGAGGACAGGGAGAGAGAGACAGAGAGGAGAGGACAGAGAGAGAGACAGAGATGGACAGAGAGAGGACAGAGAGAGAGACAGAGAGAGAGACCGAGAATAGAGACAGAGAGATGAGACAGAGGAGAGAGGACGAAGGTGAGAGAGGACAGAGTGGGAGAGACAGAGAGAGAGACAGAGAGAGACAGAGAAGAGACACAGAGAGAGACACAGAGAAGAGACAGAGAGGAGAGACAGGCAGAGAGTAGAGACAGAGAGAGAGACAGAGAGAGATGACAGAGAGAGAGACAGAGAGAGAGGGACACGAGAGAGAGACAGAGAGTGAGGGACCAGAGAGAGAGACGAGAGAGAGACAGAGAGAGAGCAGATGTAGAGAGAGAACAGAGTGAGAGCCAGAGGAGAGAGACAGAGAGAGGAAGAGAGCGAGACAGAGAAGCGAGACAGGAGAGCGAGGACAGAGAGCGAGACAGAGAGCGAGGTAGGACCAGAGAGCGGAGACAGAGAGCGAAGAAGAGAGCGAGGACAGAGAGCGAGACAGAGAGCGAGACAGAGTAGCGAGACAGATGAGCTGAGACAGAGAGCGAGACAGAGAGCGAGACAGAGAGCGAGCTGACAGAGATCGAGAGGAGTAGCGAAGGATTGGAAGATTGAGAGCGGAGGGAGAGGGAGCGGCCGTCGTGAGCGGCGGTGAGAGCGCGCGAAGAGAGAGAGCGCGCGAAGAGAGGAGAGCGCGGCGCGAAGAGAGAGAGCGCAGCGAATGAGAGAGAGCGCGCGGAAGAGAGAGAGCTGCAGCGAAGAGAGAGAGAGGCGCGCGTAAGAGAGAGAGCGCTGCGTAAGTGGATAAGAGAGAGAGCGCGCGAAGGGAGAGAGCGCGCGGAAGGAGGGAGAGAGAGCGCTGCGAGGACTAGAGAGAGAAGAGACGCGCGCGATGATGAGAGAGAGCGCACGATGAAAGGAGAGAGAGCGCCACGATAGAGGAGATGTAGCACTGATGCGGAGAGACGATGAGGACGATGAAGAGAGAGAGCGCCACGTGAAGAGAGCACGATGGAGAGATGGAGAGCGCACGATTGAAGAGAGAGAGAGCGCACGGATAGAGAGAGAGCACGATGGAGAGGAGAGAGCGCACGATTACGATAGAGAGAGGAGAGAGCGCACGTGAAGAGAGCACGATGGAGGGAGAGAGAGCGCCGATATGAAGACTAGAGAGGAGCGCACGATGAAGAGATGAGAGGCGCACCGAATGAAGAGAGAGCGCACGCATTAGAGAGAGAGCGCAAGATAGAGAGAGAGGAACGATAGAGGAGAGGACCGAGGAGCGCTCGATAGAGAGGATGAGAGAGCGCACGATAGAAGAGAGAGGAGCGCCACGATAGAGAAGGAGAGAGCGCGATGAAGAGAGAGGAGAGCGCGCCGATGGATGAGAGAGGAACGCGCGCTTTGGAGAGAAGAGCCGCATGCGATGGAGAGAGAGGCCACGATTAGAGAGAGAGAGACGACGATAGAGTGTGAGAGAGCACGATTTAGAGACGAGCCGCACGGATGAAAGAGAGAGAGCGCAACGATAGAGAGAGAGAGCACGATAGAGAGGAGGAGAGGCACGATGGAAGAGAGAGACGCGCACCGAGGAAGAGAGAGCAGCGACGATAGAGGAGAGAGAGCACGATGGAGAGAGAGAGCGCACGATTAGTGAGGAGAGAGCGCACTGATTAGCAGAGAGAGAGCGACACGATTTAGAGAGGAGGAGCACGATGGAGGAGAGAGAGCGCAGATAGAGAGGAGAGCGCTCGATAGTAGAGAGAGAGAGCACGTTAGAGGAGAGAGAGCACGATAGTAGAGAGAGAGACAGATAGAGAGGAGAGAGCGACGGTAGAAGAGAGAGAGGGAGGAGAGAGCGCACGATAATAGAGAGAGAGAGCGCACGATAGACGAGCAAGAGATGCGCACGGATTAGGAGATGAGAGAGCCCACGTTAGAGAGAGATCGCACGATAGAGAGAGAGCAGCCGATAGAGAGATGAGCGCACGATAGAGAGGAGAGCGCACGATAGAGAGAGAGCGCCACGATAGAGAGCGGCGCACGATAGGAGAGCGCGCACGATCGAGAGCGCACGATAGAGGAGAGAGCACGATAGTGAGAGATGCGCACGATTATAGAGAGAGAGCGCACAGATAGAGACGAGAGCTCACGAATTAGAGAGGCGATGCGCACGATAGGAGAGAGAGCGCACGATGGAGAGAGAGAGCGCAACGATTGGAGAGAGAGCGCACGTTAGAGAGAGAGAAGGCACGATAGAGAGAGAATGCGCACGATTAGAGAGAGAGCGCACGGATAGAGAGAGAGAGAGAGCACGATAGAGAGAGGAGCTACAGGGATAGAGAGAGAGAGCGCACGATAGAGGAGATGCGCACCGATAGAGGAGAGAGAGCGCACGATGGAGAGAGAGAGCGCACGATGGAGAGAGAGAGCGCACGATGGAGAGAGAGAAGCGCACGATGGAAGAGAGAGGAGCGCACGATGGAGAGAGAGAGCGCACGATGGAAGAGAGAGGGAGAGAGCGCACGATTAGAGGAGAGTGAGACGAGCGCACGATTAGAGAGAGAGAGGCACGATAGAGAGAGAGCGCACGTTAGAGAGATAGGGCGCACGATAGAGAGAGGCGCACGATAGATAGAGAGAGCGCCCACGATAGGGAGAGGAGAGCTCACGATAGGAGAGGAGAGCGCAAGATAGAGAGAGAGGCACGATAGAGAGGAGAGCGCACGGATAGAGAGAGAGCCGCACGATAGAGAGCGCACGGATAGAGAGAGAGGCACGAGAGAGAGAGCACCGATAGAGAGAGAGCGCACGTAGAGAGAGGGTCGCACGATAGAGAGAAGAGCGCACGGATAGAGGAGAGGCGCACGATAGAGAGGAGAGGAGAGCGCACGATAGGAGAGGAGATGCGGCACGATTTAGAGAGAGAGCGCACGATAGAGAGAGAGCGCACGATTGAGAGAAGAGCGCACGGATTAGAGGAGAGAGCGCACGATAGAGAGAGAGCGCACGATGGAGAGAGAGGCACGATGGAGAGAGAGCAGAGAGAGAGCACAATGGAGAGAGAGAGCGCCGATAGAGAGAGAGCGCCACGAGTAGAGAGAGAGAGAGAGCACGGACTAGAGATGGAGGAGGACGATAGAGGAGATGAGAGCGCACGATAGAGAGAGAGAGCGCACGATTAGAGAGGAGGAGAGAGCGCACGATAGAGAGAGAGGCACGATGGAAGAGAGAGGAGCGCACGATGGAGAGGGAGAGCGCACGTGGATGAGAGAAGAGCGCACGATGGACGAGAGCGAGCGGCACGATGGAGAGAGAGAGGCGCACGGGGCTGGGGGATGCACACGGAGCGAGAGGAGCGCACGATGGAGCGAGAGAGCGACGATGGAGAGAGAGAGCGCACGATGGAGAGAGAGGAGCACACGATGGAGAGAGAGAGCGCACGATGGAGAGAGAGAGCGCACGATGGAGAGCGAGAGAGCGCACGATGGATGAGAGAGAGCGCACGATGGAGAGATGAAGAGCGCACGATGGAGAGAGAGCGCACGAAGATGGAGAGAGGCGCACGATGGAGAGGGAGACGCACGATGGAGAGGAGAGGCCACGGACGATTGGAGAGAGAGAGGCACGATGGAGAGAGGAGAGACGCACGATGAGAGAAAGAGCGCACATGGAAAGAGACGCACGATGGAAGAGCGAGCGCACGATGGAAAGAAGCGCAAACGATGAAGAGAGAGCGCACGATGGAGAGAAAGCGCACGATGGAGAGCAAGAGAGAGCGCACGATAGAGAGAAGAGAGAGCGCACATAGAGAGAGAGACGCTACATAGAGAGAGAGCGCCACGATAGAGAAAGCGCACTATTGAGAGAGAGCGCACGATACAGAAGAGCGCACGATAGGGACAGAGAGCGCACGATAGGAGCAGAGAGCGCATCATAGAGAGAGAGCGCAACGATAGAGAAAGAGCGCACGATAGAGAGAGAGCGCACATAGAGAGCCGCACGATAGAGAAGAGAGAGCGCCCAACGAGAAGAGAGCACGATAGAGAAGAGCGCCACGATAAGAGAATGAAGCGCACGATAAGTAGAGCGAGCGCACGAAGAGACAGAGCGCACGAATAGAGAGAGAGCGCACGATAGACAGAGAGCGCAACGATAGAGAGAGACGCACATAGAGAGAAGAAGCGCAACGATTAGAGAGAGAGCGCTACGTATAGAGAAATGCCAGACGCGCACACTAAGAGAGATCGGCACCGATTGGAGAGAGAGCGCAACTAGTTGAGAGAGAGAGCACAATGAGAGCGAGAGCGCACATATGAAGAGAGCGCACGATAGACGAGAGCGAGAGAGAGCACGAGAATCAGAGAGAGAGACACGAATAAGAGAGAGAGAATGCGCACGATAGAGAGAAGAAGCGCGCACGAATAGATGAGAGAGAGCGCAACAGATAGAGAAAGAGCGCTACCGAGAAAGAGAAGAGGGGGGAGAGCGCACGATGCGAGAGAGAGAGCGCCTACGATGGAGAAGAGAGCGCACGATGGAGAGAGAATCGAGCCGCACGAAGGAGAGAGACGAGCGCACTCATGGAGAGAGAGAGCGCACGATGGAGACAGAGAGACGGCTCAACGCATCGAGTAGAGTCGAGCGCACGAGTATAGAGAGAGACCGCACGAACTATGGAGAGAGAAGAGCGCAACATGGAGAGAGAGAGCGCATCGGATGGTAGAGAGAGGAGCGCCCGATGGAGATAGCGAGCGCACGAAGGAGAGAGAGAAGCGCACGATGAGAGAGACGCGAGCAACGATGGATAGATAACTGCAACGATGGAGAGAGAGCGCCCGATGGAGAAAGAGCGCACGAAGGAAGAGAGAAGCGAACGATGGAATAGAGAAGCGCAAAAAACCCAAACTCCGATGGGAGAGAGAAGCGCACGATGGAGCACGAGAGCTCACCGTGCGATAAGAGAAGAGCGCACGCGAAAGAGATAGAGCGCACGCGATAGAGCGAGAGCGCACACGCGATAGAGAAGAGAGCGCACATAGAGAGAGAGCGCGCACCATAAGAGAGAGAGCGCTCACTCATAGAGAGAGAGAGCGCACCATAGAAGAGAGATCGCACCACCAAAGAGACAGAGAGAGCGCACCATAGAGAGAGAGAGCGCAATCCATAGAGAGAGCAGAGCGCAACCATAGAGAGAGAAGAGCGCGCACCATAGAATGAGAGAGAGCGCACCATAGAGATAGAGACGCGCAACCACATATGAGAGCAGAGAGCGCAACCCCTAGAGAGAGAGAGCAGCGCCCATAGAGATAGAGCGCACGATAGAGAGAGAGAGCGCAGCACGATAGTAGATAGCGCACGATAGAGAACAGCGCACGATAGAAGAGAGAGCGCTACATGAGAGAGAGAGAGCGCACGATGAGAGTAGAAGGAGAGCGCACAATAGAGAGACGCACGATCGAGAGAGAAGAGAGCACCGATGGAGAAGAGATCGCACCGATTAGAGAGAGAGAGCGCCACGATAAAAAGAGAAGAGACGCACGATAGAGAAAGCACGATGGAAGAGAGAGAGCACGATGGAGAGAGACAGAGCGCACGATAGAGAGACAGCGCATACAGATAGAGAGAGAGCGCACGATAGAGAGAGAGGAGAGCACGATAGAGAGAGAGAGTACGATAGAGAGAGAGCACGATAAGAGCAAATTCACGATAGAGAGAGAGAAGCGCACATAGAGAAGAGAGAGCGCACGATAGAGAGAGAAGCGCACGATAGAGAGAGCAGCGCACGAAAGAGAGAGACGCGCAGCGCCTATAGGAGAGAGAGCGCACGATAGAGAAGAGACAGCGCACGATAGAGAGAGAGCGCACATAAGAGAGAGCGCACGAATAGAGAGCCGCGCAACGATAGAGCGCACGCTCAGAGAGAGCGCACGATATATAGAGAGAGCACGATAGAGATAGAGCGCACGATGGCGAAGAGAGCGCACGATGGAGAGAGAGAGCGCACGATGGAGAGAGAGAGCGCACGATTGAGAGAGAGCGCGCTACGTGAGAGAGAAGGAGCGAGCACGAGTGGAGAGAGAAGCGCACAATGGAGAGAGAGAGCGCCCGATGGAGAGAGAAGCGCAACGAATGGAGAGAGAGACAGCCAACGATGGATAGAGAGAGCGCACGGATGGAAGATAGAGAGCAGACGCACGAATGGAAGAGAGAGAGAAGATCGCACGCAAGTAGAGAGTGAGCGCACGATAGAGAGAGATGCGCACGATAGGCGCGACGAGAGCGCACGATAGGGGAGAGAGAGCGCACGGATAGGGAAGAAGAGCGCACGATAAGA
This sequence comes from Okamejei kenojei, assembly GCA_035221665.1. NCBI lineage: Eukaryota > Metazoa > Chordata > Chondrichthyes > Rajiformes > Rajidae > Okamejei > Okamejei kenojei. The sequence goes on from JAVHYY010000146.1 coordinate 16,079, forward strand.
GAGAAGAGCGCACGATAGAGAGAGAGCGCACGATAAGAGAGAAGCGCACAGATAGACGAGCGCGCAACGAAGAGAGACGCCTCGATAGAGAGATAGAGCACGATAACAGAGAGAGCGCACGATAGAGAGAGAGCGCACGATAGAGAGAGAGCGCACGATAGAGAAGACATGAGCGCACGATAGAGAGAGAGAGAGCACGATAGATGAGAGAGACGCCACGCGATAGAGAGAGAGAGCGCACATAGAGAGAGAGAGCGCACCGAAGAAGAGAGCGCACGATTAGAGAGAGAGCGCAAACCGATGGAGAGACAGAGAGCTGCAAACGGATGGAGAGAAGAGCGCACGATGGAGAGAGAAGAGCGAACGATGGAGAGAGAGAGGCGAACGATGGAGAGAGAGCGCGAACGATGGAGAGAGAGCGCGAACGATGGAGAGAGAGGCGCGAACGATGGAGAGAGAGCGCACGATGGAGAGAGAGCGCACGATGGAGAGAGAGAGCGCGCGACTGGAGAGAGAGAGCGCGGCGATGGAGAGAGAGCGCGCGCGAATAGAGGAGAGAGCGCACTGCGATAGAGAGAGAGCGCACGCGATAGAGAGAAGAGCGCACCATAAGAGAGAGAGCGCACCATAGAGAGAGCGCACCATAGAGAGAGAGAGCCAACCATAGAGAGAGAGCGCCCCATAAGAGAGAGAGCTCACCATAGAGAGAAGAAGAGCGCACCATAGAGAGAGAGAGCCACATAGAGATGATAGAGCGCAACGATAGAGAGAGAGCGCACGATAGAGAGAGAGAGCGCAACGATAGAGAGAGAGAGCGCACGATAAGAGAGAGGAGAGAGCGCTAACGATAGAGAGAGCGCACGATAGAGAGAGCGCACGATAGAGAGAGAGAGCGCACGATAAGTAGAGAGAGCGCACGATAGAGAGAGAGAGCCACGATAGAGAGAGAGAGCGCACGTTAGAGAGAGAGCGCACGATAGAGAGAAGAGCGCACAAGAAGAAAAGAGGCGCACGATAGAGACGAGCGCACCGATAAAGCAGAGCTCACGATAGAGAAAGAGCGCACATGGAGAGAGAGCGCACTGATAGGAGCAAAGAAGCCGCGACGTGTAGAGAGATGCGCAACGAATGAGGAGAGAGAGCGACTACTTTAGAGAGAAGCGCACGATAGAGAGAGCGCACGATAGAGAGAGCGCGACGATAGAGGAGAGCGCCACGATAGAGAGAGAGCGCCACGATAGAGAGAGAGAGCGCACATAGAGAGAGAGCGCACGATAGAGAGAGAGCAGCACATAGAGAGAGAGCGCACTGATAGAGAGAAGAATCGCCGATAGAGAGAGAGCGCACGATAGAGAGAGAGCGCACGATAGAGAGAGAGTGCGCACGATAGAGAGAGAGCGAACGATAGAGAGAGAGCGCACGATAGAGATAGAGCGCGCACGATAGAGAGAGAGAGCACGATAGAGAGAGTGAGCGCAACGATAAGAGAGACGCACCGATAAGAGAGAGCGCACGATAAGAGAGAGAGCGCACGATAGAGAGAGATCGCACGATAGAGAGAGAGCGCACGATAGAGAGAAGAAGCTCACGATAGAGAGAGAGCGCACGATAGAGCTAGAGAGCGACGATAGAAAGAGCGCACGATAGAGAGGAGAGCGCACGATAGAGAGGAAGCGCTACGATAGAGAGAGAGCGCAACGGATCGAAAGAGCGAGCGCACGATAGTGTAAGAGCGCAACGATAAAGAGAGAGAGAGCACGATAGAGAGAGAGTGCGCACGATTAGAGAGAGACGCACGATAGAGGGGAAGAGGGGGGGGAAAGAGAGCGCACTATAGAAGAGAGAGCGCACGATAGACGAGAGAGCGCAGAAGAGAGAGAGCGCACGAATAGAGAGCGAGAAGCGCACGATAGAGAGAGACCGCACGATAAGAAGAAGCGCACGATAGAGAGAGAGCGCTCGATAGAGAGAGAGCGCACGATAGAGAGACGAGCGCCACGATAGAGAGAGAGCGCACGATAGAGGAGAGAGAGCGCACGATAGAGCGCAGAGAGACGCACGCTAGAGAGACACAGAGCTGCAAACGATCTAGAGAGAGCGCGCACGCTAAGAGAGAGAGCGCGCACGATAGAGAGAGAAGCGAGGCTCGCCATAACGATAGAGAGAGAGCGCACGATAGAGAGAGAGCGCACATAGAGAGATAGCGCGACGATCTAGAGAGAGCGACAGTCGTCCACGATCTAGAGAGAGAGCGCACGATAGAGAAGAGCGCACATAGAGCGAGTAGAGCGCACGATAGAGACAGCAAACAGAGCGCAACCGATAGACGAGAGAGAGCAAGATAGAGAGAGAGTAGAGCGCACGATCTAAGAGAGAGAGCGCAACGATGGTGAGAGAGAGAGAGCGCACTAGTGAGGAGCGAGATAGAGAGCGCACATGGAGATTAAGAGAGCGCACGATTATGGAGAGAGAGATGAGCGCACGGATAGAGAGAGAGCACGAGAGAGAGAGAGCACGATGGAAGAGAGAGGCGCGCACCGATAGAGAGAAGATCACGATGCACAGCAGAGAACGCACGATTACGAGAGAGAAGCAACGATGAACGAGAGAGAGGCGCACACGATAGAGATAGAGCGCAGTATAAGAGAGAGACAGCCACGATCAGAGAGAGAGAGCGCCCACGAGATGAAGAGACGCACGATAGAGAGAGAGAGCGCACGATAGAGAGAGAGCGCACGATGAAGAGAGCGCGCGATAGAGAGAGAAGAGCGCGCGATGGAGAGAGAGCGCAGCGATGGCGAGAGAGATGCGCCGCGATGGAGAGAGAGCGCGCGATAGAAGAGAGAGCGCGCGAAAGAGAGAGACACGTATGAAGAGAGAGAGCGCACGATAGAGAGAGAGAGCACGATGGAGAAGAGAGAGCACGATAGAGAGAGAGACACGCGCAACGATGAAGAGAGAGCAGCGCACGATGAAGAGAGACGCACGATAGAGAGAGAGCGAGCCACGATGGAGAGAGAGAGGTTGGTTTTTTGGATGTGGAGAGATATGTGAGAGCGCACGATAGAGAAGAGCGCACGATAGAGAGAGAGCACGATGGCGAGGAGTAGAGAGCAACGATGGAGGAGAGAGAGAGCACGAAAGAGAGAGAGCGCACGATAGAGAGAGAGCGCACATAGAGAGAGAGCGCCGATAGAGAGAGAGCGCACGATAAGAGAGAGCGCACGAATAGAGAGGAGAGCGCACGGATAGAGAGAGAGCGCGCACGATGAGAGAGAGCGCACGATAGAGAGAGAGCGCACTGATAAGAGAGAGCAGCACGATAGAGAGAGCGACAACGATAGAGAGAGCGCACATTCTAGAGAGAGAGAGAGCGCACGATAGAGAGAGAGTAGAGCGCCGATAGAGAGACAGAGAGCGCACGATAGAGAGAGAGAGCGCACGATAGAGAGAGAGAGAGCGCACGGATAAGAGAGAGAGAGCGCACATAGAGAGAGAGAGGCGCACGAAGGGAGAGAGACAGCGCACGATAGAGAGAGAGGAGAGCGCACGATAGATAGAGAGGCGCACGATAGAGAGAGAGCGCACGTTAGAGAGCGCACGATAGAGAGCGCACGAAAGAGAGAGAGAGCACGATAGAAGAGAGGAGAGCACGATAGAGAGAGAGAGAGCAACGATAGAGAGAGAGAGAGCACGAATAGAGAGAGAGAGAGAGACGCACCTGATAGAGAGAGAGAGCGCACATGGAGAGAGAGCTGGCAACATGGAGAGAGAGCGCACGATGGACGAGAGAGCGCACGATGGAGAAGAGAGCGCACGATGGAGAGAGAGAGCAACGATGGAGAGAAGAGAGCACGATATAGAGTGAGAGCAGATAGAGAGAGAGCGCACATAGAGAGAGAGAGCGCACGATGGGAGAAGAGAGCGCTACAAAATTAAAATAAGTCGATGGAGAGAGAGAGCGCACGATGGAAGAGAGAGAGCGCACGATGGAGAGAGAGAGCGTGCACAGATGGAGAGAGAAGAAGCGCACGATGGAAGAGAGAGAGAGCGCACGATGGAGAAGAAGCGCTACGAAGGAGAGAGAGAGCGCACGATGGAGAGAGAGAGAAGCACGTATGGAGAGAGCGCATCGATAGAGAGAGAGCGCACGATAGAGAGATGAGCGCACGATAGAGAGAGAGCGCACGATAGAGAGAGCGCACGATAGAGAGAGCGTCACGATACGAGAGAGAGCGCACGATAGAGAGAGAGCGCACGATAGAGAGATAGCGCACGATAGAGAGAAGAGCGCACGATAGAGAGCAGAAGCGCACGATAGAGAGAGAGCGCAACGATAGAGAAGAGAGCGCACGATAGAGAGAGAGCGCACGATAGAGAGAGAGCGCACGATTAGAGAGAGAGCGCACGATAGAGAGAGAGCGCACGATGGAGAGAGAGCGCACTGATGGAGATGAGAGCGCACGATGGAAGAGAGAGCCGCAAACGATGAGAGAAGAGCGCAACGATGAGAGAAGAGCGCACGATGGAGAGAGAGCGCACGATGAGAGAAGAGCGCAAGATGGAGAAGAGAGCGCACGATGGAGAAGAGAGCGCACGATGGAGAGAGACGCGCACGATGGAGAGAGAGCGCACGATGGAGAGAGCGCGCACATGGAGAGATAGCGCCACGATGGAGAGAGAGCGCACGATGGAAGAAAGCGCACGATGGAAGAGAGCGCACGAAGGAGAGAGAGCTGCACTATGGAGAGAGAGCGTCAAACGATGGAGAGAAGAGCGCACGATGAGAGAGAGCGCCAACGATGGACGAGAGAGCGCACGATGGAAGAAAGACGCACTATAGGAGAGAGAGCGCACGATAGAGAGAGAGCGCACTAAACTAGAAGAGAGAGCCGCCACGATAGAAGATAGCAGCACGATAAGAGAGAGCGGCACGATTAGAGAGAGAGCGCACGATAGAGAGAGAGAGCGCTTGACGATAGATAGAGAGCCGCACGATAGAGAGAGAGTCGCACGAATAGAGAGAGAGCGCACGATAAGAGAGAGAGCGCGACTATAGAGTAGAGAGAGCGCACGATAGAGAGAGACGCACGATTAAGAGACAAGCGCACAGATAGAGAAGAGCGCACGATAGAGAGAGAGTCGCATCGATAGAGAGAGAGCGCACATAGAGAGAGAGCGCCCGAAGAGATAGGAGCGCACGATACGAGAGAGAGCGCACGATAGAGAGAGAGCGCACGAGAGAGAGAGGAGCGCACGATAGAGAGAGAGCGCACGATAGATAGAGAGCGCACGGATAGAGAGAGAGCTCACGATAGAGAAAGCGACACGATAGAGAGAGAGCGCACGATAAGAGAGAGAGCGCACGATAGAGAGAGAGCGCACGATAGAGAGAGAGCGCACGATAGGAGAGTAGAGCGCACGATAGAGAGAGAAAGCGCAACGAGTAGAGAGAAAGCGCACGATAGAGAAGCGCGCAACGATAGAAGAGAGCGCACGATAGAGAGAGAGAGCACGATAGAGAGATAGCGCCACGATAGAGAGAGTGCGCACGATAGAGGAGAGGAGCGCACGATAGAGAGAAGAGCGCACGCATAGAGAGAAGAGCGCACGAAAAAGAGCGCAACGATAGTGAAGATAGCGCACGATAGAGACGAGAGCGCACGAATAGAGAGAGAGCGCACGATAGAGAAGAGCGCACGATAGAGAAGAGCGCACGATAGAAGAGAGCGCACGATAGAGAGAGAGCGCACGAATAGAAGAGAGCGCCCGATAAAAGAGAGAGCGCAACGATAAAGAAGAGATCGCACGATAAAGAAGAGTCGACGATAAAGAGAGAGCGCACAGATAAAGAGAGGCGCACTATAAAGAAGAGCGCACGATAAAGATAGAGCGCACGATAAAGAGAGAGCGCACGATAAAAGAGAGAGCGCACGATGAAGAGAGAGTGCATGATCGAGAGAGGCGGGGAGAATAGGATCTTTCGAGGAATTTTGGAAGGACAGCAGTGGGAGGTTGACAAGCGCACCCCTCTCCCTTGGCCATGCAGGCCAGTCCAATAAAAACGAGGATGGCATGTGACCAAACTCATTGGTTCCTGCCTTGCATAGACGATAGAGGGGTGGGGGAGAGAAGGGGTCGGTACCTTTCCACGGGGATCCTCCGGCGCATGGCCAGGCGCTCGGCTCGGCGCTGCGCCTCGGACAGGCTGAAGAGCACGCCGTAGATGTACTGGCGGGCCGAGCGGATACAGCGGCTGGCCGCAGGAAGGTCGTTGTTTTCGCCCTCGTCCTCGATGCACACGGGGAGCTTCAACTCACCCTGGGGGGAGGGAGAGATGGAGAGAGGGGCAGAGAGGGAGAGAGGGCAACGGTCCATTTAGTTCACATTTGGAGATACAGCGTGGAAACAGACCATTCGGCCAACATAGACAATAGGTGCTGGAGGAGGTTATTTCGGAGCCCTTCGAGCCCCTACCGCCATTCATTGTGATCATGGCTGATCGTCCCCTATCAATAACCCGTGCCTGCCTTCTCCCCATATCCCTTGACTCCACTAGCCCCTTGAGCTCTATCCAACTCTCTCTTAAATCCATCCAGTGACTTGGCCTCCACTGCCCTCTGTGGCAGGGAATTCCACAAATTCACAACTCTGGGTGAAAATGTTTTTTCTCACCTCAGTCTTAAATGACCTCCCCTTTATTCTAAGACTGTGGGCCCCTGGTTCTGGACTCGCCCAACATTGGGAACATTATTCCCGCATCTAGCTTGTCCACCCCTCTTTTATGATTTTATATGTTTCTATAAGATCGCCCCTCATCCTTCTAAACTCCAGTGAATACAAGCCTAGTCTTTTCAATCTCTCCTCGTATGACAGTCCCGCCATCCCAGGGAGCAATCTCGTGAACCTACGCTGCACTGCCTCAATCATAAGGATGCCCTTCCTCAAATTAGGAGACCAAAACTGTACGCAATACTCCAGATGTGGTCTCACCAGAGCCCTGTACATCTGCAGAAGAACCTCTCTACTCCTATACTGAAATCCTCTGCTTATGAAGTCCATTAGCTTTCTTCACTGCCTGCTGTACCTGCACGCCAACATTCAGTGTACAAGGACACCCAGGTCTCGCTGTACCTCCCCCTTACCTAACCTAACCCCATTGAGATAATAATCTGCCCCCTTGTTTTTGCCACCAAAGTGGATAACCTCACATTTATCTATATTATACTGCATCTGCCACGCTTCTGCCCACTCACTCAACCTGTCCAGGTCACCCGGCAACCTCCTAACATCCTCTTCACAGTTCAATGCCACCCAGCTTTGTGTCATCCATAAACTTGCTCCTAATTCCCTCTTCCAAATCATTAATATATGGGGTAAACAGTTGCGGCCGCAACACCGAGCCAACAGGCCAAAACTGCACACAATACTCCAGGTGCGGACTCACCAGGGCCCTGTACAACTGCAGAAGGACCTCGCAGCCGGGAATCGGTGCGGTTACTTACCATGGTGAGGACCTGGTAGATGTAGGGGTACATGAGGCCCTTCCTGTGGCGGTGGTCGGCCACCCGCAGTACCTCGGGGGCCACCAGGGGCAGCGGTGGGGTGGTGATGTCCATGTGGTTCCTGGTCTGCATGGAGAGCAGGGACGGGATGTGGGCGGTGGGGTTGAACGCGGGGGCAGGCGCGCCGTCCCGACACGAAGGCTGCTCGCTCCCCGGCTTGGCGTCCGGCGGACCCTGCGGCACACATGGGGGAAAAAGGGAACCACGCAGTCAATCGACCCGCGAGACGGCACTCAGACATTTATAATTTAGAAACTCCTTCCCTCTCTCTCTCTCTTTCCCTTTTCTCTCCTCCTCTCTCTCTCTCTCTCCCCCCCATCCCCTTCCTTCCTCCCTCTCCCCTCCATAGGTTTTAAGAGAGACCTAGATAGAGCTCTAGGGGCTAGTGAAGTCAGGGAATATGGGGAGAAGGCAGGAACGGGGTACTGACTGTGGATGATCACATTGTATGGCGGTGCTGGCTCGAAGGGCCGAATGGCCTACTGCTGCACCTATTTTCTATGTTTCTATACATAAGAATAATAAGCCATTTAGAACGGAGACGAGGAAACACTTTTTCTCACAGAGAGTGGCGAGTCTGTGGAATTCTCTGCCTCAGAGGGTGGTGGAGGCCGGTTCTCTGGATGCTTTCAAGAGAGAGCTAGATAGGGCTCTTAAAGATAGCGGAGTCAGGGGATATGGGGAGAAGGCAGGAACGGGGTACTAATTGGGGATGATCAGCGATGATGCACCGATTGTCTATTGTCTATCTTTTTAAGGCAGAGATAGATAGATTCTTGATTAGTGCGGGTGTCAGGGGTTATGGGGAGAAGGCAGGAGAATGGGGTTAGATAGATCAGCCATAATTGAGTGGCGGAGTAGACTCGATGGGCCGAATGGCCTAATCCAGCTCAATTAACTTACGAATTTATAGTTCACAAGTATTTTCTTCTTTTAATTTAAAACCTTTGTTGTTTTTTCAGAAGGTTATTTTCGTAAGGGCGTCAAAGGTTATGGGGAGAAGGCAGGAGAATGGGGTTTGGAGGGAGAGATAGAGCAGCCGTGATTGAATGGCGGAGTAGACTTTAGTGTGGTTTGGAGAAAGAGCAGGGAATATAGGCCCTTCGGCCCACCGAGTCCGCGCCGACCAGCGATCCCCACACATTAACACCCACTAGGGACATTTTTTACATTTATACCGAGCCAATTAACCTACAAACCCGCACGTCTTTGGAGTGTGGGAGGAAACCGAAGATCTCGGTGAAAGCCAAGCCGGTCACGGGGAGAACGTGACAGCACCCGTAGTCGGGATTGAACCCGGGGCTCTGGCGCTGTGAGGCAGCAACTCTACCGCCGCGCCACCATGACCGCCCAGTTCCTTCTTATTGCAGAGGTCCAACAAGATGGCCTCCCCCGTCAGGCAGCGCGGAGGGGCGGGGAAGTCAGACACGTTACCTCCGGGCCGCTTTTATCGGGGCTTCTGCTCGGACCCCCGGCTGGGCCGCTGCCATCCCAGATCGCTTTGTGTTGAGGGGGCTTCCCGGCGAGATGGCTGGAAAAGAAACACAGGCCGTCCGTTCAGTCCCGACAAGCCAAACACGTCACGACTTCAGAGATACAGCGGTGGAAACAAACCCCTCGGCTCACCGAGTCCGCATCAACCAACAACCAGCCCGTACACTAGCACGATCCTGAGAGTAAGCATACAGGTATAGCAGGCAGTGAAGAAGAATGGCATGTTGGCCTTTATAACAAGAGGAGTCGAGTATAGGAGCAAAGAGGTCCTTCTGCAGTTGTGCAGGGCCCTGGTGAGACCACACCTGGAGTATTGTGTGCAGTTTTGATCCCCAAATTTGAGGAAGGACATTCTTGCTATTGAGGGAGTGCAGCGTAGGTTCAGCAGGTTCCCGGGATGGTGGGACTGTCAAATGCTGAGAGAATGGAGCAGCTGGGCTTGTATACTTAGAAGAATAGAACTTAGAAGTATAGAAGGTTGAAAGGGATCTTATTGAAACATAAGATTATTAAGGGTTTGGACACACTAGAGGCAGAAAACATATTCCCGATGTTGGGGGAGTCCAGAACTAGGGGCCACACTTTAAGAATAAGGGGTCGGCCATGTAGAACAGAGACGAGGAAACACTTTTTCTCACAGAGAGTTGTGAGTCTGAAATTCTCTGCCTCAGAGGAGGCAGGTTCTCTGCATACTTTCAAGAGAGAGCTAGAGAGGGCTCTTAAAGATAGCGGAGTCAGGGGATATGGGGAGAAGGCAGGACAGGGTGCTGATTGGGGATGATCAGCCGTGATCACATTGAATGGCGGTGCTGGTTCGAAGGGCCGAATGGCCTATTCCTGCAACTATTTGTCCATTGATGGTGTTAATGTGCGGGGATAGCTGGTCGGTGCGGAGTTGACAGCCTGTTGTTTTGCGCTGTATCTCTAAACTCAAGTAAATTTATTGAACGTAGATAAAAATGCTGGAGAAACTCAGCGGTCGAGGCAGCATCTATGGAGCGAAGAAAATAGGCAATGTTCTACAGTTTAGCTTAGTGTAGTTTGGAGATACATAGAAACATAGAAAATAGGTGCAGGAGTAGGCCATTCAGCCCTTAGAGCCTGCACCGCCATTCAATATGATCATGGCTGATCATCCCACTCAGTATCCTGTACCTGCCTTCACTCCATACCCCCTGATCCCTTTAGCCACAAGGGCCACATCTAACTCCCTCTTAAATATAGCCAATGAACTGGCCTCAACTACCTTCTGTGGCAGAGAATTCCACATATTCACCACTCAATGTGTGAAAAATGTTTTTCTCATCTTGGTCCTAAAAGATTTCCCCCTTATCCTTAAACTGTGACCCCTTGTCCTGGACTTCCCCAACATCGGGAACAATCTTCCTGCATCTAGCCTGTCCAACCCCTTAAGAATTTTGTACGTTTCTGTAAGATTTCCCCCCTCAATCTTCTAAATTCTAGCGAGTACAAGCCAAGTCTATCTTCATATGAAAGTTCTGACATCCCAGGAATCAGTCTGGAGAAAAAGGCCCTTTGGCCCATCGGATCTGCGCTGACCAGCGATCCCTGCACATTAACACCCACTAGGGACATTTTTTTAAACATTGATACCAAGCCAATGAACCTACAAACCCGCACGTCTTTGGAGTGTGGGAGGAAACCGAAGAACTCGGAGAAAACCCACGCAGGTCACGGGGAGAACGTGCAAACTCCGGACAGACGGCACCCGTAGCCGGAATTGAACCTGGGGCTCGGGCGAACAATAAGCGAAACGGTAGAACATTTCAGCATAACATCGCTCTCAGCAGGCGACCGCGCGCAGCGCACGGCGAGTACTCACTTGGCCGCATTACTGCCGCTCTGTCCGTCCACGTCGGAGGAAGACGAGGACGAGGAGTTGTGGAGAGATGATGCCGCCGGGTCTTTGGCGATCCTGCCCGCCGCCGCCGGCGGAGCTGGAGGAGGAGGTGGGGGTGGCGGCGGGAGCTGGGTGGGCACGGGCCAGTCGCCGAAGGGCTTGCAGGGCCGCTGGAGGTGCCCGTCGTGCTTGCCGGGGCCGTGGTCGAAGGGGGGCCCGTGCAGCGGGTGGTGGCCCTGAGAGGCGGGGAAGACCGGGCCTGGCGGGAAGGGCGGGTACGGCAGCTTCTGCATCATCGGCGGTGGAAACTTGATCGAGAGAAGATGGAGAGAGGTCAGCCGGCAAACGCACGCCCCCTCCGCACCAACTCGTACATAGGCAACAGGCAATAGGTGCAGCAGTAGGCCATTCGGTCCTTCGAGCCAGCACCGCTATTCAATGTGATCATGGCTGATCATCCACAATCAGTACCCCGTTCCTGCCTTCTCCCCCTTATCCCCTGACCCCGCTATCTTTAAGAGCCCTATCCAGCTCTCCCTTGAAAGTATCCAGAGAAACGGCCTCCTGAGGCAGAGAATTCCAGACTCACAACTCTCTGGGAGAGAAACTGTTTCATCATCTCCGTTCTAAATGGATTACTCCTTATTCTTAAACTGCGTGTGGCCCCTGGTTCTGGACTCCCCCAATATCGGGAACATGTTTTCAACCTCTAGCGTGTCCAAACCCTTAATACGTTTCAATAAGATCCTCTCTCATCCTTCTAAACTCCACAGTATACAAGCCCAGCTGCTCCATTCTCTCAGCGTATGACAGTCCTGCCATCCGGGGAATTATCCTGGTGAACCTACGCTGGGCTCCCTCAATAGCAAGAATGTCCTTCCTCAAATTTGGAGACCAAAACGGCACACAATACTCCAGGTGTGGTCTCACTAGGGCCCTGTACAACTGCAGAAGGTCCTCTTTGTTTCAATAAGATCTCTTCTCATCCTTCTAAACTCCAGAGTGTGCATTCAATAGATACCTTCCTCCTCCCCCAAGTCCCACACTCTAATGACTCGACTCTTGCACAGTACAGCACACGATCAGGCCCTTCGGCCCACAACAGCCGTGCCGCACCGGAAAATGTTAAACCAATAGTACCTGATACAATACAGGAGCAGGCCCTTCGGCCCATAATGACTGTGCGAGCATGGTGCAAAGTTAAACTAAAGGGAGCATGGAACAGTATTGCACCAGATCAGACCCTTCGGCCCACAATGTCTGCGCTGGACAGGATGCGCAGTTAAACTAATCGCGATCCCTATCACCTCCGTTCCCTGCACATCCATCTAAAATTCTGTTAAACGCCACCGTCATACCTGCCTCCACCTCCACCCCATCCCAGGCGCCTACCACCCTCTGTAAAAAGTCTTCCCCTCTCTAACCAAACCTCGCGCGGCAATCTCTTCCCTCTCCACCCAGGGGGCGAGCCCCCTGTGGCACGCCAACTTACCAGAGGCTTGGGCTGAGAGATGGCTGGCATGTGCGTGGCGGCATAAGGTGGCATCCCAAAATGGCCAGGCCCGAAACCTGGAAGAGGAACCACAGCATTACGCCAAGCACCTTCCGACGTTGGCCAGGGCGCAGCGGGTTGAGTTGCCAGAGACCGGGTGCTGTCTGTACGGAGTTTGCACGTTCACTCCGCGAGTCACACAGCGTGGAAACCGGCCGATTGGCCCAATTGGCCCACACCGACCAGCGTGTCCCATCATCAGTTCCTCCCACATGTGGCCTTGCTGGATGCGTCAGAAAGAACTGCAGACGCTGGTTTAAATCAAAGGTAGCCATAAAATGCTGGAGTAACTCAGTGGGTGAGGCAGCATCTCTGGAGAGAAGGAATGGGCGACCTTTCGGGTCAAAATCAGTCTGAAGAAGGATCTCGTCCCTCCCCCCCTCCCCCGACTGTCAGTCCAAAGAATGGTCTTGACCCGAAACGTCACCCATTCCTTTCACTCCAGAGATGCTGCTTGACCCACTGAGCTACTCCAGCTTTTTGAGTCTATCTTGGGTGTAGAACCGCATCCGCAGTTCCTTCCGACACACGGACACTCACTAAGTGCAAGCCTTGCTGGTGATGTTTCTCAACCGACAATAGGTGCAGGAGGCGGCCATTCGGCCCTTTGAGGCAGCACCGCCATTCACTGCGATCATGGCTGATCATCCCCAATCAGTGCCCCGTTCCTGCCTTCTCCCCATATCCCCTAACTCAGCTTTCTTTAAGAACTCTATCTAGCTCTCTCTTGAATGCATCCAGAGAATTGGCCTCCACCACCTTCTGAGGCAGAGAATTCCGCAGATGCACAATTGTTTCCTCATCCACGTTCTAAATGGTCGACCCCTTACTCTTAAACTGTGTGTGGCCCCTGGTTCTCAACATCGGGAACATGTTTCCTGCCTCTAGCGTGTCCAAACCCTTAATAATCTTATACGTTTCAATAGGACCCCCTCTCATCCTTTTAAATTCTAGTGTGTACAAGCCCAGCCGCTCCATTTCTTCATCACATGACAGTCCCGCCACCCCGGGAACTAACCTGGTGAACCTACGGTGCACTCCCCCAACATCGGGGACAAACAAAAAGGCAGCCAATGCGACTCTGAGATTGATGGCTGATTAGATTGTGGGAGCACATGCTGGAGGATCCTTACCGAGGAAGGGTGCCGGTCCGAGAGGAAGAGGTCTCGGCTTGCTTGCGGTCGCGTAGTATTCCACGGCCCTCTTGAATCGTTCAATTTTGTCTTCCGTCCTAGACTGGATTGATAAAGAAAGAAAGAACTGTGACAAAGCTAGCAGACGCTGGATCTGACGGCGGCGAAGGGATGGTGGGCAGTGGCAGATTCAATAGACAATAGATGCAGGAGTAGGCCAATCGGCTCTTCGAGCCAGCACCGCCATTTACTGTGATCATGGCTGATCATCCCCAATCAGTACCCCGTTCCTGCCTTCTCCCCATATCCCCTGACTCCGCTACCTTTAAGAGCCCTATCTAGCTCTCTCTTGAAAGTATCCAGAGAACGAGCCTCCACCGCCCTCGGAAGCAGAGAATGCCACCCACTCACAACTCTCTGGGTGAAAAAGTGTTTCCTCATCTACGTTCTAAATGGCCAACCCCTTATTCTTAAACTGTGTGTGGTCCCTAGTTCTGGACTCGCCCAACATCAGGAATACGTTTCCTGCCTCTAGCATGTCCAAACCCTTAATAATCTTATACGTTTCAATGATATCCTCTCTCATTCTTCTAAACTCCAGAGTATACAAGCCCAGGTGCTCCATTCTCTCAGCATATGACAGTCCTGCCATCCCGGGAATTAACCTGGTGAACCTACGCTGCGCTCCCTCATCCCGCAAGGATGTCCTTCCCCAAATTTGGAGACCAAAGCTGCACACACTCAGTACAGAGGCGGACCTCCAGGCTGGAGGCCTGTGCCTCACCACCCGTTCCCCCCCCCCCTCCCCACCGCCGGGAGTTAGCCTGCACATGTCCATGTGTTAACCTGAGGCTGCTCATGAGTTAGCCTGCACATGGTAGCATGGTAGCCTCTGTATAGTACCGCGAGTTCCGGTTTAACCTGCGGGTGGTAGCGTGTTAGCCTAAAGGCACCCGTCATAATCGCAGCAGGTGGGCGAAAAATTTCCAACATGTTGAAAATCCAGCGGCGACCAGAAAACGGCACGACTCTTTGGGCGACGACTGACGACCGTACAGGCTTACCTTAGCCCAATTTCCCATTTCACTCCCTACACATTTACAGAAGCCAATGATTCTGCAAGTCTTTGGAGTGAGGGAGGAAGCCAGAGCTCCTGGAGTGTGTACAGAGGGGAAGAAGAAGACAGGATAGGGGGGGGGGGGGGGGGTCCGTGGTATCACAGCACGAGGTGTACTTAATTTAGAGGTACAGCGTGGAAACAGGCCCTTCGGCCCACTGAGTCCATGCTGACCATCAAAACCCCGTTCGCTGTTATCCCACTTTCCAGGGTCTCTTATTTCCTTTGCTCTGTAGACGCTGCCTTCACCCGTTGAGTTTCTCCAGCGTTTTTGTCTACCTTCCACTTTCGCATCCACTCCTTCGCACACGGGGGGGGGGGGAAAATTAATCGACAAACCCGCACGTCTTAGGGACGCGGGAGGGAACCAGAGTACCTGGAGGAAACCCACGCGGTCACGGGGAGAACGTGCACTGAGACAGACGCGGTGTCGGAACCCCGAGGTCAGGATTGAACACGGGTCTCTGACACCGTGAGGCAAACCGCGGAGGGTTTTTTTTGCCAGTCAGCACCGCGGAAGATGCCGCCGAGCCCGAGCTACGATGCTGCTGCTGCTGCTACTGACCCGAGAGTGTTTGAAGACGTCCTTGGCCACGGCGTCGAGATTGCGGACGTCGGGGACGCTGCTGACATAGAGAGCGACGGCTTTGATCACCACGTCGCAGGGCGGCAGGACCAGCTGGTGGGCTCGGACCTGCAAACAGTGGGGAGAGAGAAACACAGTGACAGTCAGACCAGACCCGTCCCCACCGGTACTGTACCCCAGGGTTAAACAGCGACAGATTCATCTTTTATCACCGACTATAGAAAAAATCCTAACAATGAGGAAAGGTCAACATGATTTTGTACTAAAGTAAAGCGTGAAGCCACACGCACTATGGATCAATAGACAATAGGTGCAGGAGTAGGCCATTCGGCCCTTCGAGCCAGCATCGACATTCAATGTGATCATCACCCCATTCCTGCGTTCTCCCCATATCCCCTGACTCCGCAATCTTTATGAGCCCTATCTAGTTCTCTCTTGAAAGTACCCAGTGAACCGGCCTCCACCGCCCTCTGAGGCAGAGAATTCCAGACTCACCACTCTCAGTGAGAAAAAGTGTTTCCTCATCTCCGTTCTAAATGGCTAACCCCATGTTCTTAAACTGTGTGTGTGGCCCTTGGTTCTGAACTCCCCCAACATCGGGAACATGTTTCCTGCCTCTAGCGTGTCCAAACCCTCAACAATCGTTATCTGTTTCAATGAGATCCCCTCTCATCCTTCTAAACTCCAGAGTGTACAAGCCCAGCCGCTCCATTCTCTCAGCATATGACAGTCCCGCCATCCCGGGAATTAACCTGGTGAACCTACGCTGCACTCCCTCAACAGCAAGAATGTCCTTCCTCAAATTAGGGGACCAAAACTGCACACAATACCCCAGGTGTGTCTAACACAGCGAGTGAGGCAGCATCTCTGTAGAGAAGGAATGGGTGACGTTTCAAGTCAGAACCATTCTTCAGACCGAGAGTCAGGGGAGGGCAACTTGAGATATGGAAGGGTAGGCGCAAAATGCTGGAGTAACTCAGCGGGACAGGTAGCATCTCTGTCGAGAAGGAATGGACGAAGTTTTGGGTCAAAACCCTTCTTCAGACTGATACTGGAAGGGTACATGTACAGTTTAGTTTAGAGATACAGTGTGGAAACAGGACCTTTGGCCCACTGAGTCCACGCCGACCAGCGATCATCCGTTCACACTAGTTCTATCCTGGACGCTGGGGGAAATTTACAGAGGCCAATTAACCTACAAACCTGCACGTCTTTGAGATGTGGGAGGAAACCAGAGCACCTGGAGAAAACCCACTCTGTCACAGGGAGAACGTGTAAATTCGTACAGACAGCACCCGTAGTCAGGGTCAGACCCGGGTCTCTGGAGCTGCAAGGCAACAACTCTACGCTGCACGCCCCCCCCCCCCTCCCCCCGTAATTTTCTACCCTTCATCTTCCGTGCACGGAGACTCAGCCTTAGAGCTGCCACCAGAGATTGGCCTTGGCTGCTGTCTGCCGAGTTTGCACCTTCTCCCTGTAACCGCATGGGTTTTCTCCGGAAGCCCAGGTTTACTACACATTCAAAGATGTGCTGGTTTGTAGGTGAATTGGCTTCTGTAAGCTGCCTCAAGTGTGCAGAAAGCGGGATACGGCAGAGCTAGCGTGTGGGTGATCAATGTTCAGCATGGACTTGATGGGCCGAACGGCCTATTCTACCCTGTATCACCAAACTAAACTACTCCCCGCAGTTTGTAGAAGGGTCCAGACCCGAAATGCCACTTATCCATGTTCTCCACAGATGCTGCCTGACCCGCTGAGTTACTCCAGCACTCTGTGTTTTGCTCAAGATTCCAGCACCTGCAGTTCCTTGTCTCCGCACCTTGCATCATGTCATGCAGAAGAAGACTCATTGATGCCTACTGAAGGTCGACCCAGTGCTGGAGTAACTCAGCGGGACAGGCAGCATCTGGAGAGATGGAACGGGTGACATTTCAGGTCGAGACCCCTTCGTCAGTCTGATTCCATGTCTGCGGAAACACAGCGGGTGCAGCAGCATCTATGGAGCGAAGGAAATAGGCAACGTTGCGAGCCGAAACCCTTCTTCTGACTGCACTTTTGTCTACCTTCCATTTTCCAGCATCTGCAGTTCCTTCTTAAACACAACGATTCATGTCTGTTTTGTGACAGCCAGTCGATCTGTCCATGCTCAAGTTAGCTCCCACACCATAAGCTATGTTCCACAATAATGCCTTATTATTGCTGTCTGGAAGTCCATGGCTTGCTCCTGAAGGGAGTGCAGAGAAGGTTCACCATGTTAATTCCCGGGATAACAAATAGGTGCAGGAGAAGGCCATTCGGCCCTTCGACCCAATCATGATTCATTGTGATCATGTCTGATCGTCCCCTATCAATAACCCGTGCCTGCCTTCTCCCCATACCCCTTGACTCCACTAGCCCCTAGAGCTCTATCCAACTCTCTCTTAAATCCATCCAGTGACTTGGCCTCCACTGCCCCCTGTGGCAGGGAATTCCACAAATTCACAACTCTCTGGGTGAAAAAGTTTTTTCTCACCTCAGTCTTAAATGACCTCCCCTTTATTCTAAGACCGTGTGGCCCCTGGTTCAGGACTCGCCCAACATTGGGAACATTTTTCCTGCATCTAGCTTGTCCAGTCCATTTATAATTTTATATGTTTCTATAAGAAGCTCCCCCTCATCCTTCTAAACTCCAGTGAATACAAGCCTAGTCTTTTCAACTTTCCTCATACGACAGTCCCGCCATCCCAGGGATCAATCTCAATGGTGGGAGTACCTCAGCAGGACAGGCAGCATCTGTGGAGGGAAGGAACATAAAAACATAGACACTAGGTGCAGGAGTAGGCCTTTTGGCCCTTCGAGCCTGCACCGCCATTCAATATGATCATGGCTGATCATCCAACTCAGTATCCCTTACCTGCCTTCTCTCCATACCCCCTGATCCCTTTAGCCACAAGGGCCACATCTAACTCCCTCTTAAATATAGCCAATGATGTGGCCTCGATTACCTTCTGTGGCAGAGAATTCCACAGATTCACCACTCTCTGTGTGAAAAAATGTTTTGCTCATATCGGTCCTAAAAGATTTCCCCCCTTATCCTTAAACTGTGACCCCTTGTCCTGGACTTCCCCAACATCAGGAACAACCTTCCTGCATCTAGCCTATCCAACCCCTTAAGAATTTTGTACATTTCTATAAGATCCACCCTCAATCTTCTAAATTCTAGCAAGTACAAGCCGAGTCTATCCAGTCTTTCTTCATATGAAAGTCCTGACATCCCAGGAATCAGTCTGGTGAACCTTATCTGTACTCCCTCAATGGCAAGAATGTCTTTCCTCAGATTAGGAGACCAAAACAGCACGCAATACCCTAGGTGAGCCTCACCAAGACCCTGTACAACTGCAGAAGAACCTCCCTGCTCCTATACTCAAATCCTTTTGCTATGAACGGCTGGCTGCTGGAGTTACTCACACTCTATGCTCCATCTTCGGTTTAAACCTGCGTCTGCAGTCCATTCCTAACAATCCCGATGGGATTGTGCCAACGTGTAAGTTTTTTTAAAAATACAATTGATGCAAACGCCTTGCTGGGGGCACTGCAGATTTGGTTACAACCGTTCACGGGAAGGGCAGGGAGGCTTGGAAGCGAGGCAGACAGGTTGTGCGAGTGTGCGGCGTTCTGCCAAGTAGTGCACAGCAGAAAAAGGAGGTCATTCCTTTCTTGGCTGGGAACGCAAGAGTGTGTCAATTAACCGAACAGTTTGCAGAGCTCTGAGACGTGGTGGGAACAAGATGTTCCGGACACCATTTCTAAAAAGCCAGCATGCAGGTACGGCAATTTGGAAGGCTCACAAAACATTATTTATCACAGAGGTAGAAGGGTTTTCTTGCATATATTCAGGGCAGTGGTGTGACAAGGACAACACACACTGGTAAGGGAAGGCAACGCCTTTACCACCTCAGGCAGTAGAGGAAATTCAGAGTCTATCTGAGGATCCTTCAGTGCTTCTACTCTGGCGCTATAGAAAGCACCTTGTCCAGCAACATCACAATCTGGTTTGAGAATAGCTCTGCCCAGGACTGGAAAGCTCTGCAGAGTAGTGCGTTCGGCCGAATGCACTATGGGAACTACATTCACCCCCCCCCTGCAGGACCTATACACCAGGAGGTGCAGATCAAGAGCCAGCAACATTATGGGGGACCCCTTCCACCCCAGCAACGGACTGCTCCAGCTTCTACGGTCAGGCAAGCGCCTCCGCTGTCACGCTGTGAAAACAGAGAGGATGAGATGGAGTTTCTTCCCACAGGCCGTCAGGACTGCAAACTCTTATCTCACCAGGGACTATTTTACTGTTGTGTTGCGTTTTTTTAATTGTTTTTTCTTCTAAAATGTAAATACTGGTTCTGTTCTGTAGGTTTTGCACAATCCCGCAGGCATTGCCACTTCCATTTCACTGCACATCTTGTAGGTGTATGTGACAAATAAAGTTGACTTGAAAGTATACAGTGCCCTCCATAATGTCTGCGGCAAAACCTTCTTCAGACGTTTCGCTGAAGATAGACACACAATGCTGGAGTAACTCAGCGGGTCAGGAGAATAAGAAAAGGCAACGTTTCGGGTCGAGAGCCTCCTTCACAGGTTTCGCTGCGTTCACTCACCTTCAGAGAGGCCAGTGGGTGGTCGGGACCCAGGAGACTCCAATGGAAAGCAGCCAGATCTTCGTCCGGGAGGATGTGGTTACCTGCAAGAGATGAGGGGGAAAGGAATGAGGTATCGAACAAATGCTGAATGCTCTCCGGAGCCGCGAGGGAGACGTAAGGGCCGACCTGCCGAGGAGGAGAGACAGACCCCATAAATCTCACTGACCCGCGAGCAAGAGCAAGATCGGAGACCACCCAGGCACCAAATTGAACTCATTGAAAGATACAATGTGGAAACATAGAAAATAAGTGCAGGAGTAGGCCATTTGGCCCTTCGAGCCTGCACTGCCATTCAATATGATCATGGCTGATCATCCAAGTCAGTATCCCATACCTGCCTTCTCTCCATACCCCCTGATCCTTTTAGTCACAAGGGCCACATCTAACTCCCTCTTATATATAGACAATGAACTGGCCTCAACTACCTTCTGTGGCAGAGAATTCCACGGATTCACCTCTCTCTGTGTGAAAAATGTTTTTCTCATCTCGGTCCCAAAAGACTTCCCCCTTATCCTCAAACTGTGACCCCTTGTTCTGGACTTCCCCAACATCAGGAACAGTCTTCCTGCATCCAGCCCGTCCAACCCCTTAAGAATTTTGTAAGTTTCTATAAGATCCCCCCTCAATCTTCTAAATTCTAGTGAGTACAAGCCGAGTCTATCCAGTCTTTCTTCATATGGAAGTCCTGCCATCCCAGGAATCAGTCTGGTGAACCTTCTCTGTACTCCCTCTATGACAAGAATGACTTTCCTCAGATTAGGAGACCAAAACAGGCCCTTTGGCCCATCGGGTCCACACTGACCAGCGATCACCCCTTGCACTAGCACTATACCACACACTTGGGACAATTTATACAATTCAAACATAGTTTCCGCATAATCCTAATTTCACACGAGGGCCTACAAATCTGCACGTCTGTAGGGAGGGGGGGAAATCCTAGGGGGTCACAGGGAGAACGTGCAAACTCCACACGGAGAGTACCGGTTTCAGGATCGAACCTCTCCAGGCGCAGGGAGGGAGGACCCTGAGCGCTTTACAGCGGGGTGGCGGCAGCGCTCCACCAGCTGCCCCTCAACCCAGCACCAGCCGCGCCCTCACCCTGGCCAGGGGTGCGGACCGAGGCTATGGGCGAGAGAGTCTCTGTCAGCGAGAGAGGGAGAGGGAGAGAGAGAGATGAGAGAGGGGAGTCAGTGTTTTCCCTCGTCCCCCACTTCCTCTACTCCCTACCTTGGCCCCTGTTTATAATGGTTCACACTAGTTATACCATTTTCTACATTCTTGGGGGGTGGGGGGAGAGAATTCACAGAGGGCCAACAAACTGACAGACCCGCCACGTTTTTGGGATGCAGGAGGGAATGGGAGCACATGGAGGAAAGAGACGTGGTCGCGGGGAGAACGAGCAAACTCCACACAGACCGCACCCGTGGTGGGGATCGATGCAGTGCTTCCTCAACATTGAATTCCAAATGACCTGGAATTTTATGGTATTTCCCGGCCCGGCGAGCCTTCCCCAAATGCGCACGTGCGACTGCCTCCCCCAACTGCGCAGGCACGGATGGTCGTAAATATACAGGTACATACCTTTTTTTTCTTCGCAAATCATCCCACGGGCCTGATTGGACCCCTTCGCGTCTCCCCGTGCGTGCGCAGTGGACCCGGGATTCGCACGTGCGCAGTTGGGGAAGGCTTACCGGGCCGGGAAACGTGCCAAAATTATTTAATTTCCCTAAAATTACCCGAAGGCAACCGGAATTTCCTGAATTTCGGGTAATTTCCTTCAATGTGGCAACACTGGATCGATGCTGGGCCTCTGGTGCCGTGAGTGTGAGTGAGTGAGCGGCTCTGCCAGGAGAGCAGCAGCATTCCCTCCCGCCCCAGCCCGCCTCCGCGCTGGCCCAGCCCCGGGGAAGCGCGCGGCTGCTGCCGTCGCCCACGCCGACTACTCACCCAGCAGGGCGGCGAAGATGCTGAAGTGGGCAGGGTTGACGTTCAGCTGCTTGGCCACCTCTTGCATCAGGTACTGGTTGGTGGTGAGGCTCTTGCCGTTCCAGCTCAGCTTGAGGGCGTGGGCGCTGAGGTAGCACTGCACGTTGCACAGGGCGTACTCCGAGTCGGAGGCGATCAGGCCGTGGAAGCCGTTCTCGCGGTAGAAGGAGATCACCTCCTGGTGGTGGTCCTCGATGCTCTGGACGACCTGCGGGTGGCAGACGGGACACGGAGAAAATAAACAAAAAAAGCACACGCTGGTTCACGAGATCATGCCTTACAGGAGCAGAATTAATCAAGACTACTCTTCCATTCAATCTATCTGAAGAAGGGTCTCTGAAGCTAGATAGGGCTCTTAAAGATAGCAGAGTCAGGAGATATGGGGAGAAGGCAGGAACGGGGTACTGATTGGGTGTTTAAGAAGGAACTGCAGATGCTGGAAAATTGAAGGTAGACAAAAATGCTGGAGAAGCTCAGAGGGTGAGGCAGCATCAATGGAGCAAAGGATCGAGACCCTTCTTCAGACTGATTGGGGACGAACAGCCACGATCACATTGAATGGCGGTGCAGGCTTGAAGGGCCGAATGGCCTACTCCTGCACCTATTATCTATTGAAATGTCACCCATTCCTTCTCTCCAGACATGCTGCCTGTCTCGCCGAGTCACTCCAGCTTTCGGTCTATCTTCGCTTTAAATCAGCATCTGCAGTTCCTCCCTAAACATGACTGATCTATCGTTTAAGAAGAAACTGCAGATGCTGGAAAATCGAAGGTAGACAAAAATTCTGCCTCACCCACTGAGTTTCTCCTGCATTTTTGCCTACCTTCGATTTTCCAGCATAGAAACATTTAAAATAGGTGCAGGAGTAGTAGGCCATTCAGCCCTTCGAGCCTGCACCGCCATTCAATATGATCATGGCAGATCATTCAACTCAGTATACCACACCAGCCTTCTCTCCATACCCCCTGATCCCTTTAGCCACAAGGGCCACATCTAACTCCCTCTTAAATATAGCCAATGAACTGGCCTCAACTACCCTCTGTGGCAGAGAATTCCAGATCACCACTCTGTGTGAAAAATGTTTTCCTCATCTCGGTCTTAAAGGAATTCCCCCTTATCCTTAAACTGCGACCCCTTGTTCTGGATCTCCCCAACATCGGGAACAATCTTCTTGCATCTAGCCTGTCCAACCCCTTAAGAATTTTGTACGTTTCTAATAAGATCCATCCTCAATCTTCTAAATTCTAGCGAGTACAAACCGAGTCGATCCAGTCTTTCCTCATATGAAAGTCCTGAGATCCCAGGAATCAGTCTGGTGAACCTTCTCTGTACTCCCTCAAAGGCAAGAATGTCTTTCCTCAGATTTGGAGACCAAAACTGTACGCAGTTACAGTCAGCATCTGCAGTTCCTTCTTTGGTTAGCTAACCATCTTTGGTTAGCATCTGCAGTTCTTTCTTAAGATCCTGCCTCACCCGCTGAGTTTCTCCATGACTGATCTATCGTTGCCTCTCAACCCCATTCTGAATGAATACGTTTATTGACCAAGTTTTCACATACAAGGAATTTGCCCTGGTGCTCCGCCCGCAAGTGACAACATGCCAGTTAGGAACAAAGATCCTATAGCGAGCAAGATAGATCACTCGACGAAAAAGATGTAGTACGGTCATGGGCAGATTCATCGGTAATTTTCTGCCCCATTTCCGTAACCGGCTTCCGTCTCCGCTCCAAAGATCCCATAGGACACTAGTGCAGAGACGGAAGCCGGTTACGGAAACATCCTCGTAAAAATCAAAGTTATTTGTGACAAATCTTTTCCTCGTTTTCAGAATTATAATTTATTAACACAAACTGTCCCCCCCGCAACATTGATTACACTGCGGGTCGGGTCGGGTTACTGAAATGGATGAAAAAAAGGCCCACGTTCCGCTCCGTTGCGTACTACACGTCAGCCCATTGCATTTAGAAGGAGTGGTCTATCTTGCTCCGCTATAGGATCTTTGGTTAGGAATGACACATAAAACATTAAACAAATGTTTAACGTGTAATCCTGCCTTCGCCCCATAACCCCCGACACTACGCACTAATCAAGAAGAATTGGTGAGGTTGCAGTTAGAGTATTGTGTTACAGGCGTGAAGATGCTTGAACGGACAGGCACTGAACTTTGAATGTAAGGAGGAAAATATACAATTATTTCACATTTGAGTCGAGAAAGTCACGTCGCAGTTATACAAGACATTGATGAGGCCACATTTAGAAACACAGAAAATAGGTGCAGGATGCGGCCATTCGATCCTTCGAGCCAGCACCGCCATTCATTGTGATCGTGGCTGATCGTCCCCTATCAATAACCCGTGCCTGCCTTCTCCCCATATCCCTTGATTCCACTAGCCCCTAGAGCTCTATCAAACTCTCTCTTAAATCCATCCAGTGATTTGGCCTCCACTGCCCTCTGCGGCAGGGAATTCCATAAATTCACAACTCTCTGGGTGAAAACGTTTTTTCTCACTTCAGTCTTAAATGACCTCCCCTTTATTCTAAGTGTGGCCCCTGGTTCTGGACTCGCCCAACATTGGGAACATTTTTCCTGCATCTAGCTTGTCCAGTCCTTTTATAATATGTTTCTATAAGATCCCCCCCAGATCCTTCTAAACTCCAATGAATACAAGCCTAGTCTTTTCAATCTTTCCTCATATGACAGTCCCGCCATCCCAGGGATCAATCTTGTGAACCTACGCTGTACTGCCTCAATCATAAGGATGTCCTTCCTCAAATTAGGAGACCCAAACTGTATACAATACCCTAGATGTGGTCTCACCAGAGCCCTATACAACTGCAGAAGAACCTCTTTACTCGTGTACTGAAATCCTCTTGTTATGAAGGCCAACATTCCATTAGCTTTCTTCACTGCCTGCTGTACCTGCACACCAACTTTCAGTGAGTGGTGTACAAGGACGCCCAGGTCTCGCTGTACCTCCCCCTTACCTAACCTAACCCCATTGAGATAATAATCTGCCCCCTTGTTTTTGCCGCCAAAAGTGGATAACCTCACATTTATCTATATTACACTACATCTGCCCACTCACTCAACCTGTCCAGGTCCCCCTGCAACTTCCTAACATCATCTTCACAGTTCACACTGCCACCCAGCTTTGTGTCATCCGCAAACTTGCTAGTGTTGCTCCTAATTCCTTCTTCCAAATCGTTAATATATATGGTAAACAGTTGCGGCCCCCAACACCGAGCCTTGCGGCACTCCACTCACCACTGCCTGCCATTTTGAAAAGGACCCGTTCACTCCTACTCCTTGCTTCCGGTCTGCCAACCAATTTTCTATCCATGTCAACACCTCTAATTTTAGTCACCAGACATTTATAGTCCAAGAAAGAACTGCAGGTGTTGGTTTAAATCAAAGGTGGACACAAAATGCTGGAGTAACTCAGCGAGTGAGGCAGCATCTCTGGAGAGAAGGAATGGGCGGTGTTTCGGGTCGAGACCCTTCTTTACTTCAGCCACCATGTTATAGGAAAGATCGTGTCAAGCAGTGGGCAGGTGCTATAGACCAGCATGGGAAGGTAGACCCTCCCGTCCCCACGGGTCTCGGGCAGATGGGGTTCATCAGCCTGGGAAAGCAGTCCATCTAGGAGAGAGAGAAAACTCTGATTTAAAACCTCCACTGCCTTGTGTCCATATCCAGTCATGGAAAAAGCTCCAGGAGAAAACCTCGAGACAATCTGGATCGGAACCCCCTAAGGCAGTTCGTCGTTGTCTACAACCTCGCTCTGGCAGCTCCTGCGACGGCGCTGGTGCCAAACTGTAACGGCCCTGCTGTTCCTTTGGATCGATCAGCGACGTGGAGAGGGGGGGACGTGCTGCATGGGCAACAGCCTGTCCTCCATATGACATCGCCCAGGCTCGCATCCGACCAGGATGCATCGCCCATGGTCAGTCATGACCGAGGGGGGCCTACCACTGTCAAGCTGGAAAGGGTGCAGAGAGGATTTACGAGGATGTTGCTGGAACTCGAGGGTCTGATCTACAGCGGTTGTGCAGGCTAGGACTGCATTCCTTGGAGTGCAGGAGGATGAAGGGTGATCTTGTGGGGGTGCACAAAAACCACAAGAGGAATAAATTGAACACAGTCTCTTGCCCAGACTAGAGGAATCGAGAATCAGAGGACATAGGGTTTAAGGTGGGGTGGGTGGGGGTGGGGAGAGAGAGATTTAATAGGAATCTGAGGAATAACCTTTTCACACAAAGGGGGGTGGGTGGATGGAACTGGCTGCCGGAGGAGGTAGTCGAGACAGGGACTATCACAACGTTTAAGAAACAATTGAACAGGTACATGGGTAGGACAGGTTTGGAGGGATATGGACCAAACACGGGCAGGTGGGGCTAGTGTAGATAGGGCAGGTTGGTTGGTGTGGGCAAGTTGAGGGGAGGGACTGTTTCCATGCTGTATCACTCTATCAATCTCTACCATAGAAATTATCCATTGACATGGCCTCCACAGCCACTTGTGGCAATAAATTACACAGATTCACCACCATTTGTACCAAAGATGGACAAAAGGCGCTGGAGTAACTCAGCGGGTCAGGCAGCTTCTCTGAAGAAAAAGGGACAGGTGACATCTGAAGATGGGTCGCAACCCGAAATGTCACTCTTCTTTTTTCCCAAAGGAAAGCTGGCCAAAGCTCCACATTGTAATAGGACGATCAGAACTGTCACGAAGCAGCTCTACCAGCTGCGCCACTGCACCATCCACGGAACGACGTGCAAACTCCACAAAATCAATCAGCACCTGTGGTCAGGATCTCTGGCGCGGTGAGGCAGCAGCACGGCCCACCGTGCCAGCCCTGAGGAAACGGTAAACTCCACGCAGACAGCAGCCAGAGTCAGGATGGCACCTGGGTCTCTGGTGTTGCGAGGCAGCAGCTGTACCCGCTGAGCAAAGGCAGGCAGGCGAGCGTTATGTTTAGCTTGGCTCGGACATTGTGGGCCGAGTGGCCTGTTCTTGCGCTGTATGTATGGTTCTATGTTGAACCTTGCTGATTAAAAGTGAGGATCCTGAACACTTATTCAACTGCCTTCTGTTAATTCAACTACGTTTAGACCTTAGAGATACAGTGTGGAAACAGGCCCTTCAGCCCACCGGATCTGCACTGACAGCAGGCAGCGAAGAAAGCGAACGGCATGTTGGCCTTTATAACAAGAGGAATCGAATATAGGAGCAAATAGGTTGTTCTGCAGTTGTACAGGGCCCTGGTGAAACCACACCTGCAGTATTGTGTACAGTTTTGGTCCCCTAATTTGAGGAAGGACATTATTGCTATTGAGGGAGTGCAGCGTAGGTTCACCAGGTTAATTCCCAGGATGGTGGGACTGTCATAGGCTGAGAGAATGGAGCGGCTGGGCTTGTACACTCTAGAAGGATGAGAGGATATCTCATTGAAACATATAAGATTGTTAAGGGCTTGGACACGCTAGAGGCAGGAAACAGGTTCCCGATGTTGGGGGAGTCCAGAACCAGGGGGCCACAGTTTAAGAATAAGAATTAAGCCATTTAGAACGGAGACGAGGAAACACTTTTTCTCAGAGAGTGGCAAGTCTGTGGAATTCTCTGCCTCAGAGGGCGGTGGAGGCCGGTTCTCTGGATGCTTCCAAGAGAGAGCTAGATAGGGCTCTTAAAGATAGCGGAGTCGGAGGATATGGGGAGAAGGCAGGAACGGGGTACTGATTGGGGATGATCAGCCATGATCACATTGAATGGCAGGTACACAAAATGCTGGAGAAATACAGCGGGTGCAGCAGCATCTATGGAGCGAAGGAGATAGGCCACGTTTCAAACCCTTCTTCAGACTTACTACTCCACATTGAATGGCGGTGCTGGCTTGAAGGGCCGAATGGCCGACTCCTGCACCTGCTGTCTATTGTCTGACCAATGATCACCTCGTACACTAGCACTATCCTACATATGAGGGACAATTTACCCACAAGGGCACGTCTTTGGGATGGGGGATGAAAGCGGAGAAGTGCAAACTCCGTACAGGCAGCAGCCCAGGTCAGGATCGAGCGAGCTCGGGTCTCTGGCGCTGTGCGGTGATTGAGAAGTTTCCACTCGGTACAAAACCTCCTGTGCTCGTTAGAGGGATACAATGAGAACAGTCGGTGCAGCGAAGCAAACATCGAGCAAAGGCACGCCCCAGTCCCAGAACACAAACAGTGCCAACACAGAGGCAGCATGAAAAATAACACGCAGCTCCCAGCTGCCTTACCACCTTCAGGCAGTTACCGCACGAGACAAACAAATGATATTGGCTCACAACTGTGTGGGCAGAGAGAGGCAGAGAGAGGAAAATTTGTTATTTGCTTGGAAATGACGTCGCTAGTGGGAACATCCTCCTCGACCGCCAACTTCCAGCCCTCAGAGTAACAGGTGTAAGACACAATCCTCATAAACAAGTCATTTGACAGATGAAAAATGCATAATACCTCAGGTGCATTTGCTCAGAGAGGGAGAGGGTGACTAGCACCGAGGGCTGCCATGGAAAGATGCATCACAGCACGGTTTAGGGACAGCTCCACCCAAGACCACAAGAAATCACAGTCGTGAACGCAAACCCAGACCATCAAGCGCGCACAAACCAACCTCCTTTCTGTCCACTCCATCTACACCTCACGCTGCCTCAGCAAGGCCAGCAGCACCATCGCGGACCAGTCTCACACCCGGTCGCTCCCTCTTCCTTCCTCTCCCATCAGGCAATAGGTACAGAAGTGTGACAATAGACAATAGGTGCAAGAGTAGGCCATTCGGCCCTTTGAGCCAGCACCGCCATTCAATGTGACCATCCCCAATCAGTAACCCGTTCCTGCCTTGTCCCCATATCCCCTGACTCCGCTATCTTTAAGAGCCTTATCTTGCTCTCTCTTGAAAGTATCCAGAGAATCGGCCTCCACCGCCCTTTGAGGAACAGAATTCCACATATCCACAACTCTCTGTGTGAAAAAGTGTTTCCTCATCTCCATTCTAAATGGCTTACTCCTTATTCTTAAACTGTGGCCCCTGGTTCTGGACACACTCAACATCGGGAACATGTGTTGAGACCATTACGGGCACAAACCAACCTCCCATCCGCCCACTCCGTCTACACGTCACGCTGCCTCGGCAAGGCCAGCAGCGTAATCAAGGACCAGTCTCACCCCCGGTCACTCCCTCTTCTCTCCTCTACCATCGGGCAAGAGGTACAGGAGCGTGAAAACGAACGCACACACCTCCAGATTCAGGGACAGTTTCTTCCCGGCTGTTATCAGGCAACTGAACCGTCCTATCAACAACTAGAGAACCTCCCAGCTACCTCATTGGAGCTTTAATCTATTGTTAATCGGACTTGAACTTGCACTGAATGTTGTACCCTTCATCATTTATCTGGAGTCTGTGAATGACTTGATTGTAATCAAGATACGGCAATGAAACGAGCCCTTTGGCTTATCGAGTCCACGCCGACCAGTGATCAACAAGGAACAGTTGGACAGGTACATGGATAGGACAGGTTATGGACCAAGCGCAGGCTTGTCCCACTTGCATGCAATTGGCACCACCAAACGGAAGCAGAGTTCATGCAAAATTCGCGCTAGACGTCATTTGCGTCATACTTACCAATCAGCTGGGCAGGAGGCGGGCTGACTGAATTTGGGCATCGCACGGTGACGTCATCACGCAAACACCACGCCCGGCGGTGACGTCATCGCGCAACGCCACGCGCTAGACATACAGTCAAGACGCTGCGTACGCCCGCAATGCGCCTGCGTGCCGACAGGCCGTTGGCGCGCTAAGACTTTGGACCGTCAGATTTTCGGAGCCCAGCGCGATGTCGGGACCAGCCCCGCGCTTCTAAGTGGGACCGGCCCTTGCATGGCCATACGGTGCCCGTACGCCTCAAGCGACCACGAGGTCGCGTAATTTGCGAGCCAAGGTCGCGTAAGTGGGACAGGCCCTTAAGGTAGCGGGGACATTGTTGGATGGTGTGGGCGAGTTTCACACTATATTAATCTACGACTGACTGAATAGCACAAAACAAAAACCCTTCCACTGTACACTGGCACACGTGACAATACAAACAAATCTTGTAATAAACAAATTCAGAGACTTGCTTTAGTTTCGAGACGCAGTGAAAGCAGGCCCTTCAGCCCAGCCAATTCCTGCCGACCAATGATCACCCATAGGCCAGTCTTATTCTACAAACTAAGGGCAATTTACAGAAGCTGATTAACCTACAAACCCGCATGTTTTGGAGCGTGGGAGAAAACCAACAGAGTCACAGGGAGAAAGTGCAAACTGTGCACAGACAGCACCCAAAGGACATTCTTGCTATTGAGGGAGCCCAGCGTAGGTTCACCAGGTTAATTCCCGGGACGGCGGGACCGTCATATGCTGAGAGTGTGGAGCGGCTGGGCTTGTACACTCTGGAGTTTAGACGGATGAGAGGGGATCTCATTGAAACATATAAGATTATTAAGGGTTTGGACACGCTAGGGGCAGGAAACATGTTCCCGATGTTGGGGGAGTCCAGAACCAGAGGCCACACACACACAGTTTAAGAATAAGGGGTCGGCCATTTAGAACGGAGACGAGGAAACACGTTTTCACACAGAGTGGTGAGTCTGTGGAATTCGCTGCCTCAGAGGGCGGTGGAGGCCAATTCTCTGGGTACTTTCAAGAGAGAGCTAGATAGGGCTCTTAAAGATAGCGGATTCAGGGGATATGGGGAGAAGGCAGGAACGGGGTACTGATTGAGGATGATCAGCCATGATCACATTGAATGGCGGTGCTGGCTCAAAGGGCTGAATGGCCTACACCTGCACCTATTGTCTATTGAAGTCAGGATCGAACCCGGGTATCTGACACTGAGGCAGCAACTCATTACCGCGTTTTGAATCGTTTCATTATCTTCACGATTCAAGAGAGTTTATTGTCGTGTGTCCCAGATAGGACAATGAAATCTCGCTTTGCTTCAGCACAACAGAAGCTCCTGTTCATACTAGTTCTGTCCCCCCCCCCCCCCCCCCCCCCCCCCACCCCCCCACAACATCAGTCTGAAGAAGGGTCTCGACCCGAAACGTCGCCTATTTCCTTCTCTCCATAAATGCTGCCTCACCTGCTGAGTTTCTCCAGCATTTTCTGTCTACCTTCCATCTAAACCTTTCCTATGTATGTGCCTGTTCAGGTGTCCTTTAAATGTTACAATACCTGCCCCAACCTCCTCCTCCTAGTTTGTTCTATATACCCGTGAGTGGAAAAGTTGCCGCCCTGCTTCCAACTAAATCTTTCCCCTCTCACCTTAAACCCATGTCCTCTGGTTCTCGATTCCCCGAGCATGGGTGAAAGGCTCCAAGCATTCACCCTATCCATGCTCTGCATGATCTTATACACACTGCAAGATTGGTCCGCTTTATTTATTGTCACGTGTACCGAGGTACGGTGAAAATCTTTTGCTCCAGTCAGCGGAAATACAATCCATGATGACGGTCGAGCAGTCCAGTGTACAATTACACGACAAAGGGAATAATGTTTATTGCACGATAAAGCCAGATAGGTTCAATCAAAGACAGTCCGAGTTTCTCCCCTCACCCTCTAGATTCCCCAACCCTGGGGGAAAAAGATTGCCATCCACCCTTTCAATTCCCGGAAGATTTTATACACCGCTATAAGATATCCTCTTGTGCTCCAAGGAATTAAGTCCGAGGCTGCACAACCTTTCCCTGTAGCTCTTTCCCCCAAGACCTAGCAGTGTCCTTGCATTCTTTTCAGCTCAATGGAATCTTTCTCATAAGTCCGAAGAAGAAGGTTCCCAGCCAGAATCGTTACTGACCCACGATCTCCAAAGATGCTGACTAACCCTCTGAGGTACTTTGTGATCTAAACAGCATCTTTCCTTTAACAATCGGAAAATCCAGAAAGGATGCCGGGGAAAATGGGTGGTGGAAGTGTACGCAAACCTCCTGTGGTGCTCCCTCTCATCCTTCCGCAGACAAGGGGCCCCAAAACCACTCGCAAAACTGACCACTGCCCACATCATCTTCAACACTTTGGAAAAAGCGTCCAAAGGTCACGGCCTTTTTATCCGAGAGAGGGGTGGAGAGACAACCATAATTCAGAGCGCTGGCACTGAAGAAATGGAGGGCACCTGTGCACTCGAGCAGGGACTCGACTGGGGGGGGAGAAACCACTGGTGCAGTGTATTTAAAACAAATCATATATTAAGACTATTAAGTCGGGGAGACAAGGATCAATTGAATATACTGTTGGATTTACAGGCACGCTTGCAGAAACAATCCTCGTATTCACAGCGCAGACAAGGTCGCATTCATATCACCCGTGCCAAAGAGCATCGATTGCAATTATGAAATGAACTTTGGCACAGATCAGATAACTCCTGGGAGGCATACTTTTGAGAAATAACAAAAAAAAATATAGCAACAACATCATTTTCTATTTGGTGCTTTTAATACGGTGTCATGTCAAGGGGGGTTTCTTTTTTTTATTTTTTGGGGGGGGCTTCAAGGAGTGTTAGCGTGAACTAGATTTGAACACAAAGACAAAGATTGCCAAGTGCTGGAGTCAAGCGGGGTCAGGCAAGCTTCTGTGGAGAACAAGGGTAGTTGAGTTTCCCACCGAGTGCTGGAGAAACTCAGGCGGGTCCAGGCAGCATCTGTGGAGAACAAGGGTAGGTGATGTTTCACCAGAGTGCTGGAGTAACTCAGCGGGTCGGGCAGCATCTCTGGAGAACAAGGGTAGGTGATGTTTCACAGAGTGCTGGAGTAACTCAGCGGGTCAGGCAGCATCTCTCTGGAGAACATGGATAGGTTGACGTTTTTACAGAGTGCTGGAGTAATCTAGCGGTCAGCAGCATCTCTGGAGAAACAAAGGGTAACGGTACACTGATGTTTCACAGAGTGCTGGAGTAACTCAGCGGGTCAGGCAGCATCTCTCTGGAGAACGTGGACAGAAAAAGGATAGCGACGTTTCAGGTCTACTTCTTCTGAAACATCACCTATCCCTTTTCTCCAGCATATTCCTAGTGTGTTTATGATCGTGTGAGGGTGCGGGGATCGCTGGTCGGTGCGGACTTGGTGGGCCAAAGGGCCCATTTCCACACGCTTCCCAAACTAAATGCTGTACACTATCCTACACATACACACACACACACACACACACACACTAACACACACACACACACACACACACTCGGGATCATTTACAATTTCTCACTGAAGCCAATTAATCTACAAATGCGTCCTTGGAATGTGGGAGGAAACCGGAGAAAACCCACACGGTCACAGGGAGAAGGTAGAAACTCCGTACAGACAGCGTACGAAGTAGAGGATCGGACCAGAGCCTCTGGCGCTGTGAGGAAGCAGCTCTATCGCTGCGGCACTGAAATGTACCCCGGGGATAATAAAATGGGAGTCGTGTAACTGGGCGCTTGATATTCATCGTTGACTTGGTGGGCTGAAGGGGCAGTTTCCGTCAGGTGAAGATGCACGCTGAGATTGTGAACGGGCGTTAAAAAAGCAGTTATCCTTTTGCACAGGAAGGCGTTTGCTTCAACTGGTGATGTGGGAGCTGTGTAATCAGACATACACTGTGATTGGAGCTGCATGAGACCAAGCGCAGGCTTGGCGATCGCTTCGCCCAACACCTCCGCTCAGTTCACAATAACCAGCCTGATTTCCCGGTGGCTCAACACTTCAAGTCCCCCTCCCATTCCAATCTTTCTGTCCTGGGCCTCCTCCATGGCCAGTGTGCGTCCCACCGCAAATTGGAGGAGCACCACCTGATATTTCGCTTGGGCAGTTTACACCCCAGCGGTATGAACATTGACTTCTCCAATTTCAGGTAGTCCTTGCTTTCTCCCTCCTTCCCCTCCCCAGCTCTCCCACAGCCCACTGTCTCCGCCTCTGCCTTTCTTCTTCCCGCCCCCACCCCCACTTCAGTCTGAAGAAGGGCGAGATGGGATCTTATTGAAACATATGAGATTATTAAGGGTTTGGGCACACTAGAGGCATGAAACATGTTGGGGGAGTCCAGAACCAGGGGCCACAGTTTAAGAATAAGGGGTCGGCCATTTAGAACGGAGACAAGGAAGCACTTTTTCTCAAGGAGAGTTGTGAGTCTGTGGACGCCATCTCTGCCTCAGAGGGCGGGAAGGCCGGCTCTCTGGATACTTTCAAGAGAGAGCTAGATAGGGCTCTTAAAGATAAGCGGTCAGAGGATATGGGGAGAAGGCAGGAACGGGGTACTGATTGGGGATGATCAGCCATGATCACATTAAATGGCTGTGCTGGCTCGAAGGGCCGAATGACCTACTCCCGAGTTAGATAGAGCTCTAGGGGCAAGTGGAATCAAGGGACATAGGGAGAAGGCAGGCACGGGTTATTGATAGGGGACGATCAGCCATGATCACAATGAATGGCAGTGCTGGCTCGAAGGGCCGAATGGCCTCCACCTGCACCTATTTTCTATGTTTCCTGCACCTATTGTCGACCCGAAACGTCGCCTATTCCTTTGCTCCATCGATGCTGCCTCACCCACTGAGTTTCTCCAGCATTTTTGTCGACCTTCGATTTTTCCAGCATCGGCAGTTCCTTCTTTAGCATGACCATACAAATGCCTCAAACAGACAGACCTGCTTCAAGCGAAGGGAAACCTCCCTTTACACCAGCGGTGCACAGTCAGTTTAGTACCGTTTATCATTGTAACGAATATCGAGCTTTTGTTTTGCGTGCTATTCAGTCAAAAAGACTATGCATGAATATGATCAGGCCATCCACAATGCGCAGGTAATGGGTGCAACACTTAGTGCAAAGATATAACAATGAAGTTGATTAAAGATAGGTCAGGTCTCCAATGTGGTAGATGAGTTTAGAGATACACGGCGCGGAAACAGGCCCTTCGGCCCACCGGTCCTCGCCGACCAGCGATCCCCGCATACTAACACTATCCTACACCCACTAGGGACATTTTTTTTTACATTTATCAAGCCAATTAACCGACAAACCTGCACGTCTTTGGAGTGTGGGAGGAAACCGAAGATCTCGGAGAAAACCCACGCAGGTCACGCGGAGAACGTACAAACTCCGTACAGACAGCACCCCTAGTTGGGATGGACCCCAGGTCTCCGGCGCTGCATTCGCTGTAAGGCAGCAACTCTACCGCTGCACGACCGTGACTGCGATGGGAGGTCAGGACTGTACTCTTGCCGATGAGAGGCCAGTTCAGTTGCCTAACAACTGGGAAGAACCTGTCCCTGAACCTGGAGGCGTGCGTTTTTAACCCTTCTGTACCTCTTGCCTGATGGGAGAGGGGAGGAGAGTACGACCAGGGTGAGACTGGTCAAATTATGATGGTGGCCTTGCCGAGACAGCATGAAGTGCTGATTTGTGAGGACGGTTTGGGCGATGGTCAGGACATTTGACGGCACTCGCTGGAGTTTAGAAGGACGAGGGGGTGGGGGGGGGGGGGGGGGGGACTTCAATGAAGCCTACTGAAGAGTGAAAGACCTGAATAGAGTGTATCCGGAGATGTTTCCAGTAGTGGGAGAGCCTAGGACCAGAGGGAATACCCTCAGGATAAAAGGACGTACCTTTAGAAAGGAGATTAGAAGGAATTTCTTTAGTCAGAGGGTGGTGAATCTGTGAAATTCATTGCCGCAGAGGGCGGTGGAGGCCAAGTCAGTGACCATTTTTAAGGTGGAGGTTGACAGATTCTTGATCAGTAAGGGTGTCAAGGGTTATGGGGAGAAGGCATGAGAATGGGGTTGAGAGGGAAAGATCAGCCATTATTGAATGGCGGTGTAGATTCTGGGCCGAATGGCCTAACTCTGCTCCTGTCACTTACGAACATGCCCACGGCCACATAATTCACCAATATTGTAACGTCTTCTTCAGCAAGCGGGACAACTTCTCCACTGGCTTATGAATCTGGGATCACAACTTTTAAATCGTACCAGCCAGTCAGGCTAGTTTAATATGGGTAGTCCACAAGTCATAGGAACAGAATTAGGCCATTTGGCCCATCAAGTCTATGCCGTCATTCAATCATGGCTCTTCCTGACATTTTAAATCTGGATATTTTTAATTTAACAAAAGGATTGTGAAATAAAACTAAAAATTGCCTGCAATTTACATTATTCATTTTCAATCCAATCCCTTTATCGATTATTTTACCACCGTAAAACCATTATGGCACATTATTTTCCATTAGATTTTAGGTAATGCCCAAGTATATTTTCCTCTGGAGCATGAATATTTTATAATCATTAGATGAGTTTAGAGATACAGCTAAGAAACAGGCCATTTGGCCCATTCAGTCCATGCCACGACCATCGATCACCCATTCACACTAGCTCTGTTTTAGTTTAGAGATACAGCACAGAAACAGACCCTTCGCACCGACCCCCGCACACTAACGCAATCCGACACACACTCGGGATAATTTACGTTTATACCAAGCCAATTTACCTACAAACCTGTACGTCTTTGGAGCGTGGAAGGAAACAGAAGATATCGGAGAAAACCCACACAAGTCGTAGAAAAATAGAAAATAGGTGCAGGAGGCGGCAATTCGGCCCTTCGAGCCAGCACCGCCATTCATGTGATCATGGCTGATCATCCCCAATCAATAACCCGTGCCTGCCTTCTCCCCATATCCCTCAATTCCACTAGCCCCTAGAGCTCTATCTCTTAAATCCATCCAGTGATTTGGCCTCCACTGGCAGGGAATTCCACAAATTCACAACTCTCTGGGTGAAAAAGTTTTTTCTCGCATCAGTCTTAAATGGCCTCCCCTTGCAACCTCTTAAATCTCTGCTACCCCCCCCCCCCCCTTCACCTTTAGCCTCTGCTATCTGGTTTTTGTACTTTCTACCCTGGAGAAAAATACCTCATCCTTGCCCACAGTCAGCACTCACAATTTTTTTCTGATTTGTACTAATTGCACAATAAGTAATTCAATGATATACATGTTTATCACAGCTCAACTCACTTGCTTACACTCAAGTCTATGACATTACTGGGTATCTGACACTCAGGCGTGGAAATTGCTATAAAAACATGCGGGGGGGGACAATTTCTTGGCGGGCGTGTGCATCCGCACACGTGCAAGGCTTAGGCTGTGGGCCCGGTGGACGGTAACATCGGGAGCCGACCTGGGTGGTGACCGACTCCGAACTCCAGCAACAGCAGCTTTGACCGCCCCGAATCGTGGGGCTTGAATCGACCCGTTTGCGGGGTCCTTTCATCAGCCGGCGGGGGCTTCAACATCGGGAGCCTCGATCGCCTCAATGCAGCAGTTTGCTGAAAGGCCTCGCGAACGGGCCGATTCAGCCCTTAGAAAGTGTCTGATAAAGTCCGGATTACAAAACGCGGTGTGGGGGGGTGGGGGGCACGTGCCCCCCTCTCTCCCCCCAGGATTTCCGCCCATGCTGACACTTTTTTTAAAAAATCCGTTGCATCCGATTTTATAGAAGTCAACACAATTCTACTGCCGTTAGATCCACCACCCACATATTTATCCCCCACGAGTTTTAAAATAGATTTATACGATCGACAGATAAACACACAACAAGGGTCTCCAAGGAACGATGTTAAGATTATTTTCACAACACCATTTTAATGTTCAGAACCATTTTCAAAACTGATTTTGCACAACTGATCATTGTTCAAATTGCCTAAGGAGCGTCATATTTTCAGGCACATTGCCACTGAATATCGTGAATCAGCACTCCGATCAGGTAATCCATAACTACCCCCCCCCCCTCACCCCAATTCTATATATGATGGCTCTTTGCATATTTTGAATATGGTATGCAAAATAAAGAATGTCACTCGTGATAATAAAGTATTATCCATTCATATAGGTTTCTGACAAAACTGGTGTTCAAACGCAGCACTTGTAGTACAAAATTTGATTATTTTCTAAGTACTCATTACCAGACCGCTGTTTTCGCATAGATTGTGCATTTACTAGTCTCTTCAACAATTGTTACGTGGAACGTAGAAAGGAACAACGCAGGCAAACATGATGCCAAGTTATGGGCTAGGAATGGGCGATGTTTCGGGTCGAGACCCTTGCACACGAACCATTATACACATGGAATGCAGCACAATACTGCAGCCAACATGTGCACCTTTTAATCATTTACTAGGGGAGTGATGCGGCTTCACACTCACCACAGGTAGGGGACAAACATCCACAAGAACTACAAAAACATTTCCCAAGCCGACTGGATCTCATGATTAATAATTATGTTAACTCCTCTTCCCACACCGACATTTCTGCCCTGGGCCTCCTCCGTTGCCAGAGTGAGGCCACACGCAAACTGGAGGAACGGCACCACATATTCCGCTTGGGGCAGCTGACACAAAATGCCGGACTAACTCAGCCGGACAGGCAGCATCTCTGGAGAGAGGGAATGGGCGACGTTTCAGGTCGCGACCCTTCTTCAGACAGAGGTATGAATGTTGAATTCTCCAATCCACACCTCTTCTAACCTCTTCTCACCTGATCACTCTTATCTTCCCCACCCTGCATCTTCCCCTCTTATCTCTGGCCTTTGTTCCTACCATAGGCCGATTAAAAAGAACCCTTGCCCGACCACCCACTACCCCGATGGACCAAATGGCCTATAATTTTATAAACTGATGAAACATCGCCCATCTATGTTCTCCAGAGATGCTACCTGACCTGCTGAGCTACTCCAGCAGACAGATAGAAAAGGCTGAAGTAACGCAGCGGGTCAGGCAGCATCTCAGGAGAAAAAGAATACGCGATACTGGAGTTTAGAAGGATGAGGGGTGAATCCTATAGAAACATATAAAATTATAAAAGGACTGGACAAGCTCGATGCAGAGAAAATGTTTCCAATGTTGGGCGAGTCCAGAACCAGGGGCCACAGCCTTAGAATAAAGGGGAGGTCATTTAAGACTGAGGTAAGAAAAACCTTTTTCACCTAGAGAGTTGTGAATTTGTGGAATTCCCTGCCAGAGGGCAGTGGTGGCCAAATCACTGGATGGATTTGGATAGAGAGAGTTGATAAGTTCTCAGGGGCTGTGGAATCGAGGATATGGGGGAGAAGGCATGCATGGGTTATTAATAGGGAAGATCAGCATGATCACAATGAATACAGTGCTGGCTCGAAGGGCCAAATGGCCTCCTCCTGCACCTATTTTCTATGTTTCTATGTGATGTTTCGCATCGAGGCCTTCCTTCAGTCTGAAGAAAGGCTTCCCCACTAGAAACGTCACCTGCCCATGTTCTCCAGAGATGCTGCCTGAGCCACTGAGTTACTCCAACATCCATTCCCTTTCACTAGTATCCGTCGTCACCCGTATGCCATCTTTATCAAAGCACAGTCCACGATCTAACAACAGCCCTGTCCATCCCCATCAATGGAACCTCCATAATCTGCCAGCAGCCATTTACATGCCCAGCCACAGACCCAGTCAACACCAAAGAGCAAGATAGATCACTCCTTCAAAATGCAATGGGCTGACGTGTAGTCCGCAACGGAGCGGAATGTGGGCCTTTTCCCCATCCATTTCAGTAACCCGACCCACAGTGTAACCAACGTTGCGGGGAGACAGTTTGTGTTAATAAATTATAATTCTGAAAATGAGGAGAAGATTTTTACCAATGAACTTTTGTTTTTATGAGGATGTTTCCGTAGCCGGCTTCAGTCTCCGCACTAGTATCTTTGCTCCGCCACGGGATCTTTGTTGCGGAGACGGAAGCCGGTTACGGAAATGGGGCCAAAAATTACCCATGAATCCGCCCATGAGCGCACCACGTATTTTTCGTCGAGTGGTCGATCTTGCTTGCTATAGGATCTTTGGTCAACACCCCCTTGACATACCCATCGATGTAACACCGCCTTCTCTACCCAACAATCCGTTGCCCACCTAGCAGCCCCTTGTCCGTGCCCACCTCCGTCCCTGCCATAACATACCATCACTTCACAAGATGCCCCCTCCCCCAGCACCCGTGTACCTCCAGGGATGCCGCCTGACCTGCCCAACACCTCCGAACTTTGTGTTTCGCTTGACATCCCCTTTTCATGCCCAGCATGAAAACTCTCTCAACACCCACCATCTGTCACCTCCCCCCCCCCCCCACACAAATGCACCCCCTCCATCCGAGTCGACAGCCATCAATGCGCATCTGTATACCCAACATACACCATCAATGTACCCCAAAAGATCTTAAACATGCCCACCAGCATCCCCTGTTGAAATGTGGAGGAAGGAACTGCAAATGCTGGTTTAAACCGAAGATAAGACACAAAAAAGCTGGAGTAACTGAGCGGGACACACAACTTCTCGGGTCCGAAGAAGGGTCTCGACCCGAAACGCGATCCATTCCTTCTCTCCAGAGATGCTGCCTGTCCCGCTAAGTTACTCCAGCTTTTTTGTGTCTACCATCCTGTTCCCAGCCTCCATCAATAAACCTCAGCGCTACCAATACTCCCACCAGCGCTGCCAATACTCGCATACATTCCGCCACTCCCGGTCAATGCGCCATCACACTACCCCTCAACACCCACCTGCAAGGCCCACCTTTATGTAGCCATGTCACCTGCTATCTTAGGACGCCACACCCTCCAAAATGCTTACCAGGCACACCCATCAATGCACCTCGCACCACATCAATATACTACTCCCCCCCACCCATATCCCCTCAATCCCCTTGAACCCCTTACCCATCACCCCTCCCTCCCCATCTCCCCATCCAATGCACCCCCTCCCCTCCCACACTCACCAATGCCCCAGACATCTCCATGCAATGCCTCCCCCCCCTCCTGCCAACGCACACCAATGCTCAATAGCACCGCCTCAAGGCACCCCTCCCATTATGCAACCCAACAATGCACCCCCTACCAGGCACCCCAACAATGCCTCCCGTATTCCCCATGGCGCACCACCAATGCCTCCTATGCGCCCCACCAATACACCACTACACCCCTGGCACCCCGCCAGCAATGTACCCCCTCACCCCTGCACCTCCGCCAATGAAACCCCCTCATCTTTCTGGCACCCCATCTATACACCCAGCAACCTCACCAATGCCATCAATACAACTCCCTCCTCTTCACCAACACCTATCCTTTTCCCCGCACCCCACCAAAGTCCCTTGCAACCCTATCAATGACACCCTCAATCCATTGGCACCCCATTAATACAACCCCCACCAATGCCCCCACACCCAGCAGCGTACCCCCTATCCCCTGGCATCCCCTCAGTGGCCTCCTTGCCCCCCCATCCAATACACCCCCACTTTTCCACCAATGCCCCCCACACCCAGGTACCCCCAGCAGCAACGCCCCCTTCCCCTAGCATCCTCCTCATGCATCCTTGCACACCCAGCAATCACCCCCCAGTAATGTACCCCCAAACACCCCTGGCACCACCTCCCTTGTACCCCCACAACCACTGGCGACCCCCCCAATGTACTCCACACACCCCACCAACGTATAACCTCTCCCCATGCATTGCCTCCTTGCACCGCCATCAATGTCCCCCATCGTCCATTGGCACCCATCAATGTAGTTACACCCCCCTGGGCATCCCTCTAACAATGTTACACCCCACACACCCCCTCCCCCCACCCCAGCAATGTACCCCCTCTCCCCTCAGCGTACCGCCCATCTTACCTTGAACTGAAGCGAGCAGCGGCAGGCGTTGCAGTGCGCCAGGCACGCCCCACCAATGTACCCCTGTACCCCTCTTTACCCCCACATCCCCTTGCACCCCGCACAATGTACGCCCCAGCCCTAGTGTACCCTCTCCTTCTTTACTTGACCCTGAAGCGGATCAATCAAGCGCCAGGCACCCCAACCTGGAGCCCCACACCCCCAGTGTTACGCCTCACAACCACCCCCCCCCCCCCAATTCCATCCCCCAAGGACCCTGGCAAGCCCCCCCAGCAATGTATCCCGACAACCCCAGTGTACCCACTCGTTCTTCACCTTGACCCTGAAGCGGAGCAATGCCATGCACCCCCCCCACCAATGTACCTGCACCCCATCTTTACCACCAATGTACCCCCTCTTGACCCTGAAGCAGAGCAGCACCAAGGCACCCCCACCACCAGTGTACCCCACTCCCCCTGTATCCCCTCTTTTCTTTTTACCTTGCCCTGAAGCGGAGCAGAGCCATGCGATGCAGAGCGCCAGACACCCCACCCCTCTTTACCCCCACAAACCCCTGAATGTACCCCACAACCCCCTCTTTAACTCCTACACACCCCCTGAACCCCCTCAGTGCGTCAGGTGCATCCACCACCATGGTACCCGCAACACCCGCCATGCACCCCCACTTAACCCCCACTGTAACCCCCTCTTTTTCTTTACTTTGCCCTGAAGCGGAGCAGCGCCCAGACACCCCCTACCAAATTTAGTTTTTGGAAAAAAAAAACCCCCCACATCAGTGCCCCCCCACCATAGACCCCCCCTCCTTTCGTTACCTTGACCCTGAAGCGGAGCAAAGCGCCAACACCCCCACCAATGTACCCCTGGCACCCCCTCTTTACCCCCACACCCACCCCATGTACCCCCAAAACCCCTGGCCAAATACCCCCCCAGCTAGTACCCCACCCACCCTCTTTCGTTACCTAGACCTGAAGCAGAGCAGCCGGCAGTCGGATGCAGTGCGCCAGGTACCACCCACCAATGTACCGCCCCGCACCCCCTCCTTTCGTTACCTTGATCCTGAAAGCAGTGCATTGGCCAGACACCTACCACCAATGTACCCCACACACCCCTGGCACCCCCACCCACCCCCAACACCCCTGCACTACCCAATTGCACTCCCACACCCCTTCAAATGTATCCCACAGCCCTGGCACCCCCCCATGTACCCCACACCCACCCCCACCAATGTAGCCCCCACATCCCCAGTGTACCCCCTGTACCTCAGTCGTTCTTTACCTTGACCCTGAAGCAGAGCAGCGGCAGTCGGATGCAGTGCGCCAGCACACCCCCCCCACGCATGTACCCCACACAGCCCCATCAAACGTACCCCACACCCCTCAGCAAACGTACCCACCACACCCAGCAAGGTACCCCACACTCACCCCCAGCAACGTACCTCCACACATGACACCCACAAGGTACCCCACACACACCCCCAGCAACGTACCCCTACACACCCAGCAAGGTACCCCACACACACCTCAGCAAGGTACTCCCTACACACCCAGCCAGGTACCCCTGTAATCCCCCACTTTCTCTACCTAAAGCGGAGCAGCGCCAGGCGATGCAGTGCGCCAGCACTCCCGACCAATGTACCACGACAAAACCCACCATGTACCCCCCCACCTCACCAATGTACCCCTCACCCCCAGCAATGTACCCCACAACCCCCCAAGCAATGTACCCCACACCCCCAGCGAATGTACCCCACACCCACCAACCCCCACACCCCCAGCAATGTACCCCCGCCACACCCACCAACCCCCACACACAAAACCTCAAAGCCCAGCAATGTACCCCACACCCCACTACAATGTACCCCGCTCACCCCCCACCCAAAGTAACCCCAACACCCCCCTAGCGATGTACCCAGCACCCCCCCCCCACCAATGTACCCCACACCCCCCCACTGTGTACCCCACACACACCCCCACCTAATGTCTCCCACACACCCCCCAGCAATGTACCCCACACACCCCCACAATGTACCCCACACACCCCCACCAATGTACCCCACACACCCCACTCCAATGTTCCCCACACACCCCCAGCTATGTACCACCACACACCCCCAGCTATGTACCCCACACAACCCCCACCAGTGTACCCTGTACCTCCCATTTCTTTAACCTTGACCCTGACGCGGAGCAAATCGCCAGGCGGATGCACTGCGCCAGGCACCCGTCCAATGTACCCCACACACCCCCAGCTGTGTACCCACACACCCCCACCAGTGGTACCCCACACACAAACACCCCAGTTTCTTTACCTTGACCACTGAAGCGGAGGCGAGCCCGAGGCGGATGCGTGCGCCAGGCACCGCCGACCAATGCACCCCACACACCCCCAGCTATGTACCACACACACCCCCAGCTGTGTAACCTCCACACACCCCCAGCTGTGTACACCCACACACCCCCAGCTGTGTACCCCACACACCCCCACAGCAGTGTACCCCACACACCCCCAGCGTGTACACCACACACCCCCACTGTACCCCACACACCCCCCAGCTGGTACCCACACACCCCCAGCTGTTACCCCACACACCCCCAGCTGGCTACCCCACCCACACACCCCCAGCATGTACCCCCACACACCCCCACCAGTGTACCACTGTACCCCCTTTCTTTACCTTTGACCAATGTACCACCACACAAACCCAATACCAATGTACCCCACACACCGCCCAGCTATGTACCCCACACACCCCCAGCTATGTACCCCATCACAACCCCACCAATGTAACCTCCACACACCCCCAGCTTATGTACCCCACAGCCCCACTGTGTGACCCCACCAGTGTATCCCCACACAACCCCACCATGTCAACCCCACACAACCCCAGCTATGGTACCCCACACACCCCCAGCTAGTACCCCACAACAACCCCCACCAGTGTACCCCTGTACCCCCAGTTTTTCTTTACCTTGACCCTGAAGCGGAGCAGCGCCAGCGGAATTGCAAGTGCGCCAGGCACCCCGACCAATGTACCCCCACAACACCCCGCACCAAGTACCCCACAACACCCCCCAGCTTGTGTACCCCCACACACACCCCCAGCAATGTACCCCACACACCCCCAGCAAGTACCCCACACACCCCCACAATGTACCCCACACTACCCCTAGCTATGTACCCCACACACCCCCAGCTATGTACCCCAAACACCCCCAGTTTCTTTACTTGACCCCTAAGGCGGAGCAGCGCCAGGCGGATGCAGTGCGCAAGGCACCCCCACC
Organism: Okamejei kenojei; assembly: GCA_035221665.1. NCBI lineage: Eukaryota > Metazoa > Chordata > Chondrichthyes > Rajiformes > Rajidae > Okamejei > Okamejei kenojei. Next base: position 61,035 of record JAVHYY010000146.1, read on the forward strand.
AATGTATCCCCACACACCCCCAAGCTATTAACCCCACACACCCCCAGCTATGTACCCCACACCCCTCCAGCTATGTACCGCCACACACCCACCATGAACCACTGTACCACCCCCACTTTTCTTTACCTTGACCAATGTACCCCACACAACCCCACCAATGTACCCCACACCCCCCCACCAATGTACCCACACCACACCCCCAGCTATGTCCCCACACACACCACCCCCACTATGTACCCCACACTCACCCCACAGCTATGTACCCCACACACCCCACACAAACCCCACACCCTATGTAACCCCACACACGTCCCCCCAGCTATGTACCCTACAACACCCCCGCTATGTACCCCCCACACACCCCCAGCTTGTGTACCCCACACACCCCCAGCTATGTACCCCACACACCCCCACCAGTGTACCCCTGTACCCCCAGTTTCTTTACCTTGACCCTGAAGCGGAGCAGCGCCAGGCGGATGCAGTGCGCCAGGCATGGCGGCGGCAGGAACCAGACCTTGGGCGGCGGCGTGCCCTTGTGCTGGACGTGGTTGACGATGAGCTGGGCGCTCTGGCGCTCCTGGTTCTGCCGCTTGACCCAGTCGGGCAGCCGGGCCTTGGCCAGCGAGCCGTTGAAGGCGACCACCAGCTCGACGCCGCCGCTGGCGCACGCCTTGGAGAGCGAGGCGAGGAAGCCGAGCATCTGGTTCCACTGCCCGCCGCTCACCCAGTCGGTGAAGTAGCCGCCGTACAGGCGGTGCAGGCCGGTCTCGGCGTCGAGCAGCAGCCGCAGCGGCAGCGGCGGCGGCGGGGGAGGAGGAGGGGGCGGAGGGGGCGGCGGCGGCGGCGGCGGAGGAGGCGGCGGAGCCGGGTAAGGCCCATGCCTGGGCCCCGAGGCCCGGTTGCGGGCGGCCCGGGCCAACTTCTGCAGCTCCACCGGCACCACCGCCCCGGCGCAATGCTTCTCGATAAACTCCTGAAACCCTTGCACCCCCATGATGATATAGATATATTTTTTAAATTTTTTTTTTCCTCAGGAGGAAAAAAAAAAAAAAATTTCCTCAGGGGGGGGGGAAAAAAAAAAAAAAAAAATTCCTCTCTTCTCTCTTTTTTCCCTCAGCGCTTTTTATTTTCCAAAAAAAAATTTTTCTTTTATGATTTTGGGGTTTATTTTTTTAAACGGAAAGTTGACGGTTAAAACCGTTATTTTTTTTTCCCTCCCCCCGGGTTTGAAAATTTAAACGGACGTCGCGAGGAGGTGGGGGGGGGGGGGAGGGAGAGAAGAGGAGGTTAAAAAGGGGAGAAAAAAAAAAAAAAAAAACCCTCCCTCCTCCTCAGAGCAAGGCGTGTGCCTTGTGGCCGCCGCCATCTCTCCCCTTCTTCTTCTTCTACTCCTTCTTCTTCTTCCCCCGACGCCCGGGTGGTTAATAACCGGGAGGAGGGAATAACATTTTTTTCGGCCCCGTCCGGCACGCCTCCTTGGCCGCCATTAGCTCAGGACCTTTTCCCGCCCACCCTATCCTTCTCCTCCTCCTCCTCCTCCTCCCACGCCCGCCCTGCCAGCGGAGCCGGCGAGGAGGAACGCCGGGAGTTGTAAGTTTCTCCGAGGGGTCGGGGCTCAGGGTTAGGGAATAGAGGGCAGGGGGATTGGAACAACAATCCCCGGCGGCCACCACGCACCCAGTCGTCTCCTTCTTCTCTCCTCCCCGCCCGCCGCCATCTTCCTCCTCCCCGCCCGCCCTGCGGCAGCGGACCGGCGTGGGGGACGCCGGGGAGTTGTTAGTTCGCTTTGGGGTCGGGCGTCAGGGTTAGGGATGGGATGGCAGGTGGAAGGGAACTACAACTCCCGGCGGCCACCACGCACACGCACAAAACGACACCCACTCGCCTTCTCCTCCCCGCCCGCCCTGCGGGCAGCGGAGGGACGCCGGGAGTTGTAGTTCGCTGGGGGGGGGGGGGCGGGGCGTCAGGGTTAGGACGGAGGGCAGGGGCGTGTGCGGACTACAACTCCCCGGCGGCCACCACGCACGAGAACGCACACGCACACGCACGTTTGAAAGGCTCCCTCCCTCCTCACCCCCCCCCGAAGGAATTGTGGGAGATGGAGTGGCGTATTCGCCGCTGACAGAATCGGCGCCGGTCGAGGCGTGACTAAGCCCCCACAATGCAGTGCGTTCGTGACCCAGGCGAGTCGAAGAGTGGCTGCGACCTCCCCTGGAGAACCAAGGCAATCCTTGCCATAGATGGTGTACACAGAAGGGTGG
>JAVHYY010000147.1:0-263847 GCA_035221665.1 Okamejei kenojei
CCATAGAGAGATAGTATTTGACCCAAATACATCACCCATACCGTTCTGGAAAAAGGGTCTGGATGCGAAACGCCACACAATTCCTTCTTCTCCTGAGTTGGTGCCTGTCCTGCTGAGTGACTCCAGCTTTTTGTGTCTGTCTTCATTAACAGGGATACAACACATCAAATATTTTAGGTTTTAAGTTTAGTATAATCTGTAATTATTTCATTCCAGTCTTTGTCCCCCTTTGCCATCTGCATTAATCACAATATGCCCTTATTTCTGTGCATTGTCTCTTCACTTACCTTCGTCCCAAACACAATCATATATATATTTGCTGGGCATGCTATGCTGAGGGGGGAGACGAGAAAGTGTAGAGGGTGTGAGGAGAGAGGGGGCTATGATTATTTTAGTTATTCTATGTATGAACTATTTGGATTTGGCTATGGAAAGTTGTTCAAATGGTTTCCTTCTATTCTTTCTTCTAGTCTATTCTACACTCCCTCTTACAACCCACTCCCTCCCCTGTCTGACTCCTCTTTCTCCACTTTCCAACCCCCCTCAACCTTATCTCTACCCTCACACTCTACACCCCTCAACCCCATTCCATCTCTCTATCCCCTCCTTCAGTATGCGCGCTGCGAAAGTTGGGAGCTATGCGCAAAGTGGATAGGGGGGGGGGATGGGATGGGGAAAAAGGGCGAATTTAAAGTGTTTACCTTGAAACACCTATGCATAGATAAACTAGTAACAGGAGGGGCAGACAAAAGAATGTGCAGGTGCTATAAGATAGATACGCCTCGCAGATCAAGCATCACAGACAGACCTTCACAGACCAGACATTTAGGGCATGTGTGCAGAGATCAGGTGTTTTTTTGTTCAGAGTTAGTCTATTCAGGTGTCCAATCCGTCCACTCCCAAGTCGGTGTACACAGGTAAGCAAATCTGAAGCAGCATGCAACAGTCAAGTAGCTACAGTTTTATAATAATTAAAGTAATCTAGGTAGGAGCAGGCCAACCAACCATATAACCCAACCAACACACCAAATAACAGGCTCAACCAAAAGGCCAAAACAACACTATAAAACAACCCAGAAACAGGTCGGTCTCTGGAGTCCGGTCGGAATATAAAAGGCGGCATTGTCTCGAGTACTCAAAGTCACAATATTTATGAGATGGGAACGAGATGAGTATGATACCAGCTATAGCATACACAACGAACTTGGCACAAAGTAGAAAAAGAAAAGACAAAGAAAGTAACCTAACACACAAAGACTCTTAAATACAACAGGACTTAACGGAGGCGGGGATAACGAGGACAATGGTGTGAAACACATCAGGGCTGGGGGGTGGGGTCATCCATGCGGGGTCATGGTCAGGGGCGGTAATGGGGGGGGTAGCGGGGGTCGGGGTCATCACATGAGGGGTGTAAACGACCCAGACAGGAGTATTGGCACCTCCTTTGGAAACAAGAGGAGTGTGAAGGCACCAAAATAAAACAAAGGAATTGCAACTCAAATACTACAAACCAAAAAGGACTGAAACTAGATTATTAAATGCGAGCTCCACTTACTCCCCCGTCCTTCCCTACCCACACACACACACATGAATCCCCCCACGCTCAAACCCCCCGGGGGGGGGAACCCGGACAGGAATTGGCACCTGAAACAAGAAGGAGATGTGAGGCCACCAAAACCCACCAATCCAAAAATAAAACAAGAATGCAACAAATCAAATTACTCCAAACCAACAAGGAAAACAGAAACTAGAATTAAATGCTGGATGAAGTGAGGAAAGAAGAAGGACCATCCTCCACACACCCCCCCCCCCCCACCCCCCCCCCCCCCCCCCCCCCCCCCCCCCCCCCCCCCCCCCCCCCCCCCCCCCCCCCCCACCCCCCCCCCCCCCCCCCCCCCCCCCCCCCCCCCCCCCCCCCCCCCCCCCCCCCCCCCCCCCCCCCCCCCCCCCCCCCCCCCCCCCCCCCCCCCCCCCCCCCCCCCCCCCCCCCCCCCCCCCCCCCCCCCCCCCCCCCCCCCCCCTCCCCCCCCCCCCCCCCCCCCCCCCCCCCCCCCCCCCCCCCCCCCCCCCCCCCCCTCCCCCCCCCCCCCCCACCCCCCCCCCCCCCCCCCCCCCCCCCCCCCCCCACCCCCCCCCCCCCCCCCAGCTCAGGATCGTCAGGATGTGGCGCTGATATTCCTCATGATACGCTTCTGGGTCGCCTTAGTTGCGAGCCGGCAACTGGGACTGCTCCTCAGGTCCATACCCCCCAATCCACATGATACTGACAACCACGACGGCACATCCCCAGCAACCGGCCTGACGTAAACATCGGACCCCCATCAAGGATCCAGGGGGGAGGAGGGGTGTGGAGAAGGACCAAAGAAAGACTCTCTTAACTGGCTTCAGTCAGGAGACATGGAAAGTGGGGTGGTACCTCATGGCACGGGAGTGTGAGACGAACCTCCCTTTCTCACTCTCTTTCTCTCCAGCCTAGCGTCAATACTTGGACAGCAGGGAAATCAGAGACTTGAATAGTCAGAAGGCTGGGTTAGTGGAGCCAACTTATCTCGATAGCTTCAGACAGCCCATTGCGAAAAGCATCCAACAAAGCAGACTCATTCCATCCACTCTTAGCAGCACAGTTCGAAATTCAATAGCAAAAATCCATAAATGAGCAATTACCTTGTTTCTCATGGAGACCAGGTTCTCTCGGCAGGATTGGAGTGATCATACGTGTGGGACAGAGCTTCATGAACAGGACCGACGTCTGGCAACCAGGAGAATTCGAGACCATTCCGCCGCCGTGGCCCAAGCCTTCGCTCTACCCGACAGTGATGATAAAGGCTACCTTTTGAGCGTTCTGATGGAAGGAAGCCGCTTGAAGTTCGAAATGCAGCCCACACTGAATCAAGAAAGGTCTTAACACTTCTCCGATTCCCCTGAGAAGCATTCCGGTCTTGCCAGGAGGACGAATGGAGAAGCTGCAGCAGCCATGGCATCGGAGCCCCTGGAGACACAGAAAAGGAAACAGACTCAGCAGGCACGGGAGCCGCAGCAGGAAAGAAAGAATTCAGCTGAGTGTAGCCAGGTGTTCAAACCGAGAACTTAGTGTTCACTGTGAAACCGATGTCCACCTGGAGCCCCTGCTGACGCTCACCAAGATCCAGAACCCGGCGACGATCGAGGTTGAGTTGACCCTCGTAGTGCGAGATGCACGAGCGAGGAGGACACAAATGCAGGCTCAGACATAGGGGCAGATCCGTATTCAGAGTTTAATTGGTCCAAGTCGGTACACAGGTAAGCAAACACTGAAAGCAACAGTAATCTAGGAGCAGGCCAAAAACAGTGGTTTTGAAAAAAACAGGCGGTGGGTCGAGCACAAAAAGTCCACAATATTTCTAGAGCTTGATACAGGTAGCATACACAACAAACTGGCAAAGGAAACCTAAAACACAAAGACTTAAATACTTGACTTAACAGGGGATTTCAACAAGACACAGGAGAAACACATCCAGGCGGTTGTTGTCAACAATCAAATGAGGGTAAACCGACCTGACACTGGGAATGGCACCTGAAACAGTGGAGATGAGGCACCAAAATAAAACAAACTCAAAAATGCAAACTCAAATACTGAAAACAATAAGGAACAGAACCTAGATTAAACGTGAGACCTGACAGAAAGTAAAGAAATCAACGTTCAAATCCTGGGTTGTAAGCTGCCCAAAGAAAACAAATAAAAGGTGCTGTTCCTCCAATTTGCATTTGGCCTCTCACACTGACAGTGGAGCAGGCCAGGGACAAAAGTCAGTTTTGGAATGGGAAGGGAAAAGTTAATTCATTGGACCTGCTCCAATATAATTCATTTGGGACATCAACACAATACTTTGTAAGGGTCCCCACAGAACCTGACTGCTGTTAGACAAAGCTCCCAGGTTTAATATAATTAGCTGAACAGTCTGCAGACTTCAATTTGGATTTGTAATGTCATGATTATAAAACAAACAATGGGAAAATCAATTTGAAGAGAACCATAGACCAGTTTCCAGAATGTGAATGGAAGCAAGCAGATGGGGAACTGATCTCTTCTACTACAAACCTTGCAGCACCATCCACTTTGGACACTGATGATTCCAAGTGTCCAATGGTCACTTTGTGGCCTAAGTCACTAATTTGCTTACAACATTTCAAACATTGTCCACAAGTTCCAAATTGGAGTTGTCAGGTTTACTTCCACAGGTCAAATGTTCCTGATCAGTATAATTATGTGCTTGATAGTGCAGGGACCCAGAGAGATGCGTGTTTCAAAATCCCTCAAAGGCATCTGTGGGATTTAAATATACACTAACTAAATTAATGTGAAGAAGGGCTCTTGATCCAATAATGTCACTAATTCAAGTCTTCCAGAGATTGCTGTCTGACCCACTGAATTGCAAACACCGGTTTGGGTCTTTTTTTGTGTAACAGCATCTGCAGTTCCTTCTGTCTCTCTTAATTAACATTAATTTTAATATGAATTACAGTGGATTATATAATATCAAGGGGGGGAGGAAGACTAGTGTGGTGTGTGTGTGTGTGTGTGTGGGGGGGGGGGTGGTTTAGTGTGTGTGTGTGATGCAGAGGCCACCCCCTTCAACCCACAAACGCGCGTTGAGGGGGTCGGGACCCAACGGGTCCCACTTGGTCTAGTTATATTTATAACAAGAGACGGTGGGATGACCAATGGGCCCATCTGGATCATGCCAGATGCTGGTGCCAGAACCCATCAGTCCCAATCCCTCCTCATTATTTCCTTCAGCCGACCAAAAAAAAAAAAAAAAAAAAATAAACAAAAAAAATTTACTCTCTTTCACACATGGATTTCGGAAAACATGTTATAAGAAAGATGTTGTCAAGCTTGAGAGAGGGTTTGAGAGGATTGATGAGGATATTGCCAGGACGAGAGTGTCTGAGCTTAGCTACGGGAAAGAGGTTGCGTAGGCTGAGGAACTTTTATCAAATGCTCCAATGAGCTAAGTAAAGGCAGGTAGAGTTTAACGCAGGGAAATGTGAGATGTTGTATTTTGGTAAGACAAACCAGGGCAGGACCTACACAGAGAGACAGAGGTGAAAACAAGTACATGGTTCAATAAAAGTGGTGATACAGGTAGACAGGTGATAAAGAAGGTGGAGACGGAAAAAAAAACTGCAAAATGCTGGAATTTTGAACAAAAAAAAGCAATGTACTTGAAAAACTCAGTGGGTCCAGGGGGGGGGGGGGGACAGCATATGTGGAGCGATATGAACAGACAATTGTTTTTGTTGGCCATGAGGTCTACAGATGGAAAGCTGGAAAAGAGGTCTGGCAACTGGAAGATGAAAGTTGGTAAATGGGGGGGTGGGGAGGGGGGGTGGCGGCGGGGAACTGCTCAACACCGATGAGGGATGGGTGTTCCTCTCCTCCTAAAAAGTGGGTGGACTTTAGGAGGTGAGGAACACCCCTGTTCCCTGTCCCCTGGATATGCAGTTTACACAAGGAGTACAGGTATATTGGAGTTTACCTGCTGATTTAGAATTCAAACAAAAGCTCATTCAGGAAGTCTGGCTCTGTCCTGGGAGTGGAGTTGGATTCATTGGAGGTGGTCTTGGAGGGGGAGGATGCTCCTCAACCTGTGGAGCATCTTGGACAATAGAGCTCATTCCCCTCCATGACACATTGGTCACCTGAGGAGCACCTTCTGCAAACAGATTGGTTCAACCAAGTGTGCAGCACAGAGATCCTTTTTCCTGTGGTTATCAAACCTGTACAACTCACACCTCCTGTCGGATAGTAGACTGACTCCGGCTTCCCAAACTCCCCTCAACTTTGCACATGCTCAATCCTGGACTATTGCACATTGTCACTTTAATTTCATGTATCTTGTTGTGTTTCATACACCAATTGGTGTATGTGATAATAAATGGCCCTTGTCCTTGTCCTTGTGTTTTATGCGCGAGTGTTGGCAGACCAATTTCCCTCCTGGGATTGATAAAAGTTCCACCGTATCGTATCGCATGCTTCAGTTGATTGGGCAGCCACTGAACATTGCCAGATATGGAAATATAATCGGAGGAGCGTGACAGCCAAAATTTACTATAAGGTTTAATGTGAGGAGGGGCTAATGTACCATAAAATTGACAAGTGTGGTTATAGTAGTTGAATTGAGAAACACCAAATGGCCAATCGCATGTCTGTACGTATTGCAGGCCTGCACAACATCAGTGGAAGAATGAAGAACAGCAAATGTGCTGGTAAAATTTCTGGAATGTGTGTATAAATGTCCAGGCGCTGATGATTGGGAATTTCAATGGCCTACAACCAACTGGGAGGAATGAAACCAGAGTGAAGGGGAGAGTTGCAGCAATATCTTGAAACTCTAACATTCATGAAAAAAGCATAAAACTCCCACAGCACAGTTATAACACTCTTTTGCCTCACATATAGCCCGATTTAACATGCCACGCTGGACTAATTCCTCCTGAATCCATATCATCTCCATTCCCTGTATATCCACATTCGCTGTCTGAGTGTGGTCCTCTTAATGCCACCATCTGTCTGTCTTCACCACACCCTGACAGCGCATTGGCATGTCCCTGTACATAAAACAAATGCTCCCATCCCATCTTTTTTCGTGTCCTTCTTTGCCTTCTAGAGCTTGACATTTTCACCCCACGAAAGGGGATATCACCATCAATTTGAAGCAGCTGCATGCAGGCAATACGGAGAGAGGGAGCATAGATGAGGGGGGAGGGCAAGCATATTGTGGGGACAGAGGAAGGCGTTGAAATAAACATGTTCACATTAAAGTAGCTGGAGGCTCAAATCCATGATCCATGCACGTGCTCAACAAAAGTATCGGGGTGGGGTCAAAGTAAAAAACATGGTTTAGGGCAGATACCAAGGTTGAAAGCCTGGGGGAGTGCAGAGAATGTAGGCAGGGTTTACAAAAAGCTAACCAGCAAGACACAAACCATGTCTCTCAACAAGGCACAAAATCATGGGTGATATTGACAGAGAAAATCAAAACAAAAGCACCCAAGATGCTGCGTGAATGTATGGAGAATGAGTATGTGGAAGGGAAATAGACGAGTCGTGTCAGAGAACCCACACAGCAGCTGTATTTGGAGGAGCAGTGTCCAGTCCCGAACAAACTCTTGCACTGGTCTTTCATAGAAGAGGCAGTGGTATCAGCAGTGACATGGTGAATATGAAAGAATGGGCAGAATAAGCGCGGAGCATGAGTGAATGTATTTCAATGTTTCCAGAATATTTAATGTGAACTGCAGATGGTGGAGCTCACTGGAGGGTGGCACCCTCTTTCACCGTCTATCATCTTAGAGTGGATGTCAACAATCATGTATATCAAGTGTCTTCAACAATAAAACCTGAAGTTGCTCAGCTCTAAATATGGGGAAACAAAGCTGCCTTTTCCCTCCCATCTTATTGTGGCCTTTTAAATCTTGCCCTCTGCAGTTTTTGATCCCTTTTGGAATATTATGTATCAACTTTTGATTGATAATGCTCCATTTGTCCTAGGTATTATTTTACCCACATGAAATGAATAGATGCGTTGCTACTGCTCTAAACAGAAAGAAATAAAACCTAACTCCCATTTCTCCATGCAACATGGAGTTTAATCTTTTTGGAAATACTTCACAGAGAACCCAGGATCAGTCTAGCAGATCCATCATTTCACCAGGTGACATTCTGCAAAGGAAAGCATGAAATTAAACTCAGAGTGGAAGGAGGGCTTCTGGGTCTTGTGAAAGTTTGTAGACTGGGACAGAAATCAATAGTGACTGAGAAACATCTCTCCCCAGCTGGGACGCTGCAGACAGAGGGGAGATATGTGACTCTTGACGGTAATAGGGCACACAGTTGAGATCTCCCTCTCCCCCTCAAGGGACCCTACATGTAATTTCTCTCTCTGCCCCCATCTCATGTTCCCGACAGATGGACAAGATCGGACATGATCCTCGTTCCCCACCATTGTGACCCTACACACAGAGGTATGATCTCTCTCTCTCCCTCATACCCCCCCCCCCACCCACTCTTCTCTCAAGTTCCCTACAGAGACATGTGATCTCTCTCTCCCCCTCAATACGACCCTACACACAGAGGTGTGATATCCGTCTTAGGGCTCCACATTGTTCACACACACATATTCTGCAATAAGTTAACAATAACAGATACAATTCTGAGCTTGATCAAGTTTTGGAGCTGTCTTCTTACCTGAATCTGCAGTGGTTTTGCTGCCTGTGATGGAGGGAGGTGACCACCTGTAACCTCTTCAGTCTCGGGGACTTTACTGTGAGCGGCGTCTGGCTCGGCGTCAGCTCACCGACGACCTTCCACATCCGCTTCGCGAAAGTGAATAACTGCAGGGCCATTATTCCACCTACCTTACCCTCACTCTAACGAGGAACATATATGCACTGAGCCCTCACTGTCACTTTCCAGACATCCCTTTGCCCAAAACAACCTACTCAAATCAATCATTGTAAATTCCCGTCCAATACCATCAAAGTTGGCCTTTCCCCAATTCAGGACTTTTAACTTGTGGGCCCGCTTATCCTTATCCATATATTTTTAAGCTAATGGAACAGAAGTTGCTGGTCTCATAACATTTGCCACTGACACGTCAGTTGCCCATCTTTGCCGTTCCCATTTTCCCAAAGAGTAGATCAAGCTTTGCCCTCTCCCTTGCTGAGCCCTCTACACATTGCCTGAAAAACCTTTCCTGTGAAATCTCATTTGACAAATTTCAAAAACCCATCTAAGCTTTTGGCACTATGATAATGCAGGTCTTTATTGGGAAAGAAGTTAAAATCTCCTACCACGACAACCTAATAGTCTTTGCAATTGTCTACAATCTAATTGATGGAAAGAATGAGTCTGTTTCCATCGAAACTGTTTTGTGAACACTCTCTCTGCATCTGTAACTGCCACAGCAGGATGTGCTGCTACCTCACACTCCAGTCGGCTGGGTTCAATTCTAGGGCCATCTGTGTGGAGTTTGATGTCATCCTGCGGCATGTAGGAATTCCCCCAGATGCTTGTGTTTCCTCCCACATCCAAGTAGACGTGCGGATGGTAGTTTGTAAATGTCCCAATTGTGTAGGTGGGAGGTAGAATCTCTGGAGGACAGCTGATAGAAATGTGGGGAGAACAAACAGGGGTTAGTACGCAGGATCAGTGTTAAATTTGTATGGACAGTGCGTAGGCTCAGTGGGACAAAGGGTGTCTGTTCCAGTGCTGTGTGACTACTGAAACATCTCTCTCTCACTCACAAGTCCCCATTTCATTGCCTTTTTCTTTCTCTCACACGCTCCCTGTCCCTCCAATTCCACCAATCCCTTAATTTTCTGGGTTGTTCATCTATGGCTCACTTTCCCATACGTCAGATTTGATTGTCAAATGTTACCTATGAATCCTGAGATGACAGGTTACCCCGTGAGCTTTTTGTTACTAAACATGATGTTAGGGTGAGACAGAATTCGACCAATGCCAGTGTTTCATTATCTATAATGATCTATAATGGTCACAGAAGTAGAATAAGGAATTAGTTTGAAGTAACCGCACCGAGAAAAACGGGACATTCATCGTTAAGACACAAAACTGTCATGGAAAACTCTCTCTGTTGCTCTCTCTCTCTCCCTTCTCCCCACCAAATCCTACCCATTCATCAAACCCTCCTTGTTCCCCAGTTTGCATCTGTTGCTCAATTTTTCCATGACACTTTTGCCAAACTGTTACCCAGTTTCCTTGATGTGGATAGTGCTTTGTTCTCAGTCTGTGAGCCTCATCTTTTAAAAAAACAAGGCATAATTAACCCATGCAATGCCCTGTAATGGCTGCTTGAGCGAGATCAAATATTTAAAAAGTTACTGCAGAAAAAAAACAGGCCACTAGACCAAACAGACCTTATCCCCCACCGCAGCATCATCCCACGTGGCAGCATTGAGTTGTGTGGTGGATCTACAGTGAACAGAGGAGGGCTGGGAAATGGAAAATTGGTGGAATCATTCCTGTTGATACTCAAACATGTCACATTGGGACACTGGGATGTTGTGTGCTCTGGAATCATAGCAGGCAGACAGTAAAACGGGCAATTGGCAGCTGAAGAAACAAACTACTGCATGCAAACAGGCTCTTTGGCTCAACTCCCATTTGCCTGTACCTGTCCCTTATCCCCCCGAAATCTTTCCCATCCATGATACATGTCGAACTTCATGCTCTAATGTGTAGGAAGGAACTGCAGGTGCTGGTTTAAAGGAACAGGCAGCATCTCTGGAGAGAAAGGAATGGGAACGTCTCAACCCGAAATGTCACCCATCCTTCTCTCTCCAGAGATGCTGCCTGCCCAACTGAATTACTCCGAGCTTTTTGTGTCTATCTTAATGTTTAATTGTACCCGCCTCTACCACTTCCTCTGGCAGTTGGATTCATACATCCATCAACCTCTGTATGAAAATGCTGTCTCTCAGGTCCCATTTAAATCTTGCCCTGCTCACATTACAGCAGAGAACAGTTTAAGTAGAGCACAGGAACAGACCCTCTTGATCCACAATGTCTATGCTGAACGTCCTAGATAAAATAATAATCTGATCACCCTGCACAGTGGTTTATTAAATTCATGATCCCTGTAAAAAACCATGTGAGGGAGGAATATTATCAGGGTAAATGTGCTTGGTTATTTTCCCCTAGTGTTGGGGTATCAAGAACCAGAGGATGATATCGTTTTAAGGTGAGGGAAGGGAAGCATTATAGTCACCTGAGGGGCAACCTTTTCACTCAGAGGGTGGTGGGTATATGTAACGAGCTGCCAGAGTGGTAGTAGAGGCAGATAATTATAACAACATTTAAAAAAACACTTTGACAGGTACCTGGATAGGAAAGATTTAAAAAATGGATACAGGCAAATGGGAACCTTAGAGTCTACTGCAATCGACAAAAATGTAGTTGGCCCGACGGCCCTGTTTTCCCTGATGCATGACTGACTACACATGGTTATTTCCCTCTCATTTCTTGCATTTCATGTGCCTATCTAAAAGCCTCTCAGCGATACCGCTAGCTTAGTTGTATCTGGCCTCATCACCACCACCATGGCTGCTCGTTCAGGAATCTATCAAGGGCCCTCTGTGTAAAAAACTAGGCCCACACATCTGCTTTAAACTTTGCCTCGTTCACCATAAAGCAATTCCCTCCAGGATGTGTTTTGACTTTCCACATGGGGGAAAAAAGGTCTGACTGACTACTCTATCCATGTCTCTCATAACTTTAAACACATATCAGCTACCCTCTCATTGTACTAACATCCTCCCTAAATCCAGGCACACATTTAAACCTAGAAACACCAGAACCGCAAATGCCGGTTTATACAAAGATAGACACAAAATGCTGGAATAACTCAGCGGGTCAGGCAGCATCACTGGAGAGGAAATCGATTGGGTGAGGCGTTTCGGGTTGGAGCCCTTCTTCCCTACGCCCATCCAGCTTTAGGACTCTGCCCTAATATTAAAGGATGAATCTTCCTCAATCTTTTCTATGCTCCTCTGATTTAATAAACCGCTGTGAGGCCACCCTTTTAAGTTCTGAGAAAATATTCCCAACCTATCCAGGCTCTTCTTATATCTTGAGCTCACTGCTGTCCCGGCAACATACTTGTGAAAAAAGGGGGTTTGTTACTCCTTTTTTTTTCGCAGCCTCTCAGCTTAATCACATCATTGCTTCAACATGGTGAACAGAACTGCACACAATACTCCAGGTATGTCCTCACAATGTTCTATCCAGTGTCACATGATGTCCCAATCTCTTATACTCAATGTCCTGTCTGAAGAACGCAAGCATGCCCATTATGCCTTCTTCACCACTTTGTCTCCCCATATTGACACTATTCAAGAAAATTATATTTTTTGCCCACCAGAGGTTTTCATGGGAGCGGAGTCACAGGGGGGAAAACAGAATTTTTCAAAAAAGGCTTTTGGCAGATTCAAAGATTATAGAGGAGCGCAAGATCGGACCGCCGCTCCTCCTCAAGAAGATAGAGAAATCCAATGGACTGATGTGTAGTACGTATCGGAAAACGTCACGGTGTCCGCCACTTTACCATTATGCTCTCCCGCTGTGTAATCCGCTCCATAGCTAGACAGTGCAGTTGCCAGCAAAGTATTTGAGACAGTGAGCAAGATGCATTAGGAAAAGTTATTTATTTATTTGTAATAGATGTTTACTAAACCTCGAGAGTCTCGATTGACTCGATCCCTACTCTTCCCTACCCCTCCCCTCTCTTCTCTCGGGATCTTTCTCTCTCTTTCCCTCCCTCCCTTTCCCTCTCTCCCTTCCCTCTCTCTCCCTCCTTCCCTCTCTCTCGCCTCCTTCCTCTCTCTCCACTTCCTCCCCTCTCTCTCTCTCTACCTCCCCTCTCTCTCTCCCTCCTTCTCCCTTCTCTCTCTCTCTTTCGCACTCCAACTCTCTCTTCCCTCCTCCCCTCTCTCTCTCTCTCTCTCTCTCTCCTCTCCTTCCCTCTCTCTCCCTCCTTCCCTCCCTCTCTCTCCCTCCTGTTCCCCGAACCTGTGTGTCCCCCCATTTTCCCTCCCATCTTTCCTCCCCAGCCCCCTCCTTGCCCCTTCCCCTTGCATTGTATTGTGCAGTTTCCCTTGTATTGCTTTAACACACACTGTGCCTCTTTCTTCTTCTTCTTTCTCTTCTTCTTCCCCTCTATAGGATTCCGGCAGTGTAGACGCTGCTAAGCGTATTACTGCCCTCTCACAGGTCAAAATTTGAACTAAATTCTTACATACAGTCCTGTAACATGCAGGAATTGAGAACAGCCTGGATATCAGCTGATGTTTGTCCACTGTGCCCAAACAAAGATAAAACAGAAAAAGCCTCAATTCTAAGTCCTGTCAGTCTAGCAAACAATGCCTTTCTTGCTACCCTATACTTTTTACATTCTAGGAAAACGTGCTTAACTGTCTCCTTACTCCCACATTCACACAAGCCAGAAACATGTTTCCCTACATGCACAAACAGTAATTTAACCCACAATGTCCCTCACCTCAATCTACACAGTCTAACTGAATCACTACGGGACAGAGATGTACAGAAACATATTTTTCTAACTTCAGATGTGGTACAGAAAAGTAGTGTCTACCCCTGACTTCCTTTTCCATCTCTCCTTGCCATTCTTTTGTTAAGCCCTCTTTAATTATTTCTCTCAGTTCCACTCTCCCCAATGACTACTTATGGATATCTATTTCTCTTCTTAAACATCCTTTGCTATGAGGTCCACCTACTCGCTCATTCTCTACCCTCACCCCAGCTCTCGATGCCCAGGGGAACCCAGCAAAAAGTGATGTTACACACAAACCCATTCTAGAAAACACACTCAAGATTTCATTTAGAATGTCAGGACGAGCGTTAGATTTCCCTACTCCTAAAGTTTCAAGAGCAGCTGCAGAATCAGAACAAATAATGACTTCTTAAAACTGGTTTCCTCAGATCCACCATTAGAAGCCATTGAATTTGCCATTAATTCAGTCGTGAGAACAGAGCTTCATCAGAAATGCGTCGGCCAATCTTCAACCAAGTTGCTCCACATACACGCCAATCCCAGCTCTCCCACTAACTGGATCTTTTAGATCCATCTGTAAAAACAATTAAAGTTCTCTCACTGATTGAATTAAGATTATTCCCCTATTCTTGGAGTCACCTCGCGCTTATCTTTTTCCTGAAGAAAAGCAAGCTCAATAAACAGTTCAGGAAGAACCCAATAGGGCACAGGTAACCATATTGTATGCTCTATAATATCCCCTTGTTCCAAACCCAGCTTCTAGCCCACTGATTTATAATGACAAAAAATGTTATTGTGTTTTATATTTGTTACCATCATCAACCTCTTGCAACAAACACCTTGCTGGGAAGGTATCATTACACCACAAGTTTAGCCCAGTAAATGTAACCCTACGCTTAATGCGCCTTAACCATAAGGGGCATTTCTCCCATTTCAACAATCAGGGCAGGGACTGGGGGAAGTTCTGAAGGCTCCACAGCAAAGCCTCAAAGCCTTTTGCCTGCAACACATCTAGCCTAGCCAGAACAGTTTCAGACGCAGGACCCATACACAAAACACCCGTAGTCAAGAGAAGATGTGATCATGGCCTGATAAATTAGCAGCATTGTCTCCTGTCAGCCCCCCACTCACACCCAACCAGGACTTCTCATATCATTTCAGAACTTTTGTCACATTTCAAAACAATTTTACCCCACATTGCACAGCCCAAGTCATACGCTTTCAAACCCAAACACCCCAAAAAAACTTAAAAACCTTTACCCTTCTCCAATAGAGACCCATACATATAGTGTGTGTGGTTGTTGTGTCTTAGGTAACTTTCTTTTAAAACCAAATACCATATTATTTAGTCTTAGAGGCCAGAGATTTTTAAAGCCCCATGTGTTACCTCCATTCCTCTACAGGACACTAACACTCTTTGAATCATGTTTTAAAACAAAATCTACATTACGATCTCTTTTCCAGATGGCCCACGTCATCTGCAAACCAAAGACAGACCAATTCCTCTCTCTAATTTACAAAATATGTCATTTATCATGATATTAAAATAAAAAACTGGACTGTTAAAACTTCCCTGCGGGGATTCCATTCTCTATCTTACGAGTCTCTGATGTGACACTACCAACATTAATTGTATTGTTCTATTCAATAAAAAAATCCTTTAATCCAGTTGAAATTCGTTCCCCTGCCTCCAATGTCAAAAAATTTTTAATCATTAATCCCTCCTTCACAAAGAATTCATATGTCCTTCTCAATATCAAGGAATACACTCACTACTTTTCCTTGCTTCTAAATTGCCCCTTTTAATACTCCTGATCCAAAACTTGATACAGGACTCCATTGTAGACCTTCATTCCTAAAACCCTTCTGTACATCAACAAATAGTCTATAGTTTCTAAAAAAATTAAACTAGTCTGTTGGTTACCTCATCCTCTCCATAAATTATTAAAGAGCATGCTACGTGAGCACTATAGGTCGATAAGAGCTAAGGTCAGAGCCTCTTTTGCACCAGTTTTAAAATAGGGACCACGGACTGGCATGTTTTCCATTCCTTTGGCAAATAACCCTCAGTCTGCCCACACAGTATTAAACAAAGCTTAAGATTTCATCAAGTACAAGTTATCATCCAGATGTTGTAAATAAAAACTCATACGCGCAGACAACCTCAATCTCTCCCCGGGGGAGGTCTATTTGGCCACCTGGCTGACATAATTGCATTCTTCAACTCTTTTATCGGTATAAAGAACAGTTAAAGGTTTATCATTTTCTGAAACTCTTCTCCAGCTTCCACTGATTATAACTGCCTTCAGCTCGATTCCTTTTCTGTACACCTCTCAGAGCTCCATGCCTCTCTGATCTATGCGATCTGCGTGAAAACTGTCACAGACACACGTCTGCTCTTTTTCTTATTGGAAGACTGCTACACCTCTCCCTTCTGCAACAACTTGTACAACTCCTTTTAATATACTCCTTGACATTTCTTACGCACAAGCTGACCACAAATGTCCTTACTGGAGTTTTCAAGGTTCCTAACGTTTACCACAAAAATCCTCTCAACTATTCCTCTTTGATCCTTTACAACTCGTCTTGCTACTTTGCCTTAGGCCGCTGAGAACTCCATTGCGATTGACCAAAAAAAAATTGGATACTTTCTTAATTTTCGATTAGGCTATGATTTCCTATTCCTTACAGCTCGAATCACATTTGCTTTTTATCCCCAACCCAGGAAGAAGACATACGGGACTAGCGTTGTCCTGCTTCACAGAGAATAGGTAGCTCAACAAGCTTTGCATCATAGGTAATTTCAGATGTTGAGACGTAATAGAAGTATTCCAATATCTACAGAACCCTCACTATTAACCTCTCCCCAAACTAAACTTTGAGCTTTTCTCTTGGAATTGTATCCATTTTGGCCTGAGAAAAGTTATATCTATGGAATTTTCTTCTTCACTTCTTCCTCAAATCCCTACCCAAACCTACATAAATTGGATAATGATCATACCCAGTGATTATATCTGTATCCATTCATCCCTTATTCACCAATTCTTGTAAGTTAGATGAAAAACAAAATAAGAGCAATTGATAAATCTTATGTGGCTGCAGGTGTTTTTCATCCACAATATTATACTAGACGGCCATCTATTATATTAAACAATACCAACTTATACTTATCTAGAAATTCTTCACAATAACACAATTTTTATCCGCCTATGATCACTTACCCATAAAGGATTATGTGCATTAAAATATCCAATCCATATAACAGGACACTTACCTTTCTCCATTATCTCATCAAAAATCTGACAATATCAAGGGTTGACAGGGGTTATAATAATTTATCACAGTAATTATGTTGGATTCTGACTGTGCAAACCTCCAGCAGACCAAAACCTCAGAGGATTGTAGAATTTTAATGTAACTTTCTATACTGAACCCCAGTCATATACAAATTGTTGCACAACCCCCACCTGATCTATCAGTACCATATCTTAATCGAACACAATCATAACCTGGGTATTACAAAATCTAGACAGGGCCTTTTAACCATGTTCTTGGATACATATTAATTCTGGTGCTTCTTTAAATTCATCAAACAAATTCTCTTTAACTCTTGACCATTTCCAATTCAGACTCTGGGCATTCCATCTTGGAAGTATATAAAACATTATGATGTTAATGAGGATCATCATCATCCAACATGTATGACATACTCCATACTGCTAGCTCTGACAACTGTGACCTCTCCATACACTGTCTTCTCCGTCATTTATTGATGCAAAACTTTTATGGAAAATGCTATTACACTAAGGAACCTTCAGCGGCCGCCCACCACTAACCTGAGGATATCAGGACCAGTTAGCTGCTTTTTTAGCTGTCCTTACCAACACATCAGAAACAAAAGACAGAAAAATGAACTCCTTATTAAAAATCAACATGTCATGATGGGAAATAGCGGATGGCAAGTTGTGGCACAGTGATCTGGCTTCTAGCACCACCTCATAGTCCCCAGCGCTCACATCTCCACGTTCTCTAGCCACTCTTTGAATCTGCTCTGCATAGTGACACGTTGTTCTGATCCTTCACTTCCTGCACTCGCTTTGCCTGAACAACGCAGCTCACAACCATGAAAACCTGCTAATTTGCATCCCTATCCACAGTTAGGGCACTTAGGATCCTCTGCCTTGCATTTTTGTATTGCATGATCTCCAACCACACTTTGCGCACTTTCTTTTACCCAACAAGAACCCAGCAACATGTCCAAAACCACTCTGACAGTTATAGCCAGTCGCAACGGTGGTTTAATGTACTCCCTCTCTTGATTGCGCCATATCCCCAAGAAACACTCTCTGAGGCATGTACTCCATCTATGAACGTAAGCAGGACCGGCGGGTCCCCGACTTCCATCTCCTACTCTTTAAATCTCTCACACATCTGGTTAACCTGGGCCCTCTTAACGTTTTCTAAAATCTCCTTCTCAGACAAGCCAGCATAGAATCCCTTACACACACTCCCTTTAATTCCTTGCTGTCTCCCTCTAAGGACAAAAACTCTCCAACCTGGACCCCCAATTTCCCCACACCCTGGCATCATTAAAACTGTTTTCTGTGCTTTGCAACAAAACTCTTAACATCCCATTATACAGAATCTTGGCCTGAAAAATCCTTGCCTATCTGACTTCAATGCGGTGGTATTTTTAATGGATTCACTGCTCTAAATCCTGCACATCTCCTTGATTTGCTCCTTAACTTTCAACAGCACGATCAAAATTCTTCGAATACTTCTAATTCTCCTAACTTTTTATTTACGTCATCTTCTGACATTTGGGTTCTTTCGCTTGATGCCTCTCTCTTAGAGCCCCCCTTTTTCCTTCCCTACAGTCTGCATTTACCCATCCCCTTAGCCCCACCATTCCCTGAAGCCATGGGCCTCTAGAACCTCTCCTTACTTAACACTAATCTAATTCTACTAATACTTAATCTAATGAAAGAAAAATTAGGAAGAAAAACATCCACCTCCAACAGCTCTTGCTGTCTCTCTCGAACCCTCCCTTTCTACACCAGGCGAGCTCTCTCCCTTTTCTCCTGCCGCCCACGGAGTTGGCGGCCCATTGACCACCACTGTGCTCAAATTGTAAATGTAACTTATATATAAATAGTTTATATGAAGTGTGTGTGCCAGTGTGGTGTCTCTGCCAAAAGTCTTGACCCGAGACAACAGCGTGCCACGTCAGGGCCGGATGAATGTCACTGCAACCATCCAGTTGTTCCAGTTCCAGCACATGCTTACTATGCTGACATTTGGACACGTTTGAACATTTAGTTTCCCACCACCTTTGGACGTGTTTGCTCCCTGTAGATTATTTTTCTCTTTTCACTTTTAAACACTATTGACTCGGGAGCTTTGAGTCTATTAAGGTTTTATGTTCTTATTTCTTTGTTGTGTTTTCTGTGTTGGTTTGCATTGTCGCCACACGTGTCCCAGCCGAATTGCGCTAGGGTGCCGTATTTCTCGGGACTCATCGATCTCCCCCACGGCTGAGTGGTATGTAGTTGAGAACTGTGTCACGTCAATCCTGCGGCTTTTTGCATTGCTCTCCTTATCACCCCTTCGGCATTTGTACCGACGTGCGCGTGGATGGTCGTAGTGCACCACGCGGGCCCCACCGTCCCACCGGACCACAGCCAGGACGGGCTACTGCCTGTGCGCTCCGCGGGCCCCCACTCGCCGTCCCGTCCCACAGCGGGGGTGCCCCGACCACATGCATGGAGCCGCCGTCGTCGACCCTGCTTGCGCACTTTCCAGGAGAAGGGTGAGCGCGATCTATCCCTTTTTAGCTGGTTGTGAGTTGACGAGTTTTGGATTGCCGCCGTTTCGTTTGGCCTGCTCGTTTTATTCCTTCGCTTCGGGGCGTCCACCTGATGGTCAGACAATTACATGTTGAGCCCTCTGTCAGTGGTTACGCTAACGCTGTCACGTGTGTCATGGGTTAAGGGGGAGTTGTCTTGCTGCATCAACGATGATCTTACCTTGAGATCACCAGTCTACAGGCAGCTGAGCTCAAGTCATAACACCCTCGCTCAGCAGAAGCAGCAATGACTCAATATGTTTAAGTTAGAGAGTCCCAACGCACATGTATGTCAAACTTATCTCACCCAAATAAAGTCACTGTTTCACATTTGACCACGAATTTTGGACTCGCTACAGTGTTTTATTTTGGGAAATCTAACATGGGCAGGCATACACAGTGAATGGTAGGGTTCTGGATTGTGTTGTAGAGCAGAGGATCAAGGAGTACAAGGTACAGAGTTCCCTGAAAGTAGCGTCAAGCGTTAGATAAAGGTGGTCAAGAAGCTTTTTGGCACATTGGCTCTCTCGCTTCAGCGGACAGGTTGTTTGAGTAGGATTGGAGGGTGAGGGGTGTGTAAACAGAGACAGGGAGGGTTGTAGAGGCCAGAGGGGAGGGGGTTACAGAGACAGGGGAGGGGTGTAGTGTCAGTGGGGAGAGGAGGGTGTTACAGAGACGGCGTGAGAGGGGGGTGTAGGGGGCGCCGAGTAAAGTTTGATCATATGGTACAGAAGTGTGATCTAACTGTAATATTTGAGACATGGTACTGAAACAGTTGTTACTCACTGCATTGTCCCCACAGACGCTGAGGGGAGAAAAGGAGGAAAGGAGTTCAGTTAATAACAAGAATTCAAGGATCAAACCCCTCCCTCGCTCCTGCCAGTGCGGAGCTCCTCACTCTGCGCCCCTCCCTCCTCTGCGCCCCTCCTCCCTCCTTCCTCAGTGGGCACTCCCTTCCTCACTAAGATGAAAAGCGCTGCGGGAAGATAGGGAAATATTTAGCCTCTGACTGATTTTAATTTTAACTTGGAGAAAGGCATGTAACTATCTAGGGGTTCATAATCTGTGGAGATTAGAATCTGAATAAATCCAATCGTTTAATCCAACTTTACTGGACTTCATCTTCCCGGCTGTTAATCCAGGCAACTGAACCGTCCTTCACCAGAACTCTAGAGTGCTAGTCCTGACCTCCCATTACCCCATTGGAGAATCCTACAGTCTATCTTTATGGATTTTACCTTGCACTAAACGTTTATTCCCTTCATCCTGTATATCGTGTTACACTCGTGACGGCTCGAATTTTAATTGTGGTATAATTCTTTCCGCTGTCTGGTTAGCCAACGCAACAAAAAAGCTTTTCAATTGTACCTCAGGTACACGTGACAATAAACTAAACTAATTTAAGATTTAAACTAAACTGAACAAACTAAATTAAACTAAATTCAATTAATCAATATTAAACTAAAGATTAAACGAATTTAGAACGAATTAACTAATAGACTGATACTAGTTATTAAACCTAGTTAAATTAAGTTAAATTAAAATAAAGGAAAAACTAAATGCATTTCCCTTCTCCCCTGCATCTCAGTCTGAACATGGGGTCTCCAACCAAAACGTGCCCATTCTTCTCTCCAGAAGATGCTGCCTGACCCGCTGAGTTACTCCTAGCACTTTGTATCTAAACAAAACTATATACATACACAAAGTGCGCCCACAATTGTCTGGGCTCGCTGAAACATGATGCCAAATTATACTAACCTCTCTGCCTGCACGTGATCCATATCCCTCTGTTCCTGCATATCGATCTGGCCCATCCCAAAAGCCATTTAAACGCCCACTATTCGTATCTTGCTCAACCAGCAACCTGGCTGCCGTTTCCAAGGGCACCCACACCCTCCTCTGTGTAAAAAAACACTTGACCTGCAAAGGCCCGTTTCCACGCTGTATCACTCTTTGAAAACTTAGAAGGCTGAGAGGTGGATCTTATCGAAAACATATAAAGATTATTAAGGGATTGGTGCATGCTGGATGCAGAAACATCGGTGTTGCCCGATTGTTCCTCGAACCAGGGGCCACAGTTTACAAACTTTTTCTCCAAGAGAATGTGAATCTGTGGAATCTCTGCCTCAAAAGGCAAGTCGAGGCCAATTCTCTGAATGCTTTAAAGAGAAAGAGTTAGATAGAGCTCATAAGATAGCGGAGTAAGGGATATTGGGACGAAGGTGTGTTATCCACTATCATTATACGTGTACAGACAGTGGTATGATCATCCATTGTCTAGTGAATGGCAGTGCTTGTCAAAGGCTGAATGTGCCTACCCCAGCACCTATTGTCTCCCCTCCCCATCTGCCCCCGCTACTCCCCCCCACCTCCCGCTCACTCAACTGGCCTCCCCCCCCCACCCCCTCCGGAATCCCGATACCACCAACTCCCGCATGACACCCCCCCCCCTGTGTGTGTGATGTGTGTGATGAGAGATTGGTGTGTGTGTGTAGGTGTGTGTGTGTGTGTGTGTGTGTGTCGCGAGATTCGTGAAGATAGTGTCTGAAAGTGCTGGGAGAGTATAATGTCATGCGGGACAGGCAGCATCTCAGGAGAAAAGGGAGAAGATTTGTCTTTTTGTGTGAACGTGGCTTTTTTGTGTGTGTGTGTGTGTGTGTGGTGTGTCCGTCTCCCTCTTCCCCGGACTCTCTTCTCACTCTGAAGATAAGGGTCTTGACCTACCATAAACATCACACTCACATCTCTTCTCTCCACGAGATGCTGCCTGGATCCACTGAGTTTACTATTCCAGGGTATTAGTGTTTAGAGTGAGTTTGTATTGAAGGCAGTAATGGCTTGTACATAGGTAGCAGCAAGGTGAAAACATGAAGGAGTAAATCAAATCATGGCTTCTGAAAAGATATAAAGTATAGTCTTGTATTAGCTTATATGGCAGGGATAGGGATGAGATGAGCGAGACAGTTAAAGCTGATAAAGAGGAGAGGCCTTGGGGATGTCGGACTACAATTAGCTTCTTCCCCACTAAACCCAAACATGTCCATCCCTCTCAAGCATATCCGTGACTATCCCCTAATTGTGTTTGTAACCCAATGCCCCCGTCCCTCTCTCACTCCACCCCTGTCCACTCCTCTCTCTCTCCTCTCCTCTCCTTACACCACTCCCCCGATGTCTCCCTCCATCCTCCTCCCTCCATCCCTCCACTCTCCTTCCCTCTGCCTCTTATCCATCCTCCCCTTCTCTCTACCCTTGACATTCTACCGCCATACTTTCTTCTCCCTTCCTCTCTCCCACTCTAATCTCCCTCCACCTTACCACTAACAAATGTCGCTCTATATTTCGCTCTTGTCTTTCCCCACGCTCACTCCCCTCCCCTATTACCTCGCAGTGCATGCTCTTCTCCTCCTATCCGCCCTCATTCATCCCTATTCCCTTCTCGCCTCCCTCTTATTATCTCAGTGTTCAGTGCAGCGCTTCCCTTCACCTATCTCCGACCCACCATTCATCCCCCTCTACCCTTCTCCCTCCCTCCCTCCCTCCGTGCAGCACTCCCTCCTCTCCGCCCCCATTCCACCCCATCTACTCACTTCTCCCTCCCCTCCCGCAGTGCAGCGCTCCCTCACTGCTCTCCACCCCCCCACTCTATCCCTCCCTTCTCTCCCTCCCCTGTCTCTCCATCCCTCAGTCTCGCCTTTTCTTCCTCCCGCTTTTCCCTTCCTTTCCACCTTCCCTCGCACTCCCTCTGTCTCTCCTCTCTTACCTGCAACTGCTCCCCTTTCCCACCACTCTACACTCTCTCCCTCCTACCCTCTCCCCTTCCCTCTGTCTCTCCCTCCCTCTGTCCTCTCCCTCTTCCCTTCACCCTCTCCTCCCTCTCACCCTATCCCTCCCCCTACTCACATTTTGATTGTTCATTGGTGTAAGTGATAAACGGGTCAGCTGAGGGGAACATTCATATACCATATAACCATATACAATTACATGCACGAAAACGTCCCTCTCGGCCCTTGTCAGTCCGTGCCGACCATTTTGTTTTCCCCTAGTCCCATCTACCTGCACTCAGACACATACCCCTCCATTCCATTCCACGTCATATTTACCATCCACGTCATACTCATGAAGCTCAACAAAGGTCTCCAGGATGTCCTGTCACAAAGACTCCAAACCCACGCCCCGACACAAAAAATTGGAGACACAGAGTGCTGGAGTAGTAACTCAGCGGGACAGGCTAGCATCTCTGGAGAAACACGGATAGGGAGAGGATGAGGGGAGGGGGGAGGGAGGGAAGGAAGGAAGGAAGGGAGGGATGGGAATGGAGGGAGAGAAGGAGGGAGAGGAGGAAGGGAAGGGAGGAAGATGAGGTGAGAGAGGGATGGAGGAGAGGGAGGGAGGGGAGGAGGAGAGAGAGGGAGGGAGAGAGAAGAGAGGTAGGCGTTCAGAGTAGGCTGAGATGGAGAGGGGGGTTTAGATTGGAAGGGATGGATAGAGTGGAGGGAAGGAGGGGGGAGGCAGGAGGGAAGAGGGGGAGGGTGGGGCAGTAAGGAGAGAAGCATTTTCTTATTAAACAGATAATTGTACCCTGGGATGTGCTGGAGAGAGTGCAAATGTTTGGGTTTAGTGGGGAAGAAGCTAATTGTGTTCAGATAATCCCACACTCCCGTCTTTATCAGCATTGACTGGCTCTCTCTCTTCCTCCCTTCCATTAGTCTATGCAGAGACTATGGTTTATACCTTTCAGAAGCTGAAGGATTTGATTTACCCTTTCATGTTTTCACTTGGTAAGTAAATAAGTAAGTAAGTAAGTTTAGTGGCCAAGTATTCACATACAAGGAATTTGCCTTGGTGCTCCGCCCACAAGTAACAACATGACATACAGTGACAGTTACGAATGACTCAGAAAACACTAAACATTAATAATAATAAAACATTAATGATAAAACACCATTGATCAAGCATTGGACAAAGTCAGCATGGATTTACGAAAGGTAAATCATGTCTGACGAATCTTGTGGAATTTTTCGATGATGTAACTAGTAGCGTGGATAGGGGAGAACCAGTGGATGTGGTGTATCTGGATTTCCAGAAGGCTTTCGACAAGGTCCCACATAAGAGATTAGTATACAAACTTAAAGCATACGGCATTGGGGGTTCAGTATTGATGTGGATAGAGAACTGGCCGGCAAACAGGAAGCAAAGAGTAGAAGTAAACGGGTCCTTTTCACAATGGCAGGCAGTGACTAGTGGGGTTATCGCAAGGCTCAGGGCTGGGACCCCAGCTATTTCAATATATATAATGATCTGGATGAGGGAATTGATAGGCAATATCTCCAAGTTTGCGGATGATATGACATAAGGTTGGGGCAGTGTTAGCTGTGAGGAGGATGCTTAGGGACTGCAAGGTGATTTGGATAGGCTGGTGAGAGTGGGCCAAATGTTTGGCCGATGCACGTTATAATGTGGATAAATGTGAGGTTATCACTGGTGGCAAAAACAGGAAAGCAGACCTATTATCGAAATGGTGGACGATTAGGGAAAAGGGTGAGATGCAGCGAGACCTGGGTGTCAAAGGTTAACACAGTCCTTGAAGTAGGCATGCAGGTGCAGAGGCAGTGAAGAAAGCGGCTATGGTATGTTAGCTTTCTCCAACAAAATTAACCTGATCAAAGGGAGTCTACAGATTTTTGGCTGTCTTGAGTAGAGCAGACTACTAGTGGGTAAAAACTGTTTTTTATGTCTGGCTTGTGGCAGCGTTGATAGTCCAGGTCGGCCTCCCAGAGGGAAGTGATTCAAAGAGTTTGTGGCCAGGGTGACAGAGGTCAGAGATGACACTTGCCCGCTCGCTTCCTGGCCCTTGCAGTGTACAGTTCAATCAATGGAGGGGAATGGTTGCTAGCCATATGACCTTCTCTGCTGATCGGACGATTCGCTGCAGCCTCCAGGTGTCGTGCGCTTGGCTCGGGTGGAGCCAGACCAGACAGAATGATGGAGAGGTGAGAACAGACTCTACGATGGCCTGTTTGTAGAAATTGGACATTTCACTGCTGTGATTTTGTGCTTCCTCAGCTGCCTCAGGATGTTACATTCTCTATTGTTGCCTTTTTGACTGTGCAGTCGAAATTGGTCGACCCCCTACTTAGGTCTTGTAAGATTGATGGTTCCAGGGAACTTAAAAGACTCCACCAGATGTGACTTTGGTGTTGTTTGGATGGTGAGTGGGTGAGGTGAGGGGAGCTCTCCTAAAAGTCTACAGTCAATTCCCACTGTCTTAAGAGTATTAAGGTTCTAGGTTGTTGCGATGGCACAGGGACGACAGGCTGTGACACTCCTGTCTGTAGGCAAGATTCCTTCCCCATCCCTGGATCAGTCAAATTCAGGGTTGTGTCATCCACAAACATGAGAAGCTTGACAGAGATGTCTGTGGAGGTGAGTTGTTGTTGCTGAGAGAGTAGAGGAGAGGAGAGAGTACGCAAGGCCTTGCGGTGCTCCTCTGCTGAGTTGTTTGTGGGTCCGGGATGTGCTATTCCCAGCTCACATGCTGCTTCCTGTCTGTCATGGAAGTTGGTGTATCCACTGACAGAGGGGGTTCAGGGCACAGTCAAACTCTGAAAGTTTGGAGTGTAGAAGCTGTCTGGGCACAATGGTGTTGAATGCGGAGCTTAAATCAAACAAAACAGGATCCTTGCATAGGTTCCCTGGCAGTCCTAGGTGCCTGTGGGCTGAAGTTGCAGGCCCAGGTTGACTGATCATCACAGATCTATTGGCACGAAATGTCAAACTGCATAGGTTCCAGCAGGGGGGGGTCGAGATATTGTGTGTGTGTGTGTGCCAGCACAAAACCTTTTTAAAATCAATTCATGCCTTACTGAGGTCAGACAGGCTATGAACATCAAGTAGTTTAGTCATTAAGACCAGTTAATCCTTGCCTTTTGGGGTAACAGGGACAATATGCGAGAGACTTTGAAGAAGGCAGGGACAGTACTGTTTTCAGGGAAATTTCAGTTAAAAAATGTCGGTATATGTACCGGTAGCAGAATTGAGAGTTAGAGGGGGAGGAGGGGGAAAAAACTGTCGTCTGGTCTGGAGATTTCGGCTTTTCTGTCTCATGAAAAAGCCTTCTCAACCTCCTATAATTTTATTGTTTTGATGAAAGTGTTGTTGTTCAGCAAGGAGAGGGTGTGGGTAATTGGAAGTGGTGAAGTGTTGGTGATTGGAGGGGGGTAGGATGTAGAAGGGGCCCAGTCTTTTGCAGACTGAGGGTCAGGCTTGTGAGTGGGTGTGAAGTGTTGTCTTGGGGTGGGAAATGGTTCCAGTCTTTTCATACTGGAATTTTTGCCTTAAGTAGGTGTGATAGTGGTGAATGGGAAGGAGAGGGTGCAGGTGTCCCAATTTTCTTGCAGACTGGGGTCTGGCTGTGTTCGTTGGGGGGGGGGGGGGGGACGGGGGAGTGGAGGGAGTGGTACCAGGGTTATGTTTTCTCATTTTCAAAACCTGCAGTAAAAACTCTTCAGGTCGTTGGTTCAGCTGACAATGGTGTCCGAATGAAAAAGAGTGGGCTCTTTCCTCTTGTAGCTGGTAATTTCTTGCAGGCCTTCCCCAAAACTGAGGAGAGTCGAGCTGAGAACTTGTTCCTCAACTTCTCAAGATACCTTACCTTGGCATCTCTGATTCCCCTTCTCAGCTTGTACTTGGCCTGCCTGTAGATGTCTGCATCCCCGCTCCTGTTAGGCCCGCCACTTTAGTACCGTTGGAGCTGTCTGAGTTCTGCAGTAAACCAGGCTCGTTGTTTGTTGAACCAGGTCCGGGTCCAGTTGGAACCTGCAACTGTCCTCACAAATGCCTGACATATGATGATACAGTGTCTGTTATTCATCGAGGCTTTGTGGTTGCTTCCCTAAACAAATTCCAATGTTGCAGTCAAAGCAGGATTGTAGGTTCCCAATGCCCTCGCTTGCCCTCCTTTTCATTGTTTCTGACCAACGAGCTTAGCAGATTTTAGTTTCTGCTGCCTAGGTAGGACGGAATAAGGTGAACTAAACAATGATCAGAGAAACATGCCCTGACCTGCCCGGGGAACATAGGAGGGATACATAAAATCAGATCGGAAAAAGGAGAACTGGCTCAAAGATATCAACGAAAAGATTTCAACAATTTTACCAAACTTTCTACTCATCTCAAACAACAGCCGATTCAGTGATGATGCAGACTTTTCTGGACAAAGTGCAATCTTCCATCCCCTCAGTGAGCCTGAACATAAAGGAATCGGGTTCAGATAGTAACAGTAAAGGACATTTCAGAGACTATATTAAATCACTAAAAAGTGGAAAATCCAACCTGGCCCAGATGGACTCAATAATGAATTTTTACAAAAAAATTATCATATCATTTCCCCACGTTCCGACAATGCCTGTATGCCCAAGGCATTCAAGGAGTGCAGGGCTTTACCGCAGACGCTCGCAGAATCAATTATCACATTAATTCCTAAATAAAAGATAAGAACCTTGAAGAGCCA
The DNA here is from genome assembly GCA_035221665.1 of Okamejei kenojei. Lineage (NCBI taxonomy): Eukaryota > Metazoa > Chordata > Chondrichthyes > Rajiformes > Rajidae > Okamejei > Okamejei kenojei. The sequence goes on from JAVHYY010000147.1 coordinate 27,428, forward strand.
GGATCTTATAGAGGGTGGCATTGTTACCCTTTTAAATTACCAAATCAGAAGATCCTAGCCAAGATTCTGGCTCGTAGACTCAGGCCTAGTCATTTTCAAACTTGTACACTCAGGTCAAACCTCGGGTTCTCATGCCCAAACGACACTCATTCTTTATCTGAAGCGCCTGTTTAATATAATTTTATTCACATAGAATACCGAACGAAGCCCTCACAATCATCGCATTGGACGCGGAAAAAGCTTTTGCCAAGTTGAATAGTTTCTTATCTTTTTCAACAATGCTGGAAAAAAATTCCAATTAGGAGCGAAAAAATTGTCTCATGGTTGAAAGCTTCAATTATAGGTGAACGCCGAGCACCAGAATTACTAACCAATATCAAACACTGTCATCTAAATTATACCTATTCAGGGGCAATAGACAAGGATGCGCTCTCATCCCAGATGCTATTTGCATTAGCCATCAATCCACTTGCTGGGGAGTATCAGGTCCCATCCAGGCATTATAATGGATACAATAACAGGCATATATCATACTATGAACAAAATTTTCCCTTTATGCAGACGATGTACTATAATCCAATACTACACCGCACGAACTAAGTATCCCAAATTTAGTATCCATTAATAGACCAATTCGGCACCTTCTTCTGGCTACGAGGATAATTAATTGGAATAAAAGCATAAAAAATTATGCCAATAAAACACAAGACATCACCTGGCACCAACAGTTCCCTTTTTAGAATTGTAACTGAGAAATTTTCAGATATCTCAGAGTTTATGTTACTAGGGAAATATTCCCCTCCTGTTCAAAACAAAATTTCCCTCCATTAATCACAAAAACATCATACTTATACATTTAGTTTTGGAAAGCACCGCCTATTTCCCTCCTTGGCAGATTGAATGCTTAAAGATGACCCTTTCTCCCGCAGCTTTTATATTTATTTCAGACAGTACTGATAAATTTCTTCCCAAATTTCTTCTCAGAAAATTTTGATTTCCATCGTATTACTAACTTCATTTGGGACTACAAAAGCAGCCCCGATTACTATAAACGACACCTGTGCAAATTCTAAAGAGAATGGGCGGGACTAGCGGTTTACCCAATTTTCCTCTCTTACTACTGAGCAACAATATTATTAAAACCATATATCTTCTTGGTTGGATGATTCACACCAACAGGCCAAATTGGCTTAAAAATGGGAAAGAGTAGATTGCTTGCCTTTCTCCATAGGTCGATTGTCCTGTCTCCCAATACCCCTGAAAAAGTCAATGTAACGAATCATAACCCAAACAATACATGGTTATTATTCGCATCTGGAAACAGTTGAAGTTCAGTCTCAAATTGTGAGACATGACTTCTTCCTATTGCAAACAACCCCTCTTTTAAACCCTCTACTTTAGATGGTGTTTTTCACCCAATGGAAGAACAAAGGAATCAACACTGTGGGAGACTTATATTGGAAGGGGACTTTTCCTCCGTACAAGAGTTGAGGCGAGAAATACGATTTGTGAATACTAATAATTTTTTCAGATATCTTCAGGTTAGGGACAATGTGAAAACATACATGCAAAGACTACAATACTGGCAAGTCCAGATAAACTCGATGAATGTTTGATATAGACATGTAGATACAGAGAAGTCGATAGTCCTACATTTACAATGTTATTCAAATCATCAACACCCCATCATCTGAGGTTTACAGGCGTGCATGGGAAGATGAGATGGGTCAACAAGATTTCAAAGAGATATGGGACGAAAGCTTACAATATATCCATACTTGCTCCTTAAATGCCAAAACATTGCCTGATACAGTTCAAATGCTGCACAGGTGATACTACTCAAAAAAACAAACTGAACAAAAATGTCCCCAGTGTTTCCCCTCTTTGCGATAAGTGTCAGTTCCAAGAAGCCCACTTTAACCCACAGTTTTGTAACTTTGTACAAAAATAGTACGTTTTTGGACGGAAGCATTCAGACGTCCTCTCCAATATACTGAAAAATCCATTAGAGCCAGACTCAAAACTGATAATACTGGGGGAATAGAGGCATGTGTAAATTGACTGTTTTTTCAGCGACACTTTGTCGGCTGCCTAGGACTAATATCAGCAAAAATAACTCAAACTTAAATTCTGGAAAAATGTTGAAGGTCCCCCAGTGACGATGTGGATTACAGAAATGACAGACACATTACATCTAGAGAAAACTATGGTTTATCTTGAATGATAAAACTGAAGCAATTAAAAAAAATATGGTCACCTTTTATTGATTTTTTCTCGAAAACAAAATAATATTTTTGAACACAAATTTGAACTTACTCGTAGGGCGGGTGAGCCGGCGTATGTGGGTCGACTGGTATATCTCCCCTCTTGTCTTTTTTCTTTTTATCTCACTTCTTCTTTCTCTCTTTTTTTAATTTAATGTCCTTTTTGGAAAGTGTTAAAATTGAAGCTGTTCATAAGCTGTAAAATTGTCAAATATTTGTACAAATGCTTACCAATAAAAACATTGAAACCATAAATAATACTATGCTTTCAAGGAAAAAGAAAATCAAAGGAAGATTTTGAAAAAAATACTACTTACGTTAATAAAGGATAAACTATATCTTCTGTCGGAAGAAACCTAGAGCAAGGAGAAATAATCTTTACATTTAGATATTAGGGAAACAAATAACAAAACATTTTTTCACACAAAACCAACAGTTAATCAAAATCTGGATTAGGTTATCAACCCAAAAAATGGAGGAAAAATAATGACGGCCAACTTTCCTAAATAAGACTGCGATTTATGAAAGATAATGATATTCAATGTTACAAACTAATGTAAGTAGATAGAATTAAGGCAAAACAGCTGGAGATATAAAGCGTACATGACAGCTGAGATATAGCGTATCTGTTTACTCAATCGACTACATTTTCTAATCCCTAAACAGTGTCAAGATGCCAGAATATGATCAGATATTTAACCCAAGATTTGTGTGCCATAATTTGCTAGTCATTATTGAAATGAATTAAAAATTGCATGAAAAAAATCAGGATAGAGGTTAGATGAATAATGGTATGAATTTACATCCCCTTTTCTTCTTTACAGGGCATTGGCTTTTGCGATTCTGGTAATAATCGCAATCCTTATGATCATCCTATGCTGCTACTGATCAAGAAACATGATGGTTACTTTAACTCCAGGTAGATTTTTTTTTTGTAGACCTGATTTTGCAGTTTCAAGGTTGATGACTAGATGCCAATTTATGGAAAACCAATAAAGTAACAGTTTTATTCCATCAATAAAACTTGCAAAGGAACTGGTTAAAAGCTGAAAGAACTAAACTGCTGATGCTGGAACTCTGAAATAAAAACAGGAAATACTGGAAGCGCTCAGCAAGTCAGGCACCAATTGTGGGAGAGAGAAACAACATAGTTTTACTCTCTCAGAATATCTAGTATTTCTCATAGTTTTTCACATACATGACAGAGAGGACGGGAGGGGGAAGAGAACAATGGGAATAACTATGCTCGTGCACTCTCGTCACCGCGTCTGAAGAAGTGTCTCGACCTGAAACGTCACCCATTTCCTCTCACCATAGATGCTGCCTGGCCCGCTGTGTTACTCCAGCATTTTGTGTCTAGTACCTTTTGCTCAAGTGGAGACAGGGATAACCTATGACCCAGATGGAGTTAGTGCTGTCTGGAAAAGGGTTTATTTTTTTGGGAGAAGACATGAAGTGATCTGCCTGACAGAGGTGTAAACATGAAGATGAATGATACGACACGGGAGACAAAACAGAGTAATGGAACTGTGGATGATAGGTGGTGACATGGTGGCGCAGCGGTAGAGTTGCTGCCTTGTACATTTCTGCTACCAGACACCCGGCTTCAATTCCGACTGCGGGCGCTGTCTGTACGTTGTATGTTGTCCGCCCATGACCTGCATGGGATTTCTCCGAGATCTTCGGTTTCCTCCCACACTCCAAAAGTCCCTCACACAGGTTGTAGGTTAATTGGCTTTCTATAAATGTAAATTGTTCCTAGCGTGTGTAGGATGTGTTAAATATCAAGGATCGCAGGTCAGCATGGGCTCGGTGGGCCGAAGGGCCTGTTTCCGCACTGTTATCTCTAAAACCTAAAACTGAAATTAAAACCAGTTTTATAACCCTTCTGACATATACTGTAAATATGCTGGACATACCTGCAGATCAGGTAGCATGTGTAGTAGAAAATGAAAAATCTAATGTTTTCTAAAAGCCGAGTTGATTTATAGATACTTCAGTCCATCGGACTCCAGCAATGGATGTTAGTTCACTGCAGTCTTACATTCATTTTTTCAGTATGTATTTTGTTATTAGCTATTGTATTTCATTGACACTAAAGATTAGCCTAAAACATTTGCTATCAAAAAACAACTTGAAAGTTTGACAGGAAAATATATTATTTTTTTTAATACCGTCCAAAAGCAAAATGCTATAGGTTGGAAGTCTGAAATAAAAGCAGGAAGGAAAATACTAAAAATACACAGCAGGTGTGTGTTATTTCATTCTATCGGTGTAGAAAAGAAAAGAGCAGATTATTCATCAGAACTCAGAATGGTCAGTTATAGCAACATTATGTTTATCATTTTGCAAATCATATATCTTTTTTTTACTTGCATTTATCATTGCTTTATCAGTTTCTGGGAACAGCAGTCATGTTACGTGGTGTACTTATTAATATATTTATCATCTCAGTGCCTAATACCTATTAGTACAGTTCGTTCCTTCATGGCATCACTCCATCACAGTGAAGAAGGAACACCTTTGGAGACCAAAGATACGATGAATCCATCCCATGGGTGCTGTAACTTTTTTGATCTTGTGCCAAGTATTATACTTGAGGTTAGTCTTGTTTTGAGCTTTGATTTGCGTGTGTAATTTTTTTGTTAAATATTTTTATTAGACGTAAGTACATATTAAAAGAATATACTTATCACATACATTCTTAATTTTCTTAATATTAACAGTTATGTCTTATTTGTATTTCTATACTTTTTTTTTGTTTTTATTGCAGATAGGAAAAGATAGAGAAAATAAAGTAAAAATAGAAATCAAAAATGAAAAATGAGTGGAGTGTGTTAAACAGGTTATCCAATCGTTGGAGATATAATCCATGATTTGTTATGTATAATTCTTCATGCCGTATTCCTTTAATCAGGCTTCAGTCAGGTTCTCGCACCGAGCCATTTTGACCCTTTAAATATTCAATAAATGGAGACCATATCCCTCTGAAAAGATCCAACCTGTCCAGTAGGACAAGCCTTAATCTTTCCAGATGAAGTGTCTCCGACATTCCTGTAATCCACATTTTGATTGTGGGGGATGTAGGACCTTTCCAGAATTTCAATATTAATTTTTTTTTCCCAAATTTATTAAAACTGTAATCAATAAAAATTCTTTGATTCATTGTTATTATTGAATCTGTTTCTATTATTCCCAATATTATTAATTTTGAGTCAGGAAATCAATTCGTATTAACAACATTCAAAATTATCTTAAATATTTCTGTCCAAAAATTTAGTAATTTTTATACAATTTGTAAATGAGTGCGTTATAGTTAGCTTCTAAGTACTGACATTTATCACATATATGGCATATACATTTGAAAAATACTATGTAAATTTTTGGATTTTATGTAGTGTAATCTATGCAATATTTTAAATTGTATAAGAGAGTGTCTAGCATTTAATAAACAGTAGTGTATATGTTGTAAACTTTCATCTCATACTTCTAGTCTGATTATAGTCCTAAATTCGTTTTTCCCATGCTTGCCCTATATATTTCTGTCATTGGGATATCGTTTTTTCCAATAAAATGTTATAAATATATGATATCAACTTTTCTGTGGTCGGGTGGTTTATTTAGACATTCATCTAAAATTTTCTGTCTTTCTATTTCTGAATTTCCTGTGTATTTGCTTTTACATAGTCTCTAATTTGTAAAATATTTAAAGTAATCTTTTGAATGTGATCCATAAATTTGTTGTAATTCTTGAAATGACAGGAAATAAGTTTTCCCTGTAGAGGTCTCCCATCTTATTAATTCCATAGTTTTTTTCCCATTGTAAAAAACTTCTGTCCATCATTGAAGGTTTAAATGTAACGTTATTTACAATGGTAAGGGCTCTAGTGGTATACATTCCAATTTTAATGTTTTCTTTATTTGTTTCCAGATACGTATCCCTGCGTGTGTAATTTTCTGTGTGAATTCTGGATTCTTATTGTCCAAAAGGAGCTGGAATGTGTGGAGACAAAGAAAGAGAAAGTAAAGCCCATGGTCAGGATAGTGAAAACAAATGTTTGCACAAAGCTTTCAAACTGAATGGACGAGTGCCTCGTACAGAGCAAGCACTGGAAGAAGTAATATGTTAGAAAGTGCCACAGGGAGGTGCTGTTTGGTTTTAGAACTGAATTTCTGCCTTGTGACTGTGAAATAGGCAGATTTAGCTTGAAAATTCAGACAGTTTTCATTTTTTCATGCTGGTTTGCTGTCAATATTCATGTGAATAAGAGCAAAACAAAAATCTTGCTGGTGAGGCCTTGATCTCATGGTAGTCATGATCAACAATTGTCGTCTGGCAAATGTGAATCATTTTCCATATCTTAGTACCCACCTCCCCTCCAATGCAGACCTTGACCCGCCCTGACTCTCCCACAGCTCTGGGACTTCACACACACACACACTCACACCCACACCACACACACACACTCACACACACACACAAACTCACGTACACACACACACACACTCACCCACACACACACTTACCCCCCCCACACACACAACACACACACAAACTCACACACATATTCACACTCACACTCCCACACACAAACTCACACACAGATTCACACACTCACACATACACTCACACACGTACACACAAAATCACACACAGATCCACACAGTCACAGTCACTCACAGCACTCACACTCATGCACCCACACACTCACCCACCCACACACCCACTCACTCACACACTCACCCACTCACCCACCCACTCACCCACACTCACCCACCCACCCACCCACCCACCCACTCACCCACTCACCCACCCACTCACACACCCACTCACCCACCCACTCACCCACTCACCCACACACTCACCCACTCACCCTTCACATCTGTAATGGACCACAACTCTACTTCATTCGACGCCAGATCCCCACCCTCACCAACCGCTTGGCCGCCTCCAGACCGGGCCCACTTCCAGTCCGGTCTCTCCACCGACACTCCTCGACACGACCGCCCGCCCACAGGCCCGGCCCTGCCCCGCTGGACCACAGCAGCGCCTGCCCGCCCACCACGAGGCCGGGAAAGCCACCACGAGGAGCGGCAAACATCCACCGCCTTTCCGACCCCCACTGCCTTCCTGGCCAAAGCCAGGCCCGGATCACCGACACTGTCACGGCCGCCGACTCTCACTCCCTCCCTGGGGCCACCGCCACTGTCGCCGGCCTTCACTGTGTCCCCGGGGCCACCGATGCTGCTTCCGCCGACCCGTATCTCTACTCCAGTCCCCACGGGCCTCCAGCAGCGACTCCGCTGAACCTCGCCTCCCCACCGGCCACCAGCGGCCGGAGCCGTCACCTCACCAGAGTTCCCGGCTCAGCACCGGGCCCACAGCCTCCACCATGCGGGCAGCACGTGGTCTGTCTCTGCCGGGTCCTAGTGCCCCTCCCTCCCTCCCTGAGAGCACCCGGAGAGAACCCACATGGTCACAGTGAAAACTCCACACTCACACACGCATACACGCACACACACACAGCACTCGAGGTTAGGATCAAACCCGGAACTCGATCTTGCAACATATACTTTTCGGAGTAGAGAGATACAGCCTGCAAACAGGCCCTTCAGTCCATTGTGTCATTCTTTTTAATCTCCCCACATTCCTATCAACTCGCCGCCAAATTCTAAAACTCACCACACACTAGGGGGCAATTTACAGAGGGCTGATTAACATGCAAACCCGCACGTCTTTGGGATATTAGTTTAGTATAGCCGCACAAATGAAGTTCAGGCGCACCGATCAGCGATCCCCGCACATTAACACTACCCTACACACACACTGTTAATTCTGGCCAAATTGGAGAGGCCAAGACACTAAAATTGAATAAAGGCTTCTGGGCTGCTAGGCCATTTGGTCAATTTAAATGTGCCTTCTGCAGAAATAGGACAAGCTGCAGAATGATGCCAGTTTGTCTATAGCCTAGATAAGAGCTGCAGGAAGAGTATGGAAACATCTGCAGATCCGGACAATTAGGTGCAAATTGCATGGAATGGATTGGATGAATGCAAACCAGACATTCACATTGTATATAATGTTGAAAGCTTTACTTTGCTAGATGTTGATTGGATTAAGTATTGAGCCTTGTCTGGGTTTCATGAATATCAAGGCACATGTTGCGATGTTTGTTTCCTCTTCGGAAGCACCGTTTGAATACATTGTATTAGTCACTGTATTATTGGGTTAGGGAAATGTCTATCATTTACTGTGTTAATCGATATCTGTTATTGGACTGTATAGAGACCACCCCTATGTGGTTCGGCCCCTCAAGGTTCGGGGAACTATAAAAGACCGCTCTCACGAGGTCCTGTGTCGATCTTCTGGGGAGAACGCTTAGGACTGCATGAACATCTTGAGTGTCTCTGGCTAAAGAGGGTTTGATCAGGCAGATACGAGGATCGAACCCACAGTGGTTAGGTATAGTAGTGGAATAGTAGTTGTATAGTAGTTGTGTTTTGTCAAAATAAAGTTTAGATGCGTAAGTGCTTGACTCAGTGATTTTTGACTGAAACTACACTGGGGGGCTGCTTAGAACGAGCTATTTACATTGGGGGCTCGTCCGGGTTCTCAAGGGACCCCCAAACACAAGTTTTCGCATTGATTTTCGGCACTTCGCTTGTCGGGGCAAATCGATCATTCACGGGCTTGGGAAAGGGTCTAATTGAGATTGTTAGAACAGAGTCTAGCAAGCACGGGGTGTGGTTAGCACTTCTTTAGCTTGGGGCCCATAAAACAAGGTGAGGCGTGGCCCAAAGGTCGGTCGAAGTTGGCAGACTGCAGATGCTTTAACAAGAGCCTGATGCTCTTCGAGGGCGAGGGGTGGCCCATTGTCCAGATTTGGTATCCAATTGGTGGGGTATTTAAACACAGGTTAAAATAGGTCTGCGCATTGATCTATCTTTGCCGTGAACGCTGATTGGAAAGGTGCGTTCTGAAAATTGGCATCGACTGCCAACGCGGAAAGGCTAGGCGCTGAACCCCTGGTTCTGAGCAGAGAGTGGTGTCTGAGTCCATCCCTGGAGTGATGGATGAGGAACCTCGTAAAGGCACTGGGCTCGGTGGCAAGTGAATAGATTGGCTGGGAATACTCTAGTCCATTCGAGATTTCATTGGGCAAATTAATTTGAATTCGAGAGCCCGCGTATGTGGAAGGATACGCACCAAACGAGTTGGTCTGAGAACGACTCTAAATTTGCAGAATCAAATTTCCAAATACAGAATTTCACATTGAAGTTCTGCCTGTATGGGCAGACTTCAAAATTCTGTGTAAATAGAAACTTTGCAGTTTGTGCATGTTTGAGATCGATTCCGAATGGCGGCTGATAACAGTGAATAGTAACCCTCTGGTCGATTGTTGATTAGTACCTGATAGCAAAGAGTAACTGAGAGACGGGAACCTGGTTTACTTGGTGAAAAGTACCCAGATGCAAAAGGTACCCCTAATTCTGTAGAATTTAGAGAGGAGGGATAGGGGTCCCCCTATAGAAGTCCAGTCTTATCAGGAGGAAAGTAACATTTAGGAGAAAAAGTAGTCCATTTAAGAAGTAGTACCCCTCAGCAAAGAGTAACCTAGGAAGGGGAAAATCTGCGGTATCAGAGGGAGAGGTTTACTGATTGATAACAGCGTGACGCAGCATTGAGTTTGAGTGTTTGTAAACTGAACCAACAAGAAGAAGGAAATGATACTGTCCTGTCCCTTTATGACAGAGCTGGGCAGGCCAACAGATAGAGAAAACTGCTCCTCAGTATCCCTTCTCCTTTGAAACTGACATCAAGGAAGAAGAAAAGATACCTACCCAACTTTAACATCATCTAGCTTTTGACACCAGTGAAGGAAAGGAGAGTAACATAATCCAAGCTTTCCTTAAGAAACACACAGACAACCTATGACGACTATTGGGATGAGCTCCACTATAAAGAACTGAATTTGAATTTGGAAAAAGACGTCCCTCTGTGGTTTGGGGTAAAACACCTACTTTCCGTCTAAATTATGATTATTAGATATAAATTAAAAAATTTTGAATTCGGTCTCTAAATTGTATGGTAATGAATTGGAGGTATTTTAACGTTTAAGATTTGGAACTGACGTGAGATTTGGCAGGTATATTTGGAGTTTGATTATTAATTTATATTGTTATTGTCTTATCTCCAAAGATGGGAAGGATTATTCAGAAAACATCAAGAAGGGTGGAACTTGGGAAAAGTTAAGACAAGTTAACATGGAAGTTATTCAGGGAACATGAGAGTTGGAATTGGAAATAGTCAAAAGAGGAACTGTGAACAGTAAGACTTCCCTTTAAGAGACCAGACTAGAAAGTACTCAGTGGTTAGGAAACTAGTGTAAGAGAGAACCCCTGTGGACTGAGAGCCGAGCCAACATACTAAGGAAGAAGTACTAGAGGAGATGTCTATTGAATTAGAAGGAGAAACTTGAGTGGGTGTGGAGATAACAGAGTCGATGTATTTGACCAATGGATCTAAATTGTTTAACCCTTGATAGAAAAGTGGCTTCTATTATCAAGGTGGAAAGAAATTGTCCCAAGAATTGGCATTCTTAATTGGATTTATGATAAAATTGACAAAATATGGAAATTGATTGATTAAATTTGAACAGCTGGGAATTCCACAGGAATTGGCATAGAATTGTGTTATCGGCCACAATGCTATGGAATGAGAAGGGTGAGATGGACACTGAAATTTAAAATGTTAAATTGAAGGCTGAGATTGAATTTGGTTGAATTGAAATATTTTTCATGGTTTGATTTAAATAAGAGTCACGCCTGTACGGAAATCTGGATTGAACCCAGCTGAAATTTATATGAGAAATCATCATCAGATATACAGTGGCTTGCAAAAGTATTCATACCTCTTCAAATTTTCTACATTTTGTCACGTTACAACCACAAACGTAAATGTATTTTATTGGGATTTTATGTGATAGACCAACACAAAGTGGTGCAAAATTGTGAAGTGGAAGGAAAATGATACATGGTTTTCACATTTTTTTACAAATAAAAAACTGAAAAGTGTGGCGTGCAAAAGTATTCAGCCCCCTTTACTCTGATACCCCTAAATAAAATCCACGGCAACCAATTGCCTTAATAAGTCACCTAATTAGTAAATAGCATCCACATGTGTGTAATCTAATCTCAGTATAAATACAGCTGTTCTGTGAAGACCTCAGAGGTTTGTTAGAGAACATTAGTGAACAACCAATGTTCCTTGGGCATCATGAAGCCCAAGGAACATACAAGACAGGTCAGGGATAAAGTTGTGGAGAGGTTTAAAGCAGGGTTAGGTTATAAAAAAATATCCCATGCTTTGAACATCTCACGGAGCACTGTTCAATCCATCATTCAAAAATGGAAAGTGTATGGCACAACTGCAAACCTACCAAGACCTGGCCGTCCACCTAAACTGACAGGTCGGGCAAGGAGAGCATTGATCAGAGAAGCAGCCAAAAGGCCCATGGTAACTCTGGAGCAGCTGCAGAGATCCATAACTCAGATGGGAGAATCTGTCCACAGGACAACTATTTATCGTGCACTCCACAAATCGGGCCTTTATGGAAGAGTGGCAAGAAGAAAGCCATTGTTGAAACAAAGCATAAGAAGTCCCATTTGCAGTTTGCCACAAGCCATGTGGGGAACTCAGCAAACATGTGGAGGACGGGGCTCTGGTCTGATGAGACCAAAATTGAAGTTTTTGGCCTAAATGCAAAACACTATGTGTGGCGGAAAACTAACACTGCATACCACCCTGAACACACCATCCCCACTGTGAAACATGGTGGTGGCAGCATCATGCTGTGGGGATGCTTTCCTTCAGCAGGGACAGGGAAGCTGGTCAGAGTTGATGGGAAGATGGATGGAGCCAAATACAGGGCAATCTTGGAAGAAAACCTGTTAGAGTCTGCAAAAGACTTGAGGCTGGGGCGGAGGTTCACCTTCCAGCAGGACAACGACCCTAAACATACAGTCAGAGCAACAATGGATTGGTTTAGATCAAAGCATATTGATGTGTTAAAATGACCCAGTCAAAGTCCAGAACTAAATCCAATTGAGAATCTCTGGCAAGACTTGAAAATTGCTGTTCACAGACGCTCTCCATCCAATCTGACTGAGCTTGAGCTATTTTGCAAAGAAGAATGGGCAAAAATGTCAGTCTCTAGATGTGCAAAGCTGATAGAGACATACCACAAAAGACTTGCAGCTGTAATTGCAGTGAAAGGTGGTTCTTCAAAGTATTGACTCAGCGGGGCTGAATACTTTTGCACGCCACATTTTTCAGTTTTTTATTTGTAATAAAATTTGGAAACCATGTATCATTTTCCTTCCACTTCACAATTGTGCACCACTTTGTGTTGGTCTATCACATCAAATCCCAATAAAATACATTTACATTTGTGGTTGTAACGTGACAAAATGTGGAAAAGTTCAAGGGGTATGAATATGTTTGCAAGCCACAGTACATATTATTACATTGTGTGAATACGGAGAGGGCTGATTTGTGTTGATCCTAGGATAATAAAGAGTATATTATAGAACAGAATAATAATTGGAATACAGTGATAGAATACAATAGGGCAGAATAGTGAAATGGAAAAGGGATAGTATTGCAGATTTACAGTGAATGTATGGAGAAGCATTAGTGCATTAATGGTAACTTGCTTTGTCCCAGGTTTTTCAGGAATTATAGGTTATAGGTTTGACTATGGAAAGGGATGGATAGGATGGGCAACAACACAACTGGAGGGAATTCGCACTATGAAAATTTTTGCGGGGAAGACTCATCAGACGGAAATTGTGAAGCTACGCCCATGAAAATTCGGGAAGCTTGACAAGATTCTGGGAAGAAACATCATCATCTTGTTGTTGTTAATAGATGGAGAATTTAATAGACACACATATGTGTGTCTATTAAATGATGGTTTATCATATATGATAAAAGGAGGGAATGTTAATTCTAGCCAAATTGGAGAGGCCAAGACACTAAAATTGAGTAAAGGCTTCTGGGCTGCTAGGCCATTTGGTCAATTTAAATGTGCCTTCTGCAGAAATAGGACAAGCTGCAGAATGATGCCAGTTTGTCTAGAGCCTAGATAAGAGCTGCAGGAAGAGAATGGAAACATCTGCAGATCCTGATAATTAGGTACAAATTGCATGGAATGGATTGGATGAATGCAAACCAGACATACACATTGTGTGTAAGGTTGCATGAATATCAAGGCACATGTTGTGATGTATGTTTCTTCTTCGGAAGCACCGTTTGAATGCATTGTTTAGTCATTGTATTATTTGGTTAGGGAAATGTCTATCATTTACTGTGTTAATCGATACCTGTTATTGGACTGTATAGAGACCACCCTGTCTGATTCGGCCCCTCAAGGTTCGGGGACCTATAAAAGACCACACACAAGGTCCTATGTCAATCTTCTGGGAGAACGCTTAGGTCTGTGTGAGTTTCTGGAGTGTCTGTGGTTGAGCAGGGCTAAAGACGGCTTGATCAGGCAGATACGAGGATCGAACCCACGGTGGTTAGGTATATTAGAGGAACTGTACTTGTATTTTGTCAAAATAAAGTTTAGATGCGTAAGTGCTTGACTCAGTGATTTTTGACTGGAACTAGACTGGGGGGGGGGGAAGATTGAACAAGCTATTTACAACACAAGGGACAATTTTACATTTATATTTTATTTTTACCAAAGCCAATTAATCTACAAACCTGTACGCCTTTGGAGTTGAAGAAACCGGAGTGCCCGGAAGAAACCCACGCGGTCACAGAGAGAACCTGCAAGTTACGATTGAACCGGGGTCTCCAGTGTGGTGAGGCAGCAGCTCTACCCGATGTGCCACACAGAATCTCTCTGTTCTGTTATGCCTGATATATGTTTTATCACATTTATTTGTTTGTGGGGTGTGGCTGTTGTGGGAAAGACAGGCAATTACTGTTCATCCCTAGATACTCCTGCCTTAGATGTCATTTCTGGAGTCACCTTCTGGCAAAACAGGTTCAGGACAATCTCCTTCTCTCAAGGATATGAGTGAGCAGATGGATAGAAACAAAGAACTGCAAGTGCTGCTTTATACCAAAGGTAGACACAAAGTGCCAGAGTAACTCAGCGGGTCAGGCAGCATGTCTAGAGAAAAAGGATGGGTGACATTTTGGGTCGGAACCAATTACTAGACTAAATCTGAAAAAAAAACGTTCAATCTCATCATTACTATTAAGTCTGGATTTTTTTTAAAGAAATTTAATTCATTGAAGTTAAGTTTTCCATCTGTATGTGTGAGATTTGAACTCATGTCATTGATTTTATCCTCCAGAACTCTGACTACCAGTCCAATAACTTATCTGGAAGGGGACAATATCTGGTGGGTGGGTGGGTGAGTGAGTGGATAAGCGGAGTAGTGGCCAGGGTGCGATTCATCCTTGATTATGCTGCTGGCCTTGCCGAGGCAGTGTGAGACATAAATGGAGTATAGAAGGGAGGTTGGTTTGTGTGATGGGCTGGGCTGCGTCCACAATTCGCTGCAATTTCTTGTGGTCTTGGAGGGAGCTCTTCCCAAACCAAGCGATGATGCATCTGTGGAAGTTGGTGAGAGTTGTGGTGGACATGCCAAACCTCCTAAGCTTTCTCAGGAAGGAGCAGCGTTGGTGTGCTTTCTTGGTTGTTGGACTGATCACCGGGCAGGTGTTCAACGTAAGCAACAGAGGCAGGTGGAACACAAAGTGCTGGAGTAACTCAATGACTCTGGTAACATCTCTGGAGAGCCTGGGTAGGTGATGTTGTGCGTTGAGACCCTGCTGTAGTGGTAGGTGTGGATAGTCAGCCCCTTGAATCCTGCGCCATCTCCCTGAGAGAGAGGGACAGTGTTACACCAGTCAGTGTAGAGATATCACCCTGAGAGATAGAGTGAGAGACCGGTCAGTGTACAGATATCCCCATGAGAATATAGCTAAACTAAACTAAACTGAACTGAACATAACTCAACTAAACACACCACTCTAAGGTCATTTGGTGGACACGGGGCTATCTGCTCTCCCCTACACCACTCCACCTCTCCCCTGACCCCTCGTCACCTGGCAGTCATCTTGTGTGTCGGTAAGAACTATACACAAAGGGGGTACCCAGGTGGGCAGCATTACTCTAAAACAATGTCAGTGTCTGGTAGACCATGACACTAAACATTCCCGTTTAAGTTCCCTAGCCCCTTTTCCAAACACGCTCAGAGTTCATGCGAATGCTATCGCGGGACTCTAGAAACTTACATAAACACTACCATCGATAATGATTTTAAACATCTTGGTGTTATTTCCACTTGTTACTGCCAGAGATCTTATAACATCACTTATGGTGACACTTCCTATTGGTGGACAGCTGATTCTTTTGCTAAGCAGCAGAATGTCATGAAAGATGTAATTGGGATACCTTCAGCTCTTGTTCCACTGAGATTGTGGTGAACATGCAGTATCCATGGCACGCATACATACATACATACATACATACATACATACATACATACATACATACACGCCCACAGTCCATAGGTTTAAAGTGAGAGGGGAAAGATTTAGTAGGAGCTTGAGGGGCAACGTTTTTACACAAAGACTGGTGGGTGAAAGCAATGAGCAGCCAGAGGAGGTAGTTGAGGCAGGGACTTTATCAACGTAGAAGAAACATTTGGACAGGTACAGAGATAGGACAAGTTTGGAGGGATATGGGCCAAATGCCCTGATCCCCAGCCTATAATCCACACCCAAGAATCTGATTCAATGATACTCTGTTGTTCTATACATAAATCTCCCAGACCCCTGGATTAGATCCCTGACTGTAATCCCCTCCCCCTCCCCCCCCCCCCCCCCCCCCCCCCCCCCACCCGCCCCCAAACATCCAGATTAGATCCCTGCCTGTAACTCTCTCTGTGTCTAACAAACGTAGACTGGTCACTCGTTTTGCTGAACTCCTTTGCTCAGTCCACCTGGACGTACCTGATATCCCGGTTGCTAAACACTTTAATTCTCCTTCCCATTCCCACATTGAACTTTCTGTCCAAGGCCTCCTCTATTGTCAGTGAGGCTAAACATAAATTGGAAGACCAGCATCTCATATTTAGTTTGGGCAGCTCACATATCTAAAGCATTTAGTCAGTTTTTATATTCCCTGAAAGAGCATGAAAGAAAGCTTGTGGGGAATATAAAAACTGCCTGTAAAAGCTTATCTAGATATGTAAAAAGGAAAAGGTCACTGAAGACAAATGTAGGTCCCTTACAATCAGCGACAGGTGACTATATAATGGGAAACAAGGAAATGGCAGAATAGTTAAAGGAGTACTTTGATTCTGTCTTCACTAAAGAAGACTCAAACAATCTCCCAGAAGTACTAGGGAACCCAGGATCGAGTGGGAGCGAGGAACTGAAGCGAATCATTAGTCAGCAAATGGAGAATGGCAGGTAGTGGCTAGTGGGGTGCCGCAAGGCTCGGTGCTGGGACCCGAGTTATTTGCAATATATATTAACGATTGAGACGAGGGAACTAAATGTAACATCTCCAAGTTTGCGAATGACAGAAAGCTGGGTGACCGTGTGAGAGGCGAGAAGGATGCTATGAGGCTGCAGGGTGACTTGGATAGGTTGGGCGAGTGGGCAGATGCATGGCAGATGCATGACAGATGCACTATAATGTGAATAAATATGAGGTTATCCGCTTTGGTGGCAAGAACAGAAAGGCAAATTATTTTCAGAATGGTGTTAGATTAAGAAACGTGGAGGTGCAACAAGACCTCGGTATGCTTGTACGACAGTCACTGCTAGAAAGCATGCAGTTACAGCAGGCAGTGAAGAAAGCTAATTGCATGTGGCCTTCATTGCAAGAGGATTTGAGTTTAGGAGCAAGGAGGTCCCACTGCAGTTGTAAGTGAGACTGCACCTGGAGTATTGTGTGGAATTTCGGTCTCCTAATTTAGGGAGTGCAGCAAAGGTCCACCAGGTTAATTCCCGGGATGGCAGGACTGACATATGATGGAAGAGTGGGTCGACTGGCCTTGTATTTAACGGAATTTAGGATGAGAGGGGATCTTGCAGGAAAATATAACATTTTTAAAGGATTGGATAGGCTAGATGCAGGAAAAAATTTTCCGATGTTGGGGGAGTCCGGAACCAGGAGTCGGAGTTTACGAATAAGGGGTAGGCCATTTAGGACTGAGATGAGGAAAAACTATGTTCAACCAGAGAGTGATGAAACTGTGGAATTCTTTGCCACAGAAGGCAGTGGTGGCTGTTTTCAAGAGAGAGTTAGATTTAGGTCTTTAGAGCTAAAGGAATCAAGGTACAGTGGCTTGCAAAAGTATTTATACCCCTTGAACTTTTCCACATTTTGTCACGTTACAACCACAAACTTTCTTCTTGCCACTGTATTTTATTGGGATTTTATGTGATAGACCAACACAAAGTGGTGCATAATTGTGAAGTGGAAGGAAAATGATACATGGTTTCCAAATTTTATTACAAATAAAAAACTGCAAAGTGTGGTGTGCAAATGTATTCAGCCCCCCTGAGTCAATACTTTGTAGAACCACCTTTTGCTGCAATTACAGCTGCAAGTCTTTTGGGGTATGTCTCTACCAGCAGTTTGCACATCTGGAGACTGAAATTTTTGCCCATTCTTCTTTGCAAAATAGCTCAAGCTCAGTCGGATTGGATGGAGAGCGTCTGAGAACAGCAATTGTCAAGTCTTGCCAGAGATTCTCAATTGGATTTAGGTCTGGACTTTGACTGGGCCATTCTAACACATGAATATGCTTTGATCTAAACCATTCCATTGTAGCTCTGGATGTATGTTTAGGGTTGTTGTCCTGCTGGAAGGTGAACCTCCACCCCAGTCTCAAGTCTTTTGCAGACTATAACAGGTTTTCTTCCAAGATTGCCCTGTATTTCGCTCCATCCATCTTTCCATCAACTCTGACCAGCTTCCCTGTCCCTGCTGAAGAAAAGCATCCCCACAGCATGGTGCTGCCACCACCATGTTTCACAGTGGGGATGGTGTGTTCAGGGTGATGTGCAGTGTTAGTTTTCCACCACACATAGTGTTTTGCATTTATGCCAAAAACTTCAATTTTGGTCTCATCAGACCAGAGCACCTTCCTCCACATGTTTGCTGTGTCCCCCACATGGCTTGTGGCAAACTGCAAACGGAACTTCTTATGGCTTTGTTTAAACAATGGCTTTCTTCTTGCCACTCTTTCATAAAGGCCCGATTTGTGGAGTGCACGACTAATAGTTGTCCTGTGGACAGAATCTTCCACCTGAGCTGTGGATCTCTGCAGCTCCTCCAGAGTAACCATGGGCCTCTTGGCTGCTTTTCTGGTCAATGCTCTCCTTGCCCGGCCTGTCAGTTTAGGTGGACGGCCATGTCTTGGTAGGTTTGCAGTTGTGCCATACTCTTTCCATTTTCGAATGATGGATTGAACAGTGCTTCGTGAGATGTTCAAAGCTTGGGATATTTTTTTATAACCTAACCCTGCTTTAAACTTCTCCACAACTTTATCCCTGACCTGTCTGGTGTGTTCCTTGGGCTTCATGATGCCCAAGGAACATTGTTTGTTCACTAATGTTCTCTAACAAACCTATGAGGCCTTCACAGAACAGCTGTATTGATACTGAGATTAGGTTACACACAAGTGGACTCTATTTACTAATTAGGTACTTCTGAAGGCAATTAGTTGCACTGGATTTTATTTAGGGGTATCAGAGTAAAGGGGGCTGAATACTTTTGCACACCACACTTTTCAGTTTTTTATTTGTAAAAAGATTCAAAAACTATGTATCATTTTCCTTCCACTTCACAATTATGCGCCACTTTGTGTTGGTCTATCACATAAAATCCTAATAAAATACATTTACGTTTGTGGTTGTAAAGTGACAAAATGTGGAAAAGTTCAAGGGGTATGAATACTTTTGCAAGCCACTGTATATGGGGGAAAAGCAGGAACAGGCCATGATCATATAGAATGGCGGTGCTGGCTCGAAGGGCCAAATGGCCTACTCCTGCACCTATTTTTCTATGTTGCTAATCCAGTGGTATTAGTGTTGCTTTCTCTAACGTCAAGTAACCCCAGCATTCCCTCTCTCATCCCTATCCCTCCCCCACCCAAGTGGCACCAGCTTCTAGTTTTCACCCAACAAACAGCTAACAATGGCCTATTTCCTTCATCGTTACTTTTTTGCATATCTTTCATTTATTGTTCTATATCTCTCTACATTATTGCCTATATCTCTTTCCTGTGACTTTCAGTCTGAAGAAAGGTCTCGACCCAAAACGTCACCCATTACTTCTCTCCATAAATACTGCCTGTCCCGCTGAGTTACTCCAGTTTTTGAGTCTGTCTTCGGTTTAAAACAGCATCTGCAGTTCTTTCCTACACAACACTCTCTGGATACCTATAATTCTATATATAAACCAGGCTGTAATTGATAGTCTTACAGTGATAGAGCATGGAAACAAGCCATTCGGCCCAACTTGCCCACACGGCTGACGTAATCCAGCTACACTAGTCCCACATGTTTGACCAAGGGTCCTTCCAAATCCTGTCCTATGCATGTACCTGTCTAACTGTTTCTTAAATGTTGGGATTGTTCCTGCATCAACTACCTCCTCTGACAGCTTCTTCCATGCACCCACCAACCTTTGTGTGTAAAAGTTACCCCACAGATTCTTAATAAATCTTTTCCCCTTCACCTTAAACTTTGTCCTCTGGTCCTGGCTCCACTTATCTGGCCAACAGACTCTGTGCCTCTGTGTAACTGGGACATTCCCCTGACAGCTGCACTGTGGACCTGGATCCTCACCGTTTATGGTCACCCCCAGCCGATGACGTTTCAGGTGCCTAGGAGCGATCGTCCGTCTCCGCGCCCGGGGGCAGCAACACGGACTCCAGGATGGTGGCGAACCTGATGCACGGCTTGACCTGGAGTAAGGCCACGTCATCCTTGAAGGTGGTGGTGTTGAAGCCCGGGTGGCCCCGTATCTCGATGGGCTGAAGGGCCTGTTTCCACGCTGTGTCTCTGTCTCGTGTCCACAGAAAAACGACCGTCAATGCTGCAGGATGTGGAGGTGAAGCTAATTGACTGGCAACGTTGCCGGCAATCACTGGGTAAATGCTGTGTGCCGGCTTCAAAGGGGGGGGGGGGGGGAGATGCCTGCCAGGTAACGAGGGGTTGGAGGAGAGGGGGTTGGAGTGGAGGGAGTGGTGTAAGGGAGAGCACAGAGCCCCTTGTCCACACCTACACCAATTGACCATTGTGTGGTGTGTTGTGCTGAGTTGTGTTGTTTTGTTTATTTCAGTTTAGTTTAGTTTAGGTTAGGTCACTTTGTTTAATATAGTTTAGTTTAGTTTAATTTAATTTAGTTGAGTTGAGTTGAGTTCAGAACTGGACCTGAAACGTCACTCATTCCTTCTCTCCAGATATGCTGCCTGCCCTGTTGAGTTACTCCAGCATTTTGTGTCTATCTTCAGTTTAGTTTAGTTTTGTACAGTATTCAGGTCAGGTCAGGTCAGGTCAGGTCAGTTTAGTTCAGTTTGTGAGCATTGCTCAGAACGGTTACCTTCAACTGGAGCATTCTCATCGACATGATTGATAAATAAACTTAGTAACGGCGACGAGTCTGATGTTAACTCCCTCTGTACTGGGAGGGTTCACACTCCCAGGGCAGGGTCAGGAGAGGAGCTGTTCTGCTGGCGGGGAGGATTTAATGAACTTTCAGAAGGTTTTGTTTGGCGGGGAGGAACAAAAGCAGTCAGACTTTGCAGTTCGAAGCTTTGTCGGACTGCGGAGACTTTCTTTGTTCAAAGATTCCTCTAATTAGTGAGGATTTGTCCGTGTATCTGTAAAGTCCTAGGAGCGGCAGTGGCTGGCGGAAGGCCAAGTTTCACTTGAATAGGTGGGAGATGTGTCTGGAGCAGTAACATCGGAAAGCTCCCTCCCACAGCGTCTTGCCCGGTCCAGGTGTGCTGGGTAAGAACGGCAACAGTGCCTTGGAATCAATGGATATGGGGAAAAAGCAGGAACGGGGAACTGGTTTAAGATGTTCAGATATGGTTATAATGCAATACAATTAATAGCCAAGTATGTTTTACAACATACGAGGAATTTCATTTGCCAAGTCAGTCATTCAAATAAAAAGCAACGGAACACACTAAATACATTTTAACATAAACATTCACTACAGTCACTCCTCCACATTCCTCACTGTGATGGAAGGCGAAAAAAGTTCAATCTCTGCCCTTCTTTGTTATATTAAATGGTGGTGCAGGTTCGAAGGGCCAAATGGCTTACTCCTGCACCTATTTTTCTATGTTTCTATAATCATTGACCATACTTTGAAATATGCAGCACTCAGAAGCTACCAGCCAGTAATTGCAACTTATTCACTGTCATTATCTTTGCACCATATTTTACACAGAACCGAGAAATTGCAGTTCAATGTCAGTTATTAACACCTTAGGTGTCCTTACCTTAGTACTCTGTTGCCTAGGGGACTAAGAAGTTATGACCTTTGTATTATGTTTGATTAAAGTACCGATTATTTTATTAACACTTCAATCAACCTTATTTTTGGAATTTCTCAGTTGGGATCTTTTTGATGAATAAATGCACTGCTGTGTCGACAACATTGGCATCATGATCACAGCCTTTGACTGAGACACTTCAACCCTTGTGCAAGTAAAATAAACCGACTGTTGAATATTAATGATTTGAGTCCTTAAGTCTTATTAATGTTCATGACATGAACATTACTCAGCAAGTCTTGGCTTTAGTGAGAGGAGAGGAATAATGGCCTCAAGGTTAATGAATGGTGCAGGACTCAAGGGGCTGAATATCCATGCCTACCTCTACAAAAGGGTCTCAACCCACAATATCGCATACCCAGGCACTCCAGAGGTGTTGAGTTACTCCAGCATTTTATGTTCTACCTGCCTCTGTTCCTTAATTTGGACACCTGCCCTGTGATCGGTCCAAGAACCAAGAAAGCACACCAATGCCTCGATTTCCTGAGAAAGCTTAGGAAGTTTGACATGTCCCCGACAACACTCACCAACTTCTACAGATGCACCATAGAAAGCATTTTATCAGGATGCATCACAGCTTGGTTTGGGAACAACTCCATCCAAGACAGCAAGAAATTGCAGTGAATTGTGGACGCAGCCCAGACCATCACTCAAACCAACCTCCCTTCAATTGACTACATTTATAACTCACGCTGCCTTGGCTAAGGCCAGCAACATGGGAAGCACTCGGACCCAAAATGTAGGCGAGAAAGAAAGGGAAGCACTCGGACCCAAAATGTAGGCGAGAAAGATGAAAAAGAAAATAGACAGAGAATAAAGGATGGTGGGTTTATAAAATGTGCATATTTTAATGCTAGGAGCATTGTAAGTAAGGTGGATGAACTTAGAGCCTGGATTGACACCTGGAAATATGATGTTGTGGCAATCAGTGAAACATGGTTGCAGGAGGGCTGTGATTGGAAACTAAATATTCCAGGATTTCGTTGCTTCCGGGGTGATAGAATTGGAGGGACCAGAGGTGGAGGTGTTGCATTGCTTGTCAGAGAGGATATTACGGCAGTGCTTTGGCAGGATAGATTAGAGGGCTCGTCTAGGGAGGCTATTTGGGTGGAACTGAGAAGTGGGAACGGTGTAGCAACACTTTTAGGGGTGTACTATAGACCGCCAAATGGGGAGCGAGAATTAGAAGAGCAAATATGTAAGGAGATAGCAGATATTAGTAGTAAGCACAAGGTAGTGATTGTGGGAGATTTCAATTTTCCAAAAATAGACTGGGAAACACATTCTGTAAATGGGCTGGATGGTTTGGAGTTTGTAAAATGTGTGCAGGATAGTTTTTTGCAGCAGTACATAGAGGTACCGACCAGAGAAGGGGCAGTGCTGGACCTCCTGTTAGGAAATGAGGCAGGACAGATGACGGAGGTATGCGTTGGTGAGCACTTCGGGACCAGTGATCACAATACCATTAGTTTTCAATATAATTATGGAGCGAGTCAGAACAGGACCTAGAGTGGAGATTTTTGATTGGAAAAAGGCTAACTTTGAGGGAATGCGTGAGGATTTTAAAGGAGTGAATTGGGACACTTTGTTTCATGGGAAGGATGTAGAAGAGAAATGGAGACATTTAAAGGGGAAATTGTAAGAGTACAGAATCTTTATGTCCCTGTTAGGTTGAAAGGAAATAGTAAAAATTGGAAAGAGCCATGGTTTTCAAGGAAAATTAGACACTTGTTTCGAAAAAAGAGGGATATCTACAATAATTATAGGAGGCATGGAGTAAATGAGGTGCTAGAGGAGTATAAAGAATGTAAAAAGAATCTTAAGAAAGAAATTAGGAAGGCTAAAAGAAGATATGAGGTTGCTTTGGCAAGAAAGGTGAAAGTAAATCCAAAGGGTTTCTACAGCTATATTAATAGCAAAAGGATAACGAGGGATAAAATTGGACCATTAGAGAACCAGAATGGACAGCTATCTGCAGAGCCAAAAGAGATGGGGGAGATATTGAACAATTTCTTTTCTTCGGTATTCACCAAGGAGAAGGATATTGAACTCTGTGAGGTAAGGGAAAAAAGTAGAGTAGCTATGGAAACTATGAGATTCAAAGAGGAGGAAGTACTGACACTTTTGAAAAATATAAAGGTGGATAAGTCTCCAGGTCCTGACAGGATATTCCCTAGGACATTGACGGAAGTTAGTGTAGAAATAGCAGGAGCTATGACAGAAATATTTCAAATGTCATTAGAAACGGGAATAGTGCCGGAGGATTGGCATACTGCGCATGTTGTTCCATTGTTTAAAAAGGGTTCAAAGAATAAACCTAGCAATTATAGACCTATTAGTTTGACGTCAGTGGTGGGCAAATTAATGGAAAGGATACTTAGAGATAATATATATAAGCATCTGGATAAACAGGGTCTGATCAGGAACAGTCAACATGGATTTGTGCCGGGAAGGTCATGTTTGACAAACCTTCTTGAATTTTTTGAAGCGGTAACTAGGGAAATTGATGAGGGTAAAGCAGTGGATGTTGTCTATATGGATTTCAGTAAGGCCTTTGACAAGGTTCCCCATCGAAGGTTGGTTAAGAAGGTTCAATCTTTGGGTGTTAATGGCGGAGTAGCAAGATGGATTCAACAGTGGCTGAATGGGAGATGTCAGAGAGTAATGGTGGATGGCTGTTTGTCAGGTTGGAAGCCGGTGACCAGTGGGGTGCCTCAGGGATCTGTGTTGGGTCCACTGTTGTTTGTCATGTACATCAATGATCTGGATGATGGGGTGGAAAATTGGATAAGTAAGTATGCAGATGATACTAAGATAGGTCGTATTGTGGATAATGAAGTAGATTCTCAAAGTCTACAGAGAGATTTGGGCCATTTGGAAAAGTGGGCTGAAAGATGGCAGATGGAGTTTAATGCTGATAAGTGTGAAGTGCTACATCTTGGCAGGACAAATCAAAATAGGACGTACATGGTAAATGGTAGGGAATTGAGGAATGCTGTGGAACAGAGGGATCTAGGAATAACTGTGCATAGTTCCCTGAAGGTGGAATCGCATGTAGATAGGGTGGTAAAGAAAGCCTTTGGTGTGCTGGCCTTTATAAATCAGAGCATTGAATATAGGAGTAGGGAAGTAATGTTAAAATTGTACAAGGCATTGGTAAGACCAATTCTGGAGTATGGTGTACAATTTTGGTCGCCTAGTTATAGGAAGGATGTCAACAAAATAGAGAGAGTACAGAGGAGATTTACTAGAATGTTGCCAGGGTTCCAGCAACTATGTTACAGAGAAAGGTTGAACAAGTTAGGTCTTTATTCTTTGGAGCGCAGAAGGTTAAGGGGGGACTTGATTGAGGTCTTTAAAATGATGAAAGGGATAGACAGAGTTGACGTGGATAAGCTTTTCCCATTGAGGGTAGGGAAGATTCAAACAAGAGGGCATGACATGAGAATTAAGGGACAGAAGTTTAGGGGTAACGTGAGGGGGAACTTCTTTACTCAGAGGGTGGTGGCTGTGTGGAATGAGCTTCCAGCAGAGGTGGTGGAGGCAGGATCGATTTTAACATTTAAAAGTAAAGTGGATAGGTATATGGACGTGAAGGGAATGGAGGGGTATCGTCTGAGTGCAGGTAGATGGGACTAGGGGAAAACAAATGGTCGGCACGGACTGGAATGGCCGAGAGGGCCTGTCTCCGTGCTGTAATTGTTATATGGTTATATGGTTATATGGTAACATAGTGCTGAATAACAATCTACTTTTTTGATGACCCTTGGACATCCTTCATCGGAATTTGCTGGCTTTACCTTGCATGAAACATTACTCCCTTATCATGTATCTATACCCTGCAAATGGATCAATTATAATCATGTATTGTCTTTCTGCTGACTGGTTAGCATGCAACAAAATGCTTTTCACTGGACTTTGTTACACGTAACAAATAACTAAACCAAAGAGGGACCCGACGTGGGGGTTCCACCGAGAATAAAGAGGGACCACTGGGGACTATATTCAACACTTTGTAACTCTGTCAGCGCCCTATTGGTGGCGACTATTTGCATACTTTGTTTATTGTCTGCAAAACAAAGAATTTCACTGTGACATGTCACGTGTGATAATAAAGTTTCATTCATGCATTCATTCACTCACACACTCACACACTCACACACTCACCCGATATTGTCTTCTTCCAGAAAAGTTACTGGACTGGAAGCTAGTGTTCTAGAGGATTAAATCAACAACATGAGTTCAAATCTCAACCTAGCAGATGGAGAAGTTAAATTCAAGTAATTAAATAATTTGTCATTTAAAAAAAATGTCAGACTGAATAGTAATGATCGGACTAAACTTCATTTTTTTCAGATTGAGTCTGAAGATGATTTCCGACCCGAATCGTCACCCATCCCTTTTCTCCAGACAGGCTGCCTTACCCGCTGAGCTGCTCTAGCACTTTGTGTCTATCTTTGGTATAAAGCAGCACTTGCAATTCTTTGTTTCTACTGAACGTAACTATCCATCTGCTCACTAGTATCCTTGAATGAAGGAAATTGTCTTGCACCTGTTTCCAATCCAAAAATGACATGCAAGGCAGGTGTATCTAGGGATGAACTGCAATTGCCTGTTTTCCCACAATGTCCACACCCACAAACAAATACCTAAATTTATTAAAACAATGAGTCAGTAGATTATAAACATATATCAGGACTAACAGAATGGAGCGATCCTGGGTGGCACTGTGGTGCAGCGGGTAGAGCTGCTGCCTCACCACGCCAGAGACCCGGGTTCAATCATAACTTGCACGTTCTCTCCGTGGCCGAATGGGTTTGCTCCGGGTGCTCCAGTTTCTTCCCACATTCCAGAGACGTACAGGTTTGTAGGTTAATTGGCCTGGTATAAATGTCACATTGGCTCTCATGTGTGTGTAGGGTGTTGTTAATGTGTGTGGATCACTGGTCGGTGTGGACTAGATACGTGAAGGGGAAAAGATTAGTGTAGACAAATATAGTTCATTAACAGTCAAAAAAAGGTGGAAAAAAAGGTGGGAGGGAAGAACTGAAGGGAATCCATGTTAGTCAGGAAATGGTGTTATGTAAACTGCTGGAACTAAAGACAGATAAATCTCCAGGGCCTGGTGGTCTGCATCACAGAGTACTCAAGGAGGGAGAGAGAAAGCGGGGAATTATAGAACAGTTACCCTTACATTGGTAGTGGGGAAGATCCTTGAGTCGATTCTTAAAGATGTAATAGCAGCACATTTGGAAAGCAGTGACAGGATCGGTTAAAGTCAGCATGGATTTACTGTATGAAAGGGAAATCATGCTTGTCAAATCTTTGTCAAACCATGCAGTCATAGAGAGAATGTACTAACTCTGTGCAGACCCATAGTCGTAATTGAACCCGGGTTTTGGCGCGGAAAGCGCTGTAAGGCAGCAACTCTACTGTTGTGCCACAGTGTTGCACGTTCCCACACATCAAACCACGTCCCCGGTTCACAATTACCCTACTCTGCCAAAGGAGGTAGTTGAGGCAGGTACATCACAATGTTATACCACCAGGTGGCGCCACCAATGGCTGCCTCACCTACGGTCTTTCTGTCCTTTCCTTCCTTGTTGTTTTAATAGTTTGTGTGAAATGTATGTTTTTCCTGTTCTTTTAGGTGCAGGAGTACCTAAAAATTAGGTACCTAGAAATTAGGTGCAGGAGTAGGCCATTCAGCCCTTCGAGCCATTCAATATGATCATGCTGATCATACAACTCAGTATCCCGTACCTGCCTTCTCTCCATACCCTCTGATCCCCTTAGCCACAAGGGCCACATCTAACTCCCTCTTAAATATAGCCAATGAACTGGCCTCGACTACCCTCTGTGGCAGAGAGTTCCAGAGACTCACCACTCTGTGTGAAAAATGTCTTTCTCATCTCGGTCTTAAAGGATTTTCCCCTTATCCTCAAGCTGTGACCCCTTGTCCTGGACTTCCCCAACATCGGGAACAATCTTCCTGCATCTAGCCTGTCCAACCCCTTAAGAATTTTGTAAGTTTCTATAAGATCCCCTCTCAATCTCCTAAATTCTGGAGAGTATAAACTGAGTCTATCCAGTCTTTCTTCATAAGACAATCCTGACATCCCAGGAATCAGTCTGGTGAACTTCTCTGCACTCCCTCTATGGCAATAATGTCCTTCCTCAGATTTGGAGACCAAAACTGTACGCAATACTCCAGGTATTTTCATTTATTGTTCTATATCTCTCTACATTATCACCCATATCTCTTTCCTGTGACTTTCAGTCTGAAGAAAGGTCTCGACCCAAAACGTCACCCATTACTTCTCTCCATAAATACTGCCTGTCCCGCTGAGTTACTCCAGTTTTTGAGTCTGTCTTCGGTTTAAAACAGCATCTGCAGTTCTTTCCTACACAAAACTCTCTGGATATCTATAATTCTATATATAAACCAGGCGGCAATTGATAGTCATACAGTGATAGAGCATGGAAACAAGCCATTTGGCCCAACTTGCCCACACGGCCGACGTGATCCAGCTACACTAGTCCCACATGTTTGACCAAGGATCCTTCCAAACCTGTCCTATGCATGTACCTGTCTAACTGTTTCTTAAATGTTGGGATTGTTCCTGCATCAACTACCTCCTCTGACAGCTTATTCCATGCACCCACCAACCTTTGTGTGTAAAAGTTACCCCACAGATTCCTAATAAATATTTTCCCCTTCACCTTAAACTTTGTCCTCTGGTCCTGGCTCCACTTATCTTGCCAAGAGACTCTGTGCCTCTGTGTAACTGGGACATTCCCCTGACAGCTGCACTGTGGACCTGGATCCTCACCGTTTATGGTCACCCCCAGCCGATGACGTATCAGGTGCCCAGGAGCGATCGTCCGTCTCCGTGCCCGGGGGCAGCAACACGGACTCCAGGATGGTGGCAAACCTAATGCACGGCTTGACCTGGAGTAAGGCCACGTCATCCTTGAAGGTGGTGGTGTTGAAGCCTGGGTGGCCCCGTATCTCGATTGGCTGAAGTCCTGTTTCCACCCTGTATCTCTGTCTCGTTTCCATGGAAAAACGAGCGTCAATGCTGCAGGATGTGGAGGTGAAGCTAATTGACTGGCAACGTTGCAGGCAATCACTGGGTAAATGCTGTGTGCCGGTTTCAGGGGGGGTGGGGGGGAGATGCCTGCTAGATAACGAGGGGTTGGAGGAGAGGGGGTTGGAGTGGAGGGAGTGGTGTAAGGGAGAGCACAGAGCCCCTTGTCCACACCTACACCAAATGACCTTTGTGTGGTGTGTTGTGTTGAGTTGTGTTGTTTTGTTTATTTCAGTTTAGTTTAGTTTAGTTTAGGGTAGCTCAGTTTGTTTAATATCGTTTAGTTTAATTTAATTTAGTTGAGTTGAGTTGAGTTCAGTACTGGACCCGAAACGTCACTCATTCCTTCTCTCCAGATATGCTGCCTGCCCTGTTGAGTTACTCCAGCATTTTGTGTCTAACTTCAGTTTAGTTTAGTTTGGTACAGTAGTCAGGTCAGGACAGGTCAGGTCAGGTCAGTTTAGTTCAGTTTGTGAGCATTGCTCAGAACGGTTACCTTCAGCTGGAGCATTCTCATCGACATGATTGATAAATAAACTTAGTAATGGTGACGAGTCTGATGTTAATTCCCTCTGTACTGGGAGGGTTCACACTCCGCAGAGCGGGGCCAGGAGAGGAGCTGTGCTGCTGGCGGGGAGGATTTGATGAACTTTTCGGAAGGTGGGGAGGAACAAAAGCAGTCAGACTTTGCAGTTCGGAGCTTTGTCGGACTGCAGAGGCTTTCTTTGTTCAAAGAGTCCTCTAATTAGTAAGGTTTGTCTGTGTGTATCTGGAAAGTCGTAGGAGCTGCAGTGGCTGGCAGAAGGCCAAGATTCACTTGAGCTGGTGGGAGCTGAGTCTGGAGCGGTGTTTGTGGTCAGTAACAACGGAAAGCTCCCTACTACACCGACTTGCCCGGTCCAGGTGTGCTGGGTAAGTGCGGCAACAGTGCCTTGGATTTCGTTGAAGCTGGGGAGGCGGCGGAGACCTGGGGAAGAAGCCTCCGGAAGCTCCATTTTTGACGGCGGGAGGATTGACACGGACATTCCTATCTTATCAGGAGGAGACTGTTTCTGTTGCTTTGCCAAGAAAGCCTTCACAAGACTCATTAACTGTTGCAATGGAGTGGAGGTGCAGCAACAGCAGAAAGACTGCTTTGATTTAAAAAGGACGGATACTGTGTGTTGTGCCACGCCCTAAAGATGGCGACCCCTCAGAGTTATGCAGCTGTCGCACGGTCGGCAGTCCCCGAGACTGAGGGCCATGAGTTGATGGGGCGCACACATGGGGTAAAAATGTACATGCAGAGCAACCTGCCCTTCAAGGCCTTTCTAGATGCGCTGGGTGAGACTGTTGGCAAGAAAGCCATAGTCTCGGGCGCGGTGGTCAGTGGGAAGGTGGTTGTTCTACTGAAGACTCAACAGGCGGTGGCTCTGGCTCTGGAAAGGGGCATAACAGCGGGTGGGAATTTTGCGGCGGTGGACCCATGGGGGGGTCCCGTGCTGCCGGTCATTCTGTCCAACGTTCCCACTTTTGTTCCAGATGCGCTCCTGCTCCCCCATGTAAGGAAGCTGGGGGAGGTGTGGTCGGGGCTCACCAAACTGTTGTATAGGTTTGATGATCCTGAGATGCAGCATATATATACGTTCAAGCGTCGTGTGTATATACAGATGGCACAGGGGACGGACACGGAGGGGAGTTTTGATGTGGAGGTGGATGATTTCTCCTATCGCGTGTTCTGGAACGCGGGCCAAGTGCGTTGTCACGCTTGCAAAAAGGTGGGGCATTTTCGCAGGAATTGTCCCAGGACCCGGGCTGCCAGTACCACCGCAGTGGCCCGGGAGAGCACTGCTGGCCCATCTGGGGCTGCTGGTTCTACCACAGTAGCCCGTGAAGGCTCTATTCCCCTACCTCCACCCCCCATCCCCCCACCACCCCCATGTCCCGTACCTGCGGCGGTGGATGCCGGTGAAGTGTGTGGGGTGGACAGGGAGGGTTAGGAGCGTCAGCGGGGGAGGAATGTCAAGAAAAAGAAGAAGGGCGGGCCCCAGGAAGAAGACCACCTCCAAGCGGGACCCCTGGCAGCGTATAAAATTGTGCTCGCCTCTGAACCCGGCCCAGGGAAGCATAAGGGGCCTAGGGTCCAACGGGGGGGCTGGAGAGGTTGAACAAGTAGACGGTAGTGTGGAGGTAGAGGCTTCCGCAATGGAGGTCACTGTGCCACCGCACGCCAGTGGTTCAAAGAGGAGGAGACATGGGTCCTCCGATATAGAGAAGGGCCCTGAAGTTCAGGAGCAACCTGAACGGGGGCCTTCCCCTCCTGTTGAGGTGGGGGACCCAGGGCACTCTTCCTCTGAGGGGGAGGATGCCTCTGTAGTGCAGGGAACACCTGAGAGTGGCGATACATTACCCTTGGGGGCTGTTCCCCCAGAGAGTGCGCCTGCTAGCTTAGAGGATGACCAGGGGCAGCCTGAAGAGGGGGACATGGGTGAGGGGGAGGGTCCCCAGTCTGAGCTCCTCGTTGAGGCTATAAGCCCAGATGAGGGGTGTGATGTCCCACTGGTCGAGGGAGCAGGGGGGACTTCAATAACATCGGCCCCTGAGGGTCACAGTGAGGTGATTCACCTGGTGGTGGGGGAAGGGGACTCTCGGGGTGATGGTGTTGGGGCGGGTAGCCTGGGCGCAGAGGAGGGCAAGGTCGTTTCGGATCGTGTCCTTCGGTCGGACTCTAGGCAGGCCCGCTTACAGCAAGGCCCGGGGACTTGCTCCGACTTCACTGTTCCCAATACGGTTACAGAGTGCGGTGGGAGCATGCAGGAGACTGGCCAATTAGCAGATAGCTTGCCGCAGTCAGAGGCACCGGTACCTGCCCCTGTCACTGATCCTGGGGGTGGGAAGGTGACAGAGGAGGGACCGTGTGATGTGGCTGGAACGCCCACCTCACAAGGAGAGGTGAGCGAGGTGGCTGAGAGTAGCAACCTTCCGGACTCGGGCTTGGACATTGAGTGCGAGGAGGAGGGGTACGCGGAGTCCGTCGACAGTGCGTTGACGGACAGCCCCACCCGCGGCCCTGTGTCACGACTTGTCGAAGTCTGGGAACTTCGGAAGTTTTTAAAGGATACTAGAGGGAGTAGGAACAAGGTGGATTTGGCTGTCGACCGCTGGTCGGACCTGAGGGTGCCCATGCGGTCCATTTATGCCATCCGTCAGAAGAAGGGGAATGAGGCGGGGCTAATACGGAATGAGCGGCGCCAGTTCCAAGAGCTTTTTAAGGCCCTAAAGAGAGGGCAGAAGTCTAGGGGAGGCTCCACTCCTTCACTGGGGGATGGTAAAAGATCTAGTGTACACTCAAAATGAAGCTCACTATAGCCAGCCTTAATATCAATGGGGGCAGGGGGTCTCTCCGTAGGTATCACCATCTCTCAGTGCTCAGGGACGGGGGGTACGCGGTGAGCTTCTTGCAGGAAACACACACTGTGGCTAGTGATGAACCCCCCTGGCTCCTGGAGTGGGAAGGGGGGGTCTACATGAGCCATCTCAGCTCCAATTCGAGTGGAGTGGCATTCCTGTTGGCCCCGTCTTTCCAGCCGGAGATCCTCAGAGTGCAAGACATTGTACCAGGCCGTTTGCTGTATCTGGCCGTGCGTTTGGATGGTGTGCCAATACACTTCATTAATGTGTACGCCCCCAAGATCGGCGCAATGCAGACGCGCTTAACAAGGGAAGTGACCACGTTGTTGAACACTATCGACCGTGGGGAGTGTGTTTTCCTTGGGGGAGATTTTAATTGTACCCTCGAGGTGAGATCGCTCTGGCGTTCAGCGTGACCCGGCTGCAGTAAAGTCTTTAAGGGAGATGGTGGACTCTTTTGAGCTGGTAGATGCTTGGCGGAATTTCCATCCTGACTCTAACGCCTTCTCGTACAGGTTTGAGGGGGGTGGTTCCCGTATTGACCGTTTATACGTGTCCAAGGCCTATGTCTCCTGTGTTTCGGCGGCCTCCATGCGGCCGGCGCCATGCTCAGACCATTGCCTGGTGCGAGTGGGATTTTATCCCGACGCGCACACGGGCTGGGTCCGCGTACTGGCATTTTAATAGCCAGCTGCTGGAGGATCGCCGATTCCGGGATTCCTTCAGGCAGTTCTGGGCGAGGTGGAGAGAGAGGCAGGGGCGTTTCCTTTCCCTAAGGCAGTGGTGGGACGTGGGGAAGGCCTACGTCCGTCTGTTTTGTCAGGACTATGCGAGGGGGTCGACCAAGGGGCGGGACTCCGAGATCGGACGGCTTGAGAGGGAGTTGCTCAACTCAGAGGCTCGTCTGGATCAGACTGGTGGGGCTTCGTGTGAGTCGGAGGAGTACCAGGAGAAGAAGGAGAGCACTGAGGGACTTGCAGCTTAGGAGGTCCCGGGGCGCGTATGTGAGGTCGCGAGTCCAGATGTTGCACGATCTGGATCGAGCCTCCCCCTTTTTCTTTTCTCTGGAGAAGGGGCGAGGAGCCCGCAGGCAGCTTGTAGAGTTGCTTGCGGATGATGGCTCCTCTGTCACGGATCCAGAGCGCATTGGTGCCTCGGTTCGGTCTTTCTACAGGACTCTGTTCTCGGCAGGCACATTGAGTGCGGAGGCGCAAGAGGTCCTGTGGGAGGGCTTACCCGCTGTGTGCAATGATGTGGCTGAACACCTGGATGATCCCCTAACTCTGGACGAGTTGACTGGTGCCTTGCACCAGCTCAGGGGGGGCAAGTCTCCAGGGCTGGATGGACTGACTGTGGAGTACCTTAGAGCCTTCTGGGATGTCCTGGGGGGTGACTATATGAAGGTCCTGGGGGAGAGCCTGGCGACCGGGGAGATGCCCTTCTCATGGCGCAGGGCAGTAGTAGTCCTGCCTAAGAAGGGCGATCTATGCCTTTTGAAGAACTGGCGCCCAGTCTCTCTCCTCAGCACGGAC
Organism: Okamejei kenojei; assembly: GCA_035221665.1. Lineage (NCBI taxonomy): Eukaryota > Metazoa > Chordata > Chondrichthyes > Rajiformes > Rajidae > Okamejei > Okamejei kenojei. The sequence goes on from JAVHYY010000147.1 coordinate 61,319, forward strand.
TATAAAGTTTTTGCACGGGCATTGGCGAATCGCCTGGGTCCCGTGCTGTCCCAGGTGATCCACCCTGACCAGTCTTACACAGTCCCGGGCCGGTCCATCCAGGACAATATCCATCTGCTCCGGGACCTGATCCATCTGTCCCAGGGGGCTGGACAGTCAGTCGCCTATCTCTCCCTCGACCAGGAGAAGGCGTTCGACAGGGTGGAGCACGAATACCTTCTTGGGACTCTGCAGGCGTTCGGATTTGGACCGCATTTTGTGTCCTGGGTCCGACTTTTATACACTGCTGCAGAGTGCCTTGTTAAGGTCAACGGCTCTTTATTGGCCCCCATTCCCTTTGGGAGGGGGTTCGTCAGGGATGTCCCATGTCCGGTCAGCTGTATTCCATCTGTGTGGAGCCGTTCCTGTGCCTTCTCCGGAGGCGGTTGACAGGCCTGGTTGTGCCGGGGCCGGGGATGGAGGTGGTTCTCTCGGCCTACGCCGATGATGTCATTTTGATGTTCACCGACCCTGTTGACCTGCGGAGGATGCGTGAGTGCCAGCAGGTTTTCTCAGCTGCATCCTCCGCCAAGATCAACTGGGGGAAATGTTCTGGTCCCTTGGTGGGTCAGTGGGAGGTGGACTCCCTGCCGGAGGAGATGGCAGGTTTTGCATGGAGCACCACGCACCTCCTCTATCTGGGGGTCTACCTGAGTCCCACTGAGGGGGCGTGGCGGCGAACTGGCAGGAGCTGGAAGCGAAAGTGGTCGCCCGGCTGGGACGTTGGTCAGGCCTCCTTGGTGTGCTCTCTTACCGGGGCAGGGCTGTAATTATAAACCAGCTGGTGGCCTCTATGCTGTGGTACTGGCTGGCCACTATGGTCCCGTCCTCTTTATTTATAATCAGGTTACAGAGGAGATTGGTCATCTTCTTCTGGGGTGAGAGGAACCACTGGGTCTCTGCGGGGGTTCTGAGCCTCCCGTTGGAGGAGGGTGGTCAGGTGCTGGTCTGTGTTCGTACCCAGGTGGCGGCTCTCCGCCTAAGGACCCTGCGGAGATACGTCTACTCAGACTACCCTCCTAAATGGCACGTGCTGGCCACGTACTTTTTCCGCCAGGGGCGCTGCCTTCAGGAGGGCTCAAAGCTCCCAGTAGCGGGTATGAGTCGACGCGCTCGGCGGGAGTTGCCTGGCTTTTACCGTGACCTCCTGAAGGCCAGGAATTTGGTCACTTTCAGCCAGGGCGCTGCTCCTCAGGGGGAGGGGGGTGTTGTGGCTGTGACGGTGGGTGTTGAGGAGAGGCGTGTGCGTGGAGCGATTCCGGATGAGCTTACCCCCGCTCCATCGGAATTGTTCATAGGACCCATGGCCCGGCTCCCTCCCCGAGAGCCGGCCCCATACAACATGAGCCGCCTTTCTGAGATGCCCAGCGTGCCGTTCTGTGATACGGAGAGGCGCGTGCTGTACAGGCTGCTCTTGCACATTCTCCACTTCCTCGCCCTTGTCTTCCGTCCAGACACGCCCTGGCGGTCCGTGTTACCACCTGACGAGGGGAGCGGTCCTCAGTGGAGGTCTCTCTATAAGGGAGTCCTCCCCCTTTACATCGGGGACCTGGGGTGGAGAGTGTTGCACAAAGGCGTGGCCTGTAACAGGTACTTGAGCCGGTTCATGGACTCGTCCGCCGCCTGTCACTGCTGCGGCGAGGAAGAGACCGTGTTCCACATCTACATGGAGTGTGAGAGGTTGCAGCCCTTGTTCGAGTATCTGAAGGGGCTGCTCCTCAAGTTTTGGCTCCACTTTAGTCTGACACTATTGATTTTTGGGCACCCGGTAAAGAGGGGGGAGGGTTGGGAGGGAGGAGGGGGTCTCCCTGTCGGTCTGCTCCTGGGCCTGGCCAAGATGGCCATTCCCGGGTCCAGGCAGCGGGCAGTCGACGGCCACACAGCAGTCGGCTGCCTGCCCCTTTTCCGGGATTACGCCCGTGCCCGCGTGTCCCTAGAGAGGGAACACGCAGTGTCCACGGGGACTGTGGAGGCTTTCCGTGAATGCTGGTCACCGCAGGAGGTCGAATGTATTATTGATAAAAATGATAATATTTTAATTTGAGAACTTTCTTTGTAAAATACCAATATAGGCATTCTCTGATCGTGTTACTGTTTTGTATTTGTTTGTTCTGAGACACAGGGTCAGGAGAGGAGCTGTTCTGCTGGCAGGGAGGATTTAATGAACTTTCGGAAGGTTTTGTTTGGCGGGGAGGAACAAAAGCAGTCAGACTTTGCAGTTCGAAGCTTTGTCGGACTGCGGAGACTTTCTTTGTTCAAAGATTCCTCTAATTAGTGAGGAATTGTCCGTGTATCTGGAAAGTCCTAGGAGCGGCAGTGGCTGGTGGAGGGCCAAGTTTCACTTGAACTGGTGGGCGATGTGTCTGGAGCAGTAACATCGGAAAGCTCCCTCCCACACCGACTTGCCCGTCCAGGTGTGCTGGGTAAGAACGGCAACAGTGCCTTGGAATCAATGGATATGGGGGAAAAGCAGGAACGGGGAACTGGTTTAAGATGATCAGATATGGTTATAATACAATACAATTAATAGCCAAGTATGTTTTACAACATATGAGGAATTTCATTTGCCAAGTCAGTCATTCAAATAAAAAGCAACGGTACGCACTAAATACATTTTAACATAAACATTCACTACAGTCACTCCTCCACATTCCTCACTGTGATGGAAGGCGAAAAAAGTTCAATCTCTGCCCTTCTTTGTTATTTTAAATGGTGGTGCAGGTTCGAAGGGCTGAATGGCTTACTCCTGCACATATTTGTCTATGTTTCTATATTCATTGCCTATACCTTGACTCAGCAGCAGTCAGAAGCTACCAGCCAGTAATTGCAACATATTCACAGTCATTACCTTTGCACCATGTTCTACACGGAACCGAGAAATTGCAGTCCAATGTCAGTTATTAACACCTTAGGTGTCCTTACCTTAGTACTCTGTTGCCTAGGGGACTAAGAAGTTATGACCTTTGTATTATGTTTGATTAAAGTACCGATTATTTTATTAACACTTCAATCAACCTGATGTATAAATGCACTGCTGTGTCGACTTAACATTGGCATCGTGATCACAGCCTTTGACTGAGACACTTCAACCCTTGTGCAAGTAAAATAAACCAACTGTTGAATATTAATGATTTGAGTCCTTAAGTCTTATTAACGTTCATGACATGAACACTGATCAGAAAGACATGGCTTTAGTGAGAGGAGCGGAATAATGGCCTCAAGATTAATGAATGGTGCAGGATTCAAGGGGCTGAATATCCATGCCTACCTCTACAAAAGGGTCTCAACCCACATTATCACATACCCAGGCACTCCAGAGGTGTTGAGTTACTCCAGCATTTTGTGTTCTACCTGCCTCTGATCCTTAATTTGGACTCCTGCCCTGTGATCGGTCCAAGAACCAAGAAAGCACACCAATGCCTCGATTTCCTGAGAAAGCTTAGGAAGTTTGACATGTCCCCGACAACTCTCATCAACTTCTACAGATGCACCATAGAAAGCATTTTATCAGGATGCATCACAGCTTGGTTTGGGAACAACTCCATCCAAGACAGCAAGAAATTGCAGTGAATTGTGGACGCAGCCCAGACCATCACTCAAACCAACCTCCCTTCAATCCTCACATCACCGTCTATATCTCTCGTTTCCCTGATCCCTGACCAGTCTGAAGAAGGGTCTCGACCCGTAACGTCGCCTATCTCCTTTGCTCCTTAGATGCTGCTGCACCCGCTGAGTTTCTCCAGCCTTTTGTGTACCCTCCCTTCAATTGACTACATTTATAACTCACGCTGCCTCGGCAAGGCCAGCAACATAATCAAGGACCCTGGCATCTCCCTCTTCTCTGCTCCCCATTCAGGCAAAAGGTATTAAAGTGTGAAAACACACAGAACCTCCAGAATCAGGGACAGTTTCTTCCCAGCTGTTATCAGACAACTGAATCATCCTACCACAACCAGAGTACTGTGCTGAACAACAATCTACTTTTTTGATGACCCTTGGACATTCTTCATCGGACTTTGCTGGCTTTACCTTGCATGAAATATTACTCCCTTATCATGTATCTATACCCTGCAAATGGATCAATTATAATCATGTATTGTCTTTCTGCTGACTGGTTAGCATGCAACAAAATGCTTTTCACTGTACTTTGTTACACGTAACAAATAACTAAACCAAAGAGGGACCCGACGTGGGGGTTCCACCGAGAATAAAGAGGGACCCAACGTGGGGGTTCCACCGAGAACAAAGAGGGACCACTGGGGACTTTATTCAACACTTTGTAACTCTGTCAGCGCCCTATTGGTGGCGACTATTTGCATACTTTGTTTATTGTCTGCAAAACAAAGAATTTCACTGTGACATGTCACGTGTGATAATAAAGTTTCATTCATGCATTCATTCACTCACACACTCACACACTCACCCGATATTGTCTTCTTCCAGAAAAGTTACTGGACTGGAAGCTAGTGTTCTAGAGGATTAAATCAACAACATGAGTTCAAATCTCAACCTAGCAGATGGAGAAGTTAAATTCAAGTCATTAAATATTTTGTCATTTAAAAAAAATGTCAGACTGAATAGTAATGATCGGACTAAACTTAATTTTTTCCAGATTAAGTCTGAAGATGATTTCCGACCCGAAACGTCACCCATCCCTTTTCTCCAGACAGGCTGCCTGACCCGCTGAGCTACTCTAGCACTTTGTGCCTATCTTTGGTATAAAGCAGCACTTGCAATTCTTTGTTTCTACTGAACGTAACTATCCATCTGCTCACTAGTATCCTTGAATGAAGGAAATTGTCTTGAACCTGTTTCCAATCCAAAAATGACATGCAAGGCAGGTGTATCTAGGGATGAACTGCAATTGCCTGTTTTCCCACAATGTCCACACCCACAAAACAAATACCTAAATATATTAAAAAAAATTAGTCAGTAGATTATAAACATATATCAGGACTAACAGAATGGAGCGATCCTGGGCGGCACTGTGGTGCAGCGGGTAGAGCTGCTGCCTCACCACGCCAGAGACCCGGGTTCAATCATAACTTGCACGTTCTCTGGGTTTGCTCCGGGTGCTCCAGTTTCTTCCCACATTCCAGAGACGTACAGGTTTGTAGGTTATTGGCTTGGTATAAATGTCACATTGGCTCTCATGTGTGTGTAGGGTGTTGTTAATGTGTGTGGATCACTGGTCGGTGTGGACTAGATATGTGAAGGGGAAAAGATTAGTGTAGACGAATATAGGTAATTTACAGTTAAAAAAAAAGGTGAATTTATAATGGGAAACAAAGAAATGTTAGATAAGTATTTCGGTTCTGTCTTCACTAAAGAAGACACAAACAATCTCCCAGAAATACTAGATCCTCCCGAGGATCTAGTGGGAGGGAAGAACTGAAGGGAATCCACGTTAGTCAGGAAATGGTGTTAGGTAAACTGTTGGGACTAAGGACAGATAAATCCCCAGGGCCTGATGGTCTGCATCACAGAGTACTCAAGGAGGGAGAGAGAAAGCGGGGAATTATAGAACAGTTACCCTTACATCGGTAGTGGGGAAGATGCTTGAGTGGATTCTTAAAGGTGTAATAACAGCACATTCGGAAAACAGTGACAGGATCGGTTAAAGTCAGCATGGATTTAATGTATGAAAGGGAAATCATGCTTGTCAAATCTTCTGGAATCTTTTGAGGATGTATCATGTAGAATGGATAAGGGAGAGCCAGTGGATGTGGTGTATCTGGACTTTCAAAAAGCCTTTGACAAGGTCCCCACTCAAGCGATTAGAGTGCAATATTAGAGCACATGATATTGGAGGTAGGGTATTGACATGGATAGAGAACTGGTTGGCAGACAGGAAGCAAAGAATAGGAATTAACGGGTCCTTTTCCGAATGGCAGACAGTGAATAGTGGGGTGCTGAAAGGCTTAGTGCTGGTACCCCAGTTATTTACAACATATAATAACGATTTAGACGAGGGAATTAAATGTAACATCTGCCTGTTTGCGGATGATACAAAGTTGGGTGGCAGGGTGAGCTGTGAGCAGAATGCTATGCGGCTGCAGGGTGACTTGGAGAGGTTGGGTGAGTGAGCAGATGCATGGTAGATGCAGCATAATGTGGATAAATGTGAGGTTATCCACTTTGGTGGCAAGAACAAGGCAGGTTATTATCTGAATAGTGTCAGATTAGGAAAAGGGGAGGTGCAACGAGACCTGGATGTCCTTGTACATCAATCACTGAAACTGAACCTGCAGGTACAGCAGGCAATGAAGAAGGCAAATGGCATGTTGGTCTTCATAGCGAGAGGATTTGAGCATAGGAGCAAGGAGGTCCTACTGCAGTTGTACAGGCCATGGTGAGATCACACCTGGAGTATTGTGTGCAGTTTTGGCCTCATAATTTGAGGAAGGACATTCTTGATATTGAGGGAGTGCAGTGTAGTTTCACCAGGTTAGTTCCCAGAATGACGGGACTGACATATGATGAAAGAATGGATCAACTGGGCTTGGAATCACTGGAATTTTAAAGGAACATGTGAAATTCTTTAGGGATTGGACAGGCTTGATGCAGGAAAGATGTTATCCATGTTGGTGGAGTCCAGAACTAGGGGTCAGGATTTAAGAATAAGGAGTAGGCCATTTTGGACTGAGATGAGGAAAAACATTTTCACCCAGAGAGTTGTGACTCAGTGGAATTCTCAGCCACAGAAGGAGTGGAGGCCAATTCACCGGAAGTTTTTGAGAGAGTTAGATTTAGAGTTAGAGGGCTAAAGGAATCAAGGGATATGGGGAAAATGCAGGAACGGGGTACTGATTTCCGATGATCAACCATTACCATATTGAATGGCGGTGCTGGTTCAAGGGGCCAAATGGCCTACTCCTGCATCTATTCTTTTATATTTTTATGTTTCTGTGACCCAGTAGGCCCGTTTTCTGTTTCCACACCATATCTGTAAACTAAACTAATATCCCAAAGACGTGCGGGTTTGTATGTTAATTAGCCCTCTGTAAATTTCCCCCGAGTGTGTGGTGAGCGATAGAATTCAGCGGGGAGTTGATGGGAATGTGGAGAGATTAAAAAACAATGCTAAGATGGGCTGAAGGGCCTGTTTGCATACTGCATCTCTCTACTCCGAGAAGTATATGTTGCCACATTACGTGGTGGCTCAGCGGCACATTTGGTAGAGCCGCTAAATCACTGCACCAGAGATCGGGTTCAATCCTGACCTCGAGTGCTGTGCAGTGTGTGCGTGCGTGTGCGTGTGTACCAAAATAATGCAAATAACAGAAATTTCGCTTTTTTATTTTTATTTTTCAGAGATACAGTGCGGAAACGGGGCTTTCGGCCAACCAAGTCTGCACCCACTGGCGATCCCGCACATTATCTCCATCCTTCACACACTAGGGACAAGTTTATATTTATAGAAAGCCAATTAAGTTACAAACCTGCACATCTTTGGTGTGTGGGAGGAAGCCGAGGATCTGGGAGAAAAACCATGCAGTCATAGAGAGTGCAGACCCGTAGTCGTAATTGAACCCGGGTTTTGGCGCGGAAAGCGCTGTAAGGCAGCAACTCTACCGTTGTGCCACAGTGTTGTCCGTTCCTACACATCAAACCACGTCCCCGGTTCACAATTACCCTACTCTGCCAAAGGAGGTAGTTGAGGCAGGTACATCACAATGTTATACCACCAGGTGGCGCCACCACTGGCTGCCTCACCTACCGTCTTTCTGTCCTTTCCTTCCTTGTTGTTTTAATAGTTTGAGTGAAATGTATGTTTTTCCTGTTCTTTTGCTTGGTTTATGTGGGGGATGGGTGGGGGGAGTTGGGGGAAGCTTTTTCTTACCTCGACGGAGAAGCTTTTTTTGCCGTATCACATCTCGGTCCGCACTGCAGCCTAACATCAAGGAGTTGGTGGCCTTTGATGGAGACCGACTTTGAGAGCTCCACCATGGGACACTGCGGACTTAACATCAGGGAACTTGCGATCCCTGTCGGGGGTCGACTGGCACCAGGTTCCAACCGTGGGTGCCTGCAGATTTTAACATCACGGAGCTCGTGGTCACTCGTTAGAGACCGACTTTGGGAACTCCAACCCACAGGAGCTTAGACCGCCCCAACGTGGGAACTTCAACCGCCGGCTGCGGGAGCGGCGATCACCCCCACGGATGGTTCGACTGCCCCGTGGGAGAATAAAGAGGAAGAAGATTGGACTTTATTGCTTTCCATCACAGTGAGGAATGAGGGGAATCCGATGCGGTGGATGTTTATGTTAACTTTTATGTGGTTGTGTGCATTGTTGTTTTATTTTAGTGTGGTTATATGGTAATTCGCATATCACTGTAGTTTAATGGTACACGTGACAATAAAAGACCTTTGAAACCATTGAATGTTGAAAAGGCATTTGTGCATGGGTGGGAAAGGCTTAGAGGGATATGGTCCAAATGCAGGCAGGTGGGAATAGTGTAGTAGGAACAAGGGCATGTTCCCATGCTGTATGACTGTGACTATGATTCCGAGCATAGGTTGGGAACCAGCAGCAGGTGGCTTTAGAGCACTTCTTATCATCCCGAATGTACTCTCGAACATCCGTCTCATTACACATCATTTCCTCATCAACAGCCTGCTCTTTTAACTGAAGTACTCAGCTTCTCTAAGATAACCCGTTGTACCTGTGGAACTGTTGATGTCTCCATTTACAATGGACCACAATTCACTGTGGCAGAGGTGCTAACACCGTCTGTTAAAAGTTTGGATTAGCTTACTTCAGTTTACTTTAGTTTAATTTAGTTTAGAAATACAGTGTTGAAACAGGCCCTTATATCATTTTTACCGAAGCTAATTAACCTTCAAACCGACACATATTTGGAATGTGGGAGGAAACCAGAGATCCTGGAGAAAACGCATGCGGGTTATGGGGAGAACATACAAACTCCGTACAGACAAGCACCCACTGTCAGGATCATACACGGGTCTCTGGCGCTGTGAGGCAGCAACTCTACCGTTATGCCCAAAGTTCTCGCTTCTTGAGTCAATGCAGAGACCACAACTGCTTAGAGCCCCCACTGTGATAATTCAAGATTCTATGCAAGGCTGACATGTGTCCTGCTTACTAGGCTCAGTGACAAGCTCCTGGAAATGAAACAAACAACTGCTGTTGTGTAGGAAGGAACTGCAGATGCTGGTTTACACCAAAGATAGACACAAAATTCTGGAGTGACTCAACAGGACAGGCAGCATGTCTGGAGAGAAGGAATGGGTGGCTTTGGATCAAGACCATTTTTCTGACTGCTTCAGCAGAGAAACTCAGTTGGTCAGGCAAACTGCATCAAATTAATTTCCACTTCTGTCAAAATCTGTCTCTCCAGCAGATTCCAATAGACACCTTCCTTCTGTTCTATACTAGTGTTTCATTGCCCATTAGTCTCTGCACGCCATCCACACCAACTCATCCGCTCTCGGGGTAAAGGATATGTGATAGAAGCAGAATTAAGTCTACTCAACTCCCTATCAATTAATTACCTTGCTATCAAGAAACTTGCTTTAGAACAACTCTGGCAAGTTTGATTTATCCTGAGAAGTTTGTCAGTTAAATGCTTCTTTTATCTAACAATTTTACTTTTGTGTCTGATTATGATTATTCTGCAGTTTCCCCTGGTTATTGCTGGGGAATGTTTTCCTACTGTTATGCTGTTATCGGGCAACCAAACCATCCCACCAACAACTAGAGAGCAGTCCTAAACTACTATCTACCTAACTGGGGACCTTCGGACTATCTTTGATCCAACGCTATCTTGCACAAAATGTTGTTCACATGATTCCCTTGATCATGTATCTGTACACTGTGGACGGCCCGGTTGTAATCATGTATTGTCTTTCCGCTGACTGATTAGCACGTGACAAAAGCTTTCCACTGTACCTTGGTACATGTGGCAATAAACTAAACTAAAATACCATGAGGGGCAGCACTTTGGTGCAACCATTGGCAGCATGGTAACACAGCGGTAGATTTGCTGCCTTGAAGTACCAGAGTCACAGGTTCGATCCCAGATTCAACTACGGGTGCTGCCTGCACAGAACTTTGTACATTCTTGCCGTGATCTGCATGGGTTTTCTCTGAGTGCCCCGATTTCCTCCTACATTCAAAAGACGTACAGGTTTGTAGGTTAATGAGCTTCTGTCAAATTGTTAAAAATGTCCCCCGGGTGTAGGATAGTGCTAGTGTATGGGGCGATCGTGGATGGCGCGGACTTGAGTGCTGAAGGCCGTGTTTCCACGCTGTATCTCTAAAGTTGGAAGTCTAAAGTCTCCCACAGCCTCTGTTCAGTGAACTTGTGTAACGTTGTCTGCGCCAGAAACGTGGCGACACTTGTGCACTGCCCAGGTGAGGTCTGTATGATGCAGTTCAGTTCAGTTCAATTTATTGTCATGTCTCGTGTATCGAGGGACAGTGAAAAGATTTTGTTTTTACCCGGTTGCATGAAAAACAAAGCATTTCTCTGTACCAAGGTACAAGTGTGTGTGTGTCTTTGTGCAATTCTGGCGAATTAGACGCACAGACTCTTTTGTCCAGAGAAGGTGAATCAAGGACAGGAGGACTCAGGTTTAAGGTGTGGGGGAAAAGATTTAATAGGAATCTGAGTGGTAACTTTTTCACACAAAGGCTGGTGGGTGTATGGAACAAGCTGCCAGAGGAGGTAATTGAGACAGGGACTATCCCAACATTTAATAAACAGTCAGACAGGTACATGATTAGGACAGGTTCGAAGGTTCAAAGGTCTGTTTCTGAACACTGATTATTTCTCCAGTTTTGAACATCAACTAATCACAGTTGGTCTAATCTGTCCACTTTTAATTGTTCTTGTGTATCGCCCACCAAAAATGCATAAGGACTTTATCTCTCAATTTGCTGATCTTATCGCTAGCTTGTTGCTCAAATTTGACCGGGTCCTCATTCTTGGTGACTTTAACATTCATGTCTGCTGTCCCACAAAGCCTCTTTGTACAAAGTGAATTTATGAACCTGGTTGAGTCCTTCAATCTGACTCTACTCACCACTGGACCCACGCACAAGCTTGGTCATATACTAGACCTAGTGCTTTAGTCTGGCCTCCCAATTTGTAATACAGAAATTATTGATGCCTGCCTGTCTGATCATAGTGCAATTATATTTGATGCATCTCTGCCTTTTTCTCCCTCAAAATCCCATCTCCCTACTCGCTACTCCCACTATGTAAATTCTTCGACTGCCAGTAAGTTCTCTGAGGCTCTCATAGCCGCCCCCGACATCTGCACTATTGAGGCGTCTCCCCTCCCTCTCAGCACCGACGACCTCATTTCTCTTTTCAATACTACTTGCTCTTCCATCCTGGATTCTGTTGCTCCTCTTAAAATAAAAAACTTAAGCCCAAAGGCTGGCCGTGGCTCAATGACACCACCAGAGCCCTAAGAAGAGAGTGCAGAAAATCAGAATGGAAGTACAAATCTGTACCTTTAAATTTCCTTTGAACTTCTGAGAAACAATCTTCACAAATACCAGGGAGCAATAAAATCTGCAAGACCAAAATACTTTTCCGCCCTTATTTCCAAAAACGCTCATAACTCCAAGGTCCTTCTTAGTACCATCACCTCCGTCATATGTCCTGCCCCCAGCACCAGCTTAACTGGGTCCCCTGCTAAGTGCGAGGAATGTACTACATTTTTCACCAGCAAAGTTAAGAACATCAGATCGAATATTTCCCCTCCCATCCGTGACCTGGCTGTCTCATTTGTCTGTTCTTCAAAATTAGACTGTTTCCAACCCGTTACTCTACCTCCTTTGAAAAACTGGTCACCACCATGAAACCTACTATCTGCCCCCTCGACGTTGTCCTCTCTGCCCTTCTGAAGGATGTCATTACAATAGCTGGTCCCAGCATCCTCGCCATCTTCAACAGTTCTCTGGCCACTGGCATTGTTCCTACCTGCTTCAAGCATGCGGTGGTCCAGCCCCTCCTGAAAAAACCTAATCTCGACCCCACCTTGCCAAGCAACTACAGACCTATTTCAAAACTGCCTTTCCTTTCAAAAGTCCTTGAAAAGGTAATTTGAAGTCAACTTATGCCTTACCTTCACCAAAATACTATCTTGGAAACTTTCCAATCAAGTTTCAGGGCCCACCACAGCACAGAGTCTGCCTTGTTGAAGATACATAATGACCTACTTCTCACCATTGACTCCGGCGACTGTGCAGTCCTGCTCCTTCTCGACCTCAGTGCAGCATTTGATACTGTCGTTCACACCATCCTAATTGACTGTCTCCGGAACGGGGTTGGTATTGATGGCAGTGCCCTGAGCTGGTTCATCTCCTACCTCAAATGTAGGAGTTTCTCTACCAACATAGGCAACTCTTTCTCCTCCCCAGCTAGTCTCTGCTGCGGGGTTCCACAAGGTTCCATCCTTGGCTCCATTCTCTTCTCCCTGTATATGATCCCCTTAGGCCAAGTCATTCAAAGGCACGGCATTTCCTTCCATTGCTATGCAGACGATACACAACTCTATCTCCCTCTGAAGCCCAACAACCAATCAAATCTACTTAACCTTATCCACTGCCTCGAGGATATAAAGTGTTGGATGGCCCAGAACTTCCTACAACTAAACGAGAGTAAGCCTGAGGTCATCCTTCTCTGCCCCTCGGACTCAATCAAAATGAATGCAGGCAGCCTTGGAAGCCTTACCCCATTACTCAAACCTCACGTCAAAAACCTTGGCATGATATTTGACTCAGCGTTGAAATTTGACAAACAAGTCAATGCCGTGGTAAAAGCTAGTTTCTTCCAGCTTCGGACGATAGCTAAAATAAAACAATTCCTCCAGTATGATGACCTCGAAAAGATCATCCACGCATTTATCTCCTCCCGCCTCGATTACTGCAACTCCCTTTGCACTGGCATCAGCCAATCATCCCTGTCCCACCTGCAATTGGTCCAAAACGCTGCAGCGAGACTCCTGACCGGCACCCAAAAAAGGGACCACATCACCCCGATTCTGGCATCTCTCCACTGGCTCCCTGTGCAGTTCTGAATAAATTTCAAGATCCTCCTTTATGTCTACAAAGACCCTAATGGACTTGCCCCCACCTACATCAAAAGTCTGCTTACCCACCACACCACCTCCAGGTCCCTCAGATCGGCCGACTTGGGGTTACTGAACATCTCGCGTTCTAGGCATAAGCTCAGCGGCGACCGCGTCTTTGTGGTTGCAGCTCCTAGACTGTGGAACAGCATCCCTCTTCCCATCAGAACTGCCCCCTCCATCGACTCTTTTAAGTCGAGACTTAAAACTCATCTTTACTCTCAAGCCTTTCTTGACGTCTCTGAGGGAGGGCTTTATGTACAGTGGCTTGCAAAAGTTTTCATACCCCTTGAACTTTTCCACATTTTGTCACGTTACAACCACAAACATAAATGTACTTTATTATGACTTTATGTGATAGACCAACACAAAGTGGCTCATAATTGTGAAGTGGAAGGAAAATGATACATGGTTTTCAAATTTTTTTACAAATAAAAAACTGAAAAGTGTGGCATGCAAAAGTATTCAGCCCCGTTTACTCTGATACCCCTAAATAAAATCCAGTGCAACCAATTGCCTTCAGAAGTCACCTAATTAGTAAACAGAGTCCACTTGTGTGTAATCTAATCTCATTATAAATACAGCTGTTCTGTGAAGGCCTCAGAGGTTTGTTAGAGAACATTAGTGAACAAACAGCATCACGAAGCCCAAGGAACACACCAGACAGGTCAGGGATAAATTTGTGGAGAAGTTTAAAGCAGGGTTAGGTTATAAAAACATCCCAAGCTTTGAACATCTCACGGAGCACTGTTCAATCCATCATCCGAAAATTAGAGTATGGCACAACTGCAAACCTACCAAGACATGGCCGTCCACCTAAACTGACAGGTGGGGCAAGGAGAGCATTGATTAAAGAAGCAGCCAAGAGGCCCATGGTAACTCTGGAGGAGCTGCAGAGATCCACAGCCAGGTGGGAGAATCTGTCCACAGGACAACTATTAGTCGTGCACTCTACAAATCGGGCCTTTATGGAAGAGTGGCAAAAAGAAAGCCATTGTTGAATCAAAGCCATAAGAAGTCCCGTTTGCAGTTTGCCACAAGCCATGTGGGGGACACAGCAAACATGTGGAGGAAGGTGCTCTGGTCTGATGAGGCAAAAATTGAAGTTTTTGGCCTAAATACAAAACGCTATGTGTGGCGGAAATCTAACACTGCACGTCACCCTGAACACACCATCCCCACTGTGAAACATGGTGGTGGCAGCATCATGCTGTGGGGATGCTTTTCTTCAGCAGGGATAGGGAAGCTGGTCAGAGTTGATGGGAAGATGGATGGAGCCAAATACAGGGCAATCTTGGAAGAAAACCTGTTAGAGTCTGCAAAAGACTTGAGACTGGGGCAGAGGTTCACCTTCCAGCAGGACAACAACACTAAACATACAGCCAGAGCTACAATGGAATGGTTTAGATCAAATCATATTCATGTGTTAGAATGGCCCAGTCAAAGTCCAGACCTAAATCCAATTGAGAATCTCTGGCAAGACTTGAAAATTGCTGTTCACAGACACTCTCCATCCAATCTGACTGAGCTTGAGCTATTTTGCAAAGAAGAATGGGCAAAAGTTTCAGTCTCTAGATGTGCAAAGCTGGTAGAGACATACCCCAAAAGACTTGCATCTGTAATTGCAGCAAAATGTGGTTCTACAAAGTATTGACTCAGGGGGGCTGAATACTTTTGCACAAAACACTTTTCAGTTATTTATTTGTAACAAAATTTGGAAACCATGTATCATTTTCCTTCCACTTCACAATTATGCACCTCTTTGTGTTGGTCTATCACATCAAATCCCAATAAAATACATTTACGTTTGTGGTTGTAACGTGACAAAATGTGGAAAAGTTCAAGGGGTATGAAAACTTTTGTAAGCCACTGTATGTATTTATGTATGTACTTAATCTATGAACCACTGTTGTATAACGTTAGTACCTCCACCAATGTAAAGCACTTTGATCAATGAGAGTTGTTTTTTAAATGTGCTATAGAAATAAAAGTGACTTGAAGTGACTTGACTTGTTTATTGTCAAGTGTACCAATTAAGGTACAGTGAAACTCAAATTACCATGCAGCCATACCAACAAAAAGCAACAAGATGCACAGCTACATAAAAGTTGATCAAAGCACCCGCCGCAGTTGATCGAAGCCTCAGCGTCGGGGCGATCAAATTTCCCGCGTTGGGATGATTGTAGCTCCCGCGTTGGGGCGATCGAAGTTCCGCGTCGGGCGATCGAATCTCCCTTGTCGGCTTCTACGGCTTGGAGCTCCTGAAGTCGGTCACTAACCAGAGATCGCGAGCTCCACGATGTTAAAGTCCACAGGCTCCCTTGGTTGGAGCTCAGAGGTCGATCCCCAACAGGGATCGCCAGCTCCGTGATGTTAAGTCCTGCAGGCTCCCACAGTTGGAGCTCTGAGGTCAGTCTCCAGCTGAGGCCACCATCAGGCATTTTGGTTACTTGACAAAATGCAGTATTTCCGCTTCTATAAAACCTGCTTATCATCTTTTGCAAAAGCTGTAACACCATGAGGATCGTGGCTCCAGAAAGTCTGTGGTCTGGGAAGGGGTTGGATAGAGGTTGATGTCCAGATGCTTTAATTGTGAATATGTATGAGATTTTGCAGAAGGAGCTTGGTCCTGTTGCTAATGCAGGGTTAGGATTGGTTGGGGAAATGATGGGTTACAATAATGTTGCAGAGTCCTCCCGCCACTAATTATGATTGGTCTAGGAGAGGGGCCTCACCCAAGATGTTTACTTTCCCTGTGAGAATGTTTCTTTATTTTACAGAAGTGTTTCCCCGTAAGTGCTTTGTGTTGAAACTATGTTATATGATATTATATGATTGGGTTAGGGAACTGTCATTCAATGTATTGTGCAGCCCTTATTGATAATTGGCTTGTAGGGGTTTCCCCCCCCCCCCCCCCCCCACCTATGTATTTTCACGCCAAGGTTCAGTAAAAGTATAAAAGAGTGGGGAGCACGTTGGGGTGAGCCGATCTTCTGGGGTGTGAGTTCTATTTGTGCGAGGCTGTTGGGCTCGAGTAAGTGGAGACAAGGATCGGACCCATGGAAACATAGAAACATAGAAAATAGGTGCAGGAGTGGACCATTCGGCCCTTCAAGCCTCCACCGCCATTCAATATGATCATGGCTGATCATCCAACTCAGTATTCTGTACCTGCCTTCTCTCCATACCCCCGATCCCTTTAGCCACAAGGGCCACATCTAACTCCCTCTTAAATATAGCCAATGAACCGGCCTCAACTACCTTCTGTGGCTGAGAATTCCACAGATTCACCACTCTCTGTGTGAAAATTGTTTTTCTCATCTGGGTCCTAAAAGACTTCCCCCATATCCTTAAAGTGTGACCCCGTGTTCTGGATTTCCCCAACATCGGGAACAATCTTCCTGCATCTAGCCTGTCCAACCGCTTAAGAATTTTGTAAGTTGCATGCCTACTTTCAATGACTGGTGTACCATGACACCCAGGTCTCGTTGCAAGCCCCCTTTTCCTAATCGGCCACCATTCAGATAATAGTCTACTTTCCTGTTCTTGCCACCAAAGTGGATAACCTCACATTTATCCACATTATACTGCATCTGCCATGCATTTGCCCACTCGCCCAACCTATCCAAGTCACCTTGCGGCCTGCTAGCATCCTCCTCACAGCTAACACTGCCCCCCAGCTTCGTGTCATCCGCAAACTTGGATATGTTGCATTTAATTCCCTTGTCCAAATCATTAATATATAGGGTACACAGAATGCTGGAGAAACTCAGTTGGTGCAGCAGCATCTATAGAGCGAAGGAGATAGGCAATGTTTCGGGCCAAAACCCTTCTTCAGACTAATGGGGGGTGGGGAGAGGTGAGGGGAGGTGGGGGGGGGGGGGGGAAGAAAGGAAAAAGGAGGAGGAGCCCGAGGGCTGAGGGAGAGGTAGGAAGGGGAGGAGACAGCAGGGGTTAACAGAATTGAGAGAATGCAATGTTCATGCCAAGAGGATGCAGACTCCCCAAGCGGAATATGAGGTGCTGTTCCTCCAATTTACGGTGTTGCTCACTCTGGCCATGGAGGAGGCCCAGGACAGAGAGGTTTGTTTACGGAATGAGAAGGGGAGTTGAATTGCTGAGCCACCGGGAGGTCGGGTTGTTTTTTGCGGACCGATATAGATCAGTTGACATCTAGAGCAGCAATGCAATAGATGAGGTTAGAGGAGGTGCAGGTGAACCTCTGTCGCACCTGGAATGACTGCTTGGGTCCTTGAATGGAGTGGAGGGGGGAGGTAAAGCGACAAGTATAGCATCTCTTGCGGTTGCAAGGGAAAGTGCCCGGGGAAGAGTGGAGCGGGAGGGAAGGGAAGAATTGCCAAGGGAGTTGCGGAGGGAGCAGTCTTTGCGGAAGGCAGACAGGGGGGGAGATGGGAAGATGTGGCGAGTGGTGGGGTCACGTTGGAGGTGGCGAAACTGGCGGAGGACTATGTGTTGTATGTGCTGGCTGGTGGGGTGAAAGGTGAGGACCAGGGGGACTCTGCCCTTGTTGCGAGTGGGGGGATGAGGAGAGAGGGCAGTGTTACAGGGTATTGACGAGACCCTGGTGAGAGCCTCATCTATAGTGGGGGAGGGGTATCCCCGTTCTCTGAAGAATGAGGACATTTGTGATGCCCTGGTGTGGAACACCTCATCCTGGGAGCAGATGCGGCGTAGACAGAGGAATTGGGAATACGGGATGGAGTCCTTACAGGAAACAGGGTGGGAGGAACAGTAGTCCAGGTAGCCGTGGGAGTCAGTGGGTTTATAGTGGATGTCGGTCAGGAGGGTATCCCCTGCGATGGAGAGGAGGGGATAACCCCCCCCCCCCCCATCAGTCTGAAGAAGGGTTTTGGCTCGAAACGTTGTCCATCTCCTTCACTCCTAGATGCTGCTGCACCCGCTGAGTTTCTCCAGCATTTTGTGTACCCTCGATTTTCCAGCATCTGCAGTTCCTTCTTTAACTCATTATTATATAATTCCCTCGTCCAAATTATTAATACCGTAATAAGACCCGTATTGGACTGTGTATTGTATTGGTATTAGAATTGTGCACAATAAGGAGAGTTGGATTTACGATGCTCGTATTCGGTGTTTGACTGAACCAGACTAAGGGGGGTAAGTTTAGGACCGGAATTACACCAGCTCCTCGATGTTAGGCCACAGTGCAGACGGAGATATGAAACGGTAAATAATCGCATCTCTGTCGAGGTAAGAGATTAAACAAAGTTTCCCCCCTCCCCCAACTTAAAACAAGCTAAAGAATACTAAAACATACAGACCACCCCGGGCCGCGGCGTTTGAACCGGCCAGTTCACGGAACTCGGATTCAGCCGCGGGACTGACTTACTTACCATCACCCGGCGGGCTCACAACATCGGAAGCCTGCATCACCTCAGCGCAGAGGGAGAACAAGGAGGGAAGAGACAAAGACTTTAAGACTTTAGCCTTCCATCACAGTGAGGAGGTGCCTGGTGAACTCACTGTGGTGGATGTTAAATTTGTGTTTATTGTGTGTTTTTGTAATTTGATTATATGTATGACTGCAAGGCACGAAATTTCGTTCAGACCGGAAGGTCTGAATGACAATAAAGGATACTTTACTTACTTACTTAACACATGCCATAGAACAACAAAGAAGGAACGGACGAGACAGACTGTTGGCGAGGCGCCCATTGTGCGCACCACCCAGTGGGTATAAGTTTTGAGAGATATGGACCAAACGCGGACAGGTGGGACTCCTGTAGCTGGGACATGTTAGCCAGTGTGGGCAAGTTGGGTCGAATGGCCTGCTTCCACACTGTATAAATCTATGACTGTCTATGACTCTTGTGCACTGCCTAGGTGAATTCCGTGAGTACCTTCCCCAGGATGTGAAGGTGGGGAAGGGGGGCCTCGTTTGTGATGCAGGGCAGGACGTTGGCCAGGACCACCCGCTCTGTCAATGGCTCTACCTGCAGGAATGTTCACCTTACTGAGCCCCCTTTACTCACCACCCCGTTCACCCACTCCACGGACTCGAGGAAGAACACAGCCTTCCCCAACATCCTGCCCACGTACAGGACGCCTGCGGGCTTGGCCTCCACGTTCATCTGGGGGGGAAGTTGCACCTTACCCCATGCTCAGAAGGCAGGTTCCTCATGGAGAACGGGGCCCCAAGAGGAGCAGCCGAAGCAGCTGAAGCAGCTGCCTTGGCATAGCTCCTGGAAGGCCCCGCTCCCCCAGAACGCTGGCCCTGCATGGTATCAGGAGCTATAATTTAAACATAACACTTCAAGACAATGGAAGACAGACACAGACAGTCCACGAGGCCATGTCCACACACAAAAACAATATGGAACTGTTCGAGGGAGGGAGGCAAAGTGGTGTTGCCTCAAATGGTGATAAAGGCGGCTCCCCCGAAACACTGCTGCGTCACCACCTCTTTGAACTGCAATCTCGGCTCTTCTGCTTTCCCTGGTGAGCTGCCGACCTTCACAGACAATCCCAGCTGGTCTTTGATGCTCCTGCAGCAACAAAAGGGATTTGCCTGCATCCGTTGTTGTTGGAAATCTCCTATCTCCGAGAAAAAGGAGGTGTCTCCAGCTCCAGGTCCCAATGTCGTAGAAGAAGATCGAGACGGTGCAGAAAACCTCCCACACCGCATGAAAGCCAGACCGGCCCAGTCAGCACCGACGCGGCAATAACGGGGGTGTGGGTTGTTCCGCACACAGCAGTAAAAGTCCAGAAAGATTTCCCCCCCTTTTGGTTTGTTGCAGTTTCCTGCCAGGTTGCCAGCCACTGTTTTGGGTGCTACGCGGATAGCTGATAAGACTGCTCACAGTCCCAAAACAAGCAGAAACTTTTAAAATAAATCTCTGCAACGATGCAGCGATACTCAAGGATGTTTTAAAGTGCTGCTGTGCCTCCTCCGAAATCCCAAAAGATGTTTAAATTCACTCGTGTTTGTGTTTGGACGGGAGCTCCGTAACACCACACCTCGTCGCATAACCAGCTTTTTGTAAAATCAAAAATATTGGTTCAAATATTAAAACAGTATTTTTTCAACACAATAAAACAAAACAGAACCCACCACCATAGCACAAGACAAAACAAATAAACTACTAAACAACTATGTTACAATCCTTGTCCAGGATACATTCAACCCCCCTCGGTGCCCAACGGTCCCGGAAATCCTCCACGGTGCCCATGGACAGCGTGTAGTCCCTTTCTAGTACCACCCGGGCGCGGACGTACCCCCGGAAAAGGGGCAGGCAGCTGGCTCGGGTAAAGCCCTCCACGGCCTTGCACCGTGACTCGTGGAAGGCCAGCTTGGCCAGGCCCAAGAGCAATCCTACCAGCACATCTTCAGTCATACCCTCTCCCCTATGCACAGGGTGTCCAAAGACGAGGATGGTGGGTGAAAAAGGCAAGGAGCAGCCCCTTTAGGTATTTAAACAGTGGCGGCAGCCTCACACACTCCATACACGTGGTTCACAGACTCTTCCAGCCCACAAAAGTGGCAGGCGGCTGGCGAGTCTGTGAACCGCGAGAGAAACAGGTTGCAGGGAACACCTCGGTGCAATACCCTCCACCCCAGGACTCCAATGTAGAGGCGGAGATTCTCCGCATAGAGGGACCCCCACCGGGGGCACCACTTGCAACCGGAAGGCAACACCGATCGCCACTTGGTGTCCGGTCAGTGGACCAGGGCGAGGAAGTGCAGGGTGTGGAGGAGGAGCCCGTACAAGACATGCCTTCATGCGTCTCGGAGGGAGACGAAGGGTGTCGATGAAAGGCGGCTCAGGTTATGTGGGATTGGCTCCCGGGAAGGATTATGGCGCCTGGGTCCGATGAATACTTCCGACTGAGCGGGGGTTTGCTCAACCACAAGTACTCCTCATGTTTGAGCTCCATCGCGTAACAAGCTTGGAGGGAATGATGGTATTGAACGCCACACTGTAATCTACCAACAACACCCTGACATTTGTGTTTTTATTGTCCTAGTGGCCAATGCAGACTGGAGAACCAGTGAGATTGCATCCTCCGTTGACCTGTTGTGGTGATAGACAAACTGTAATGTGTCGAGTTTCTTGTTGAGGAGGGAGTTGATAAGCGTCATTGCCAACCTCCCAAAGCACTTCATCGCCACGGATGTTAGTGCCACTGGTTGATCGTTGTTGAGGCACGTTACCTTACTCTCTATAGCAAAGGTCCCATTGCAGTCCTGAGTGAGCTCAGCGCTCTTGGCCATGGTGTTTGTCAGGTGAGATTTGGGGGTGGCAGTTAAAGAGTCAAAGTGTCAAACAGTACGGAAACAGACCCTTCGGACCCATATCTATGTCCACCAAGATGTCGAAAGCAGCTAATCCCATCTGCCCGCATTTGGCCCATATCCTTCTAAGCTTCTCCTATCCATGAACCTGTTCAAATGTCTTTTAAACACTGTTATTGTACCCACCATTGCAGTTACCTCTGGCAGCTCATTCCATATACCCATTGCAGCGTGCATGAAAACATTGTCCCTTGGGTCCTAATTAAATCTCTTCCCACTTACCTTAAACCTGTGCCCTCTGGTTTTAGAGATGGGGGAGCCTCCGAGAATGAAGAAGGACTATTGAGGACGACATTGAACACTTTAAGATTTAAGATTGCAAAATTTAAATTGCACAAATCATGTACAAAGGAAGAAATAATTTACTTCCAGGAAATATACAAAAACTGTTTAGGGAAAGACAGGGTGGGTATAATTTGAGAGGGGAACATAATTTAAAAAAACTCAATGTCAGAACAACTCTTAAAAGTATGTGCATAGCAATCTGTGGGGTGAATTTGTGGAATGGTCTGGAACAGGAGATAAAACTTAGCATAAACATAATTCAGTTTAAAAAGATATACAAAAACACATTTTTAAAAGGATATTGGGATGAGGATAGTGATTGTGTGGGATATTTGTTATACTGATTGTATTGGGAAGGGTGATTATAGGGTGACGGGTTGTATATATGACTAAGACATACTGGATAGTATATGAGGTTATTTATTTTCTTTTTTTCTTTTTTTCTCTCTTTTTTTGTATGGCTTTGTAAATATTTGATTAGTGTATAAATGTAAATCATTTGGTGTACATATAGCTGTTGGTGTACATGTAGTGTACACGTAGCTGCTAAATCTGTATAAGATCATTATAAGCAGTTGAATAAGGGGTGGGAATTAATAAGCTGTGGCTTCTTCCTGCTCCTTTTCGGACACATACGATTTCATTTATTTATAGATATTGTTTATGACACTTTATAAATATTCTTGTTTTGTTTTTTGTATGCTGTTTCACACTTACTTTTTATTCTTTTATTTTGTTCGAAATAAAGAATTACATTTAATAAAACTCTCCTCCCCTCCCAGTCTCTCAGTTTGTCAAGATCACTTTAAGTTGCCGGTATCTCTCGTAATCACTGACACTCCGCCCTTCTCACAGGGCGCCTGACACTGAGACTGGAGCCGCGCGGACTCAAACACATCAGACTCACCCAGAGACTGAGCAAAGCCTGCAATTTAAATCGCGACTGAACAGAACTCACAAGTGCACCTGAAGGTTGAGCGGACCTCTTCTTTCACCCGGAGACCGACAAGACCTCCAATTTCACCCGGACATTGACCGGATCTCCAACTTCACCCCGAGAATAACACAAGCTCTGGTCTGGTAGAACTTTGTTCCTTTTCATGACCGGACCATTTTATTTGCTGAATCGCGTGTTGTTTTGATATTGGAGTGAAGGTCGGAGAATGGGGTTGAGAGGGAAAGATAGATCTTATTATAAGGCACTGGTCTTATTATAAGGGGCTGTGAGTCTTTTAAGTGGGATAGTTTAGTTTGGATTATTTTAGAGAAACAGCATGGAAACAGGTCCTTCAGCCCTCCAAGTCCGCGCTGGCGATCACCCCGTACACTAGTTATATCCCACACACTGGGAACAGTGTAACAGAAGCCAATTAACCTACATAACTGCACAACCTTGGGGGAAACCACAGCACACGGGGAAACCCCACGTGGTCACAGGGAGAACCTACACACACCGCACTGACAGCATCCGTTGTCAGGATACATGATTATAATCGAGGCATTTAGAGTGTAGAGATTCATGATAAGAAAATAACATTTAGTGCAAGGTAAAGCCAGGAAAGTCCGATCAAGGATAATCCGAGCATCACCAATGAGGTAGATAGTAGTTCAGCACTGCTCTCTAGTTGTGGGAGGATGATTCTGTTGCCTGATAGCAGCTGGGAAGAAACTGTCCCTGAATCTGGAGGTGAGCGTCTTCACAATTGTACAACATTTGCCTGGTTTTGCTGCTGGCCTTGCCGAGGCAACGTGAGGTAACAATGGAGTCAATAGAAGGGAGGTTATCTCCTTCGCTCCTTGTGCTGATGGTATGGGCTGCGTCCACAATTCGCTGCACTTTCTAGCGGTTTTGGATAGAGCTGTTCCCAAACCAAGCTGTGATGCATGACCATGTCTCCACGGCCTTACGTGTAAGTGGCTCCAGTCCCTTGTCCTGCGCAGTCTATCCCAGTGACTCTGGTGTAGAGCCTCGCCTGGTTTGATCTACAAGTGGCTGCTCTTTGACTGGGTTTATGTTCCACAGGTCCGGTTTGTAAGCAGTAACTGGGTCTTTGGACCGACCATGTGCCACGTCAGCTGGTTCTCCCAGAATTGTTCTCTCTACGTCTTGACACTCACTCTGATGGCGATAACACTGGATCAGTATCAGGTATGGTCTCCCTCTTTGTGTACACACACACACACAAACCATCTTCCCTTCCATTGACTCCATTTATACCTCATGCTGCTTCAGCAAGGCCAGCAGCATAATCAAGGACCAGTCTCACCCTGGACACTTCTCTTCTCCCCTCTCCCATCGGGGAAGAAGGTATAGAAGCGTGAAAACGCACACCTCCAGATTCAGGGACTGTTCCTTCCCAGTTATTGTCAGGTAACTGTACCATCCTATCACAACCAGAGAGCAGTCCTGATCTACTATCTGCCTCTTTGGTGACCATCGGACTATCCTTGATCAGTCTTTGCTGGCTTTGCCTTGCACTAAACGTTATTTCCTCATCTTGTATCTATACATTGTAAATGGCTTGTTTGTAATCATGTGTTGTCTTTCTGCTGACTGGTTAGCACGCAACAAAGGCTTTCCACTGTACCCTGGTGCACGAGACAATAAACCAAACTGAACTGAACTGCTTCAGGCAACCCAGAAGTAGTAAACAGACCCTTCGGCTCACAGTCCGTGCCAGCTGTCAAACACTCATAACCTGCCACTTCATATTATTATAGATCATTTTCCACCTTGGAAAAAAGATTTGGAACAAAGTCTCCCCAATCTATGCCTCTCACGGTTTTTATATATTTCTATCGGGCTTCCACTCAGCCTCACTTGTTCCAGGGGAAACAATCCAAGTCTGTCCAACGTCCCTTTACAGCTAATTCACTTTAATCCAGGTATCATTCTGGTAAACCTCTTCTGCATCCTCGCCAAAGCCTCCACATCCTCCCTGTAATGGGGCGACCAGAAGTGCACACAATACTCAATAAGCAGACTATCCAAAGTTTTATAAAGGTGCAACATCACGATCTGATTCTACGTAGAGTCATAGAGCACGGTGGCACAGCGGTAGAGTTGCTGCCTCACAGCGCCAGAGACCCGGGATTTGATCCTGACTACGGGTGCTGTCTGTACGGAGTTTGTACGTTCTGCCCGTGACCATGTGGGGTTTCCCACTGATGCTCCGGTTTTCTTCCACACTGCAAAAACGTACAAGTTTGTTGATTAATTGGCTTCGGTAAAAATTGTAAATTGTCCCGAGTGCGTAGGATGGTGTTAGTGTACGGGGTGATCGCTGGTCGGCGTGGAGTCGGTGGGCTGAAGTGCCCGTTTCGGCGCTGTATCTCTAAACCACACGAACTTAACTACAGCGTGGAAGCAGACCCTTCAGCCTCCAGCCTGGAAGCTTCTGCCTAATTTGCACCGACCAACATGTCCCATCTATACTAGTCCCACCTGCCCACGTTTGGCCCATATCCCTCTAAACCTGTCCTATCCATGTAGCTGTCTCAATGTTTCTTAAACCTTGCAATAGATTCTGTCTCAACTATCTCCTCGGGCAGCTCGTTCCATACTCTCACCACCCTTCATGTAGAAACTGTTACCCTTCAGGTTCCTATTAAATCTTTCCCCCCCTCACCTTAAACCTATTCCCCATCACCTTAAACCTATGCACATACTCAATGCTTCTGATGAAGAGTCCTGCTTCATCTCAGCACAGTGCATCTCTCCACAGACGCTGCCTGACCTGCCGAGCGTTTTCTGTTATTATTTACCCACACCTGTGATAAAAGGGCGGCACGATGGCACAGCAGTAGAGTTGCTGCCTTACAGCGCATTCAGCACCAGAGACCAGGGTTCCATCCTGACTATGGGTGCTGTCTGTACGAAGTTTGTACATTCACCCTGTGACTGCATGGTTTTTCTCCAAGATCTTCAGTTTCCTCTCACACTCCAAAGACGTACAGGTTTGTGTTAATTGGCTTTCTATGAATATAAAGTTGTCCTTAGTGTGTGTAGGATAGTGTTAATGTGCGGGAATTGCTGGTTGGTGCAGACTCAGTGGGCCAAAGGGCCTGTTTCCACACTGTATCTCTAAAACTAAGTCTGATTTCTGATTTCTGTTATTTGCATTTAATTTTATATTTTCATTTCCAATTCTTGTTGTTAATTGCAGGTGATTCTAAATCCTTTAAAGCCTCGCATGTCCCTCTCCAAAGGTATTTTATCTATCTTCATCATCTAGACACTGGCGTCATGTTTCTCTCTGCCTCACGCTATTTACCAGACGTTGTTTCACTACGTGTACAGGTAAATCTTACTGAAACACCTACCTTCCCCATCCCACTGCCCCTTTCACTCATCCCAGCCTTGTGGAGTAGTGGGTTGATGTCTACAGCACTCTAGCTTCTGGGCCCAAAACATAGGTCACAGAGTCATACATCGTGTATACAGGCCATTCAGCCCAACAGGGTTCATGCTAACCATCCATATTAATCTCATTTTCAAGAACTAGGGGTGGCACGTGGCACAACGGTAGAGTTGCTGCCTTACAGCGCCAGAGATTCAGGCTCGATCATGACTACAGGTGCTGTCTGTACGGAATTGTATGTTCTCCCCGTGACCTGTGGGTTTTTCTGGTTAGTAGGTTAATTTGTTTTGGTAAAATTGTAAATTGTAAACTAAGCAAAACTCAAGTTACAGTCATCCAGCATGGAAATAGGCCCTTCGCCCAACTTGCCGAGTCCCACCTACCTGTGTTTCACCCATGTCCATCTACACCTATCATACATGTACCTGCCCAGATGTTTCAAAACCATAGTGATAGTAGGTACTAGCTACTATCTACCTCAAATATCTCCTCCAGCAGCTCAATCTATACACCTACCATCCTTTTGCCGAATTGCTGCCTTGCAGCACCTGAGGCCTGGGTGCGATCCTGGCTATGGGTGCTGTCTGTACAGAGTTTGTACGTTTAGGAAAGAACTCCAGATTCTGGTAAAATTCCAGGGCAGACACAAAATGCTGGAGTAACTTAGCGGGTGAGGCAGCATCTATGGAGAGAAGGAATTATCGACGTTTTGGGTCAAGACCTTCTTCAAACTCTGAAACGTCGCCAATCCCTTCTCTCCACAGCTGCTGCCTCACCCGCTGAGTTACTCCAGCATTTTGTGTCTACCCCAGAGTTTGTACGTACGCCCTGGATGACTACATGGGCTTTCTCCAGGTGCTCTGGCTCCCTCCTGATCCCAAAGACGTGCAAGTTTGTAGGTTAATTGGCTTTGGTAATTGTAACTTGTCCTTGGTGTGTATGACATTGCTCGGTGTACGGGGTGATCACTGGGTGGCATGAACTTGGTGGGAGCCAGTGGAAAGGGAAACGAGAGATAAAGGTGGTGATGTAGGGAGATATAGAACAAATGAATGAAAGATATGCAAAAAAGTAACGATGATAAAGGAGACAGGCTACAGACACACCCTCCTCCCCTCTACCGCCTTTGGAATGTGGGAGGAAACCGCAGCACCCGGAGAAAATCCACGCGGTCACGGGGAGATCGTACAAACTCTGCACAAACAGCACCCGTAGTCAGGATCGAACCCGGGTCTCTGTCGCTGTGAGGCAGCAACTCTACCGCTGCGCCACCGTGCCACCCTCTACAAAAAGGTGACCAGAACTGCACACAATAACGTCAGTTCGAATCCTGCAAATGCAGTTGTGGGAATTTAAAATCATCAAGTCTACTCTGTCATTCAATCATGTCTGATCTATCTATACCTCTAATCCCCATTCTTCTGCCTTCTCCCCTTAACCCTTGACACCTGTACTAATCAAGAATATAACTATCTCTGTCTTACAAATATCCATTGGCTTCCCCAGTCTTCTGTGGCAAAGAATTCCACAGATTCACCACCTTCCCCGTTCTCCGCATCCTCAACTCATGAATCCTCTAACCTGCTTTATCCGCATGTCCCTTCCTTCCAGAGAGAAGATCATCAGGAGTCATTGCTTCCCCACTTTTCCGAAGTCTTCAGAAGGTACTTCTGCGTCTCAACCTTCACGCTGTTCTATGTCCTGCCGTTGGTGGTGATCACCGTAGCTTCCGTCGCGGTGAGCAAGAACCTATTGCTGAGCAAAACCATTGGTGCCGTCACAGAAGCCGAGGCCGCCGCTCAACGCCGCAGGAAGAAGAGGACCATCAAGATGATCGTGCTGCTGGTGGTGGCCTTTGCCCTCTGTTGGTTCTCCCTCAACGTCTACACCTTCCTGCTCACTGACCAATTTGACCAATTCAACAACTCCCTCTACTTTGCCTTCCACTGGGTGGCCGTGAGCAGCACCTGTTGGAACCCGTTCATCTACTGTTGGATGGACAACAGGTTCCGCTCCGACCTCATGACCCTTCTGGCCAAGTGTGGGGGGAGAAGGAGGACAGGAGGCAAGATCCTTCCGCTCACCGCGGTCAGCGGAGATGGGAGGCAGTCGGGGGTGAGATGGAGGACAATCCTGGCCCGTCCACGGAGAATAGGAGTTTCTACCTTCGTGGTTGCAGGGGTAACAATGGGGAGGTGAGTACACTTTAGACTTTACAGATTCCCCATGGAAACTTGGTATCATATTCAGCCCAGGTATTATGGGCCAAGGCATCTGTACCTGTGCTGATTTGTTCTATGTTCAGTTTCATTCACTTCACTTCACTTCAGTTCAGTTTAGTTTAGTTCAGTTTAGTTTAGTTTAGTTTAAAGATATCAACGATCACGAGCGACCACCTAAAATTCTTAAAGGATTGGACAGGCTTGATGTAGGAAAAATGTTCCCCATGTTAAGGGAATCCAGAACCAGGGGTCACAGTTTAAGAATATGGGGTAAGCGATTTAGGACTGAGATGAGGAAAAACTTTTTCATCCAGAGAGTTGTGAATCTGTGGAATTTTCTGCCACAGAAGGCAGTGGAAGCTAATTCACTGGATGTTTTTGAAATTAGATTTAGCTCTTAGGGCTTAAAGAATCAAGGGATATTTTGAAAAGCAGGAACGTGGGACTGATTTTAGATGATCAGGCATGATCTTATGGAATGGCCTGAAGGCTTGAAGGGCCGAATGGCTTGCTCCTGCACCTATTATCTGTTTCTATGTTTCTACCCTGTACAAACTGGTTCAGTGTTATCCTACTTTCTCACCCACTCCTTGCTCAATATGGGGAAATTTACGGAGGGCCCATTAACCTGCAAATCCGCTCGTCTTTGGGATGTGGGAGGAAACCGGAGCACCCAGAGAGAACCCATGTGGTCACAGGGAAAACTCCACATGTACACGCACACACGTACACACACTCACGCACACGTGCATGCACATACGCACACACGCGCACGCACGCACATGCAAATATATACACACACACTCACACATACACTTACACACACGCATACTGGCACACGCATACACTCATGTACACACGCACACTCACACTCGCACGCCACAGACACACACTCATACACACACATAGCACAAGGTCAGGATCGAACCCAGATCGCAATGTGGCAGCATATACTTCTCGGAGTTGAGAGATACAGCATGCAAACAGGTCCTTCAGCCCATCTTGCCATTCTTTTTAATCTCCCTACATTCCTATCAACTCCCCACCATATTCTAAAACCCACCACACACTAAGGGACAATTTTATATTGATATTTTATTTTTACCGAAGCCAATTAATCTACAAACCTGTACATCTGTGGAGTACAGATCTTTGGAAGAAACTGGAGCACCCAGTGGAAACCCACACAGTCACAGAGAGAATGGGCAAGGTATGATTGAACCCGGGTCTCCGGCGTGGTGAGGCAGCAGCTCTACCCGCTGCACCACAGTGCCGCCCAGGATCGCTCCATTCTGTTATGCCTGATATATGTTTTATCACATTTATTTGTTTGTGGGGTGTGGCTGTTGGGGGAAAGACAGCCAATTACTGTTCATCCCTAGATACCCCTGCCTTAGATGTCATTTCTGGAGTCACCTTCTGGCAAAACAGTTTCAGGACAATCTCCTTCTCTCAAGGATACGAGTGAGCAGATGGATAGTTACATTCAGTAGAAACAAAGAACTGCAAGTGCTGCTTTATACCAAAGATAGACACAGAGTGCTAGAGTAAGTCAGCGGGTCAAGCAGCATGTCTGGTGAAAAAGGATGGGTGACGTTTCGGGTCGGAACCAATCTCCAGACTAAATCTGAAAAAAAGTTAAATCTCACCATTACTATTAAGTCTGGCTTTTTTTAAAAAAGTAACCTTATTCCTTGTGCTATTGCATGCTAGCCAATCATAGTGCCTGTTAGTAGTAGCCCCGCCTAGTATGTGCTTTATAATATTAAGAACCTGCCTACGTCAGGCTGTAGGTGTAGCTGCTCGGAGCTGAAATGTACTGTAGATCCGATGCTGTAGGTGCTTTAATAACAACGTGTTGTATCTTAACGTGTGTTTGAGTCACTCAGTTACACCTTGAATATAAGTTTTCCATCTGCATGGGTGAGATTTGAACCCATGTCATTGATTTTATCCTCTAGAACTCTGGCTACCAGTCCAATAACATATCTGGAAGGAGACGATATCTGGTGGGTGGGTGAGTGAGTGAGTGAGTGAGTGAGTGAGTGGATGAATGGAGGAGTAGCCAGGGTGCGTCTCATCCTTGATTATGCTGCTGGCCTTGCCGAGGCAGCGTGAGGTATAAATGGAATCAATAGAAGGGAGGTTGGTTTGTGTGATGGTCTGGGCTGCGTCCACAATTCGCTGCAATTTCTTGCAGTCTTGGAGGAAGCTCTTCCCAAACCAGGCTATGATGCATCTGCAGAAGTTGGTGAGAGTTCCGGTGGCGCTATGGAGTCTTAAAGCATAGCGCCAGCCAGCTCCGTAAAAATTCTGGAAAAACGGGGACTTAAAAAGACTTACCGGCTGCCTGCTTCACACTGCCTGCCGTTTTAATATCGACGGTACCGAGTGACGTCATCAGCCCTGCGACAAACCATGACAGCACGGAGCCCTACCGATAAGACAAAGGTTCGAAGAACCCGGGCGAGAGCGGGAGAAGGCCTGGGAGAAGCCTCGGACTCAAGTAGGGCCAGCTCCCTGGAAGATGTCTCCAGGAAAGCAGGCACAGAAGGTGAGGATTTGAGAGCTTTTATTTCTCAGCAGATGGCTGATTTAAAGTGAGAGTTCAAGGCAGAAATGAAAGATATAAAGCAAGAAATGAAAGAAATAAAGGGAGAAATAAAGGAAGAAATTTCTCAAATTAACAATCAGATGGACTTAATGAAAAATCAATGGAGTGAATTTCAAAAAGATACAAAGTCAAAAATTGATAATAAGTTTAAGAAAGAATCAGAAAAATTGAAGAATGAATTTATTGATATGATCAATAATATGGAACGCAAGATGGAGGGTAAACTTGAAAAAGTTAAAAAAGACTTTCAAAATAAGATTGAGCCTATTGCAAATGTGGTGGAACAACAGGCAGATGGCATGAAAAACCTTGAAAAGATAGCGGAGGCTAGTACTGTGTCTACAGCAAAGCTGATAACAGAACAAGTACGTCTACTGGAGTTGTTATCTAAAGTAACAGAGAAATGCACTCAGCTAGAAGGCTATCAGAGAAGACAGAACTTGAGGATTGCAGGGATTTCCGAAGGTCTAGAGAAACACGAAGACACTCGAGAATTCACTGCTAAATTACTGCAAGCTGTTTTATCTTTGGACGATAAGCCTGTAATAGCTCGTGCACATCGAGTCGGCAGACGACAGACCAGTACAAACGCCCCCCCAAGACAAATGATTGTAAAGTTACAATATGATTTTATCCTGGAGGATATTATGCGGAGAGCTTCGGGAAAAAAGAATCTGACATATCAAGGACAAAGAATCAGTATCTACCGAGACTATCCCCCAGAGGTTGCCAGAAAACGAAAAGCGTTTAATGAAGCCAAAAACCTTATGAGGGGTGTAGAAAACTTGAGATACGGTTTGAATTACCCAGCCATCCTAAGAGTTACTTATAAAAACGTGGAACATTTCTTCAAGACCCCAACAGAAGCAATGGAATTTGCAAAGCAGTTTGACACTTGAAAACTATCTACAAGCAAACATACTGTCTTTTACTATTTTCAAAGACCTAGTACGGTCTCTTAACATTCTATGAGACTTCATACGATAATATGGAATTAGAAGAAACTAGAAGGAATGGACAATGTCGTATGGAACGAAGCGTTTTTCTGGATTGGAAGATGCTCGCTGAACATTGACAATTAGTCATAATATATAACTAACACAAACAAATAACACACATACTAAAATCATAACGCGGTTTCATTATTACTATGATTATTATTAACCAAGATTGTTCACTATTGCTAATTAATATTACTAATAATTAATATCTTATGTTTTGTTAAATTTGGAGATACCCTCCACTTATTTTTTCTTTTTTTTATAATGATTTTTATTTTTTGTACTTTAAAAACTCTTTATTTCATGTTTTATAATTAGATTTTAAAATTAATTTTAGATATACATACTTTTATATGATGATCAATATCACTCTTTTCATTTCTTTAATATTATATCCCCGTTAAAATATTATTATGGAATAACAATTCCTTAAATCTAGGAGCTGGCCAAATTAATAACATCAATGCCGGAAGCCTTTAGATG
This sequence comes from Okamejei kenojei, assembly GCA_035221665.1. Taxonomy (NCBI): domain Eukaryota; kingdom Metazoa; phylum Chordata; class Chondrichthyes; order Rajiformes; family Rajidae; genus Okamejei; species Okamejei kenojei. Next base: position 93,766 of record JAVHYY010000147.1, read on the forward strand.
GATAGCCAATGTAGTATGGCTCACACAAACTACAAATATTTCATTTGTAGTTTTTTCATTCTTTATGCACTCTATTAATCTCTTTATCTACTCTTTACTATCCCTTTATGCTTATTGTATCTTTCAGTTTGAATGGAGCTACACACTGGATCAATGGAGATATATTCGTGAAGTACATAAAAGAGATTTAAAATTCATCTATTCGGTGTTCGGGTGTAAGGTTAGGTCTACTGCACGGACCCTTGGACTCTATTGTAGATTCCCACAAATTTAAAATGCAGGACTTAAAAAGAAATACGGGGAATGAGGGATTAACCTTTTGCAGTTGGAATGTTAAAGGTATCAATGAACCAATAAAAAGAGGAAAAATATTGACACACTTAAAGGCAATTAAAGCTGATGTAATTTATATTCAAGAAACTCACCTAAAGAAAGATGCTGAAAATAGGCTGAAAGCAAAATGGATAGACAAAATATATCACTCTTCCTTTACGCATAAATCAAGAGGCGTAGCAATATTATTTCGTAAAGGTACTTTATTTAAGCATACATCTACTATATCTGATAAAGATGGCAGATATATTATTGTGATAGGAGAAATAAACAGGGAAAAAATGATTTTCGTTAATATTTATGGACCAAATTTTGATAGTCCTTTATTCTTTAAGAAAGTACTCAATAATATTCCGGAATTAACACATTATAATTTGATAATTGGAGGAGATTTTAATTGTACATTAGACCCTTACTTAGATAGATCTTCAAAACAAAGAAAAACTAAATCACATACTAGTGATTTATTAAATGCATATATCCAAACGACTAATATTAAAGATGTTTGGAGAACAGAAAATCCTACTGGTCAAGAATATTCCTTTTACTCATCAGTACATAAAACTTATTCAAGAATAGATTATTTTCTGGTAGATGCAAAGCTTATTTCACTTACTTACGAATCTAAATATCATAATATTATAATTTCAGATCATGCACCATTAACATTTAAAATTAAAATAAATGGTAAAACAGAAAATTTAGGACAATGGAAACTTAATCCACAAATTTTAAAAAACAAAACCACTCAGGAATATATTATAACTCAGATTAAGATTTTTTTTTAAATAAATGATCAACCAGAAATATCTCGCTCTTTATTATGGGAAACATTTAAAGCATATCTTCGAGGAATTATGATTTCTTCACAAGCATTCCATAATAAAAAGATTCGGAAGGAACAACAGGACTTAGAAAGGGAGATTAAACAATTAGACATACAGAATGCAATAAAATCAGATATAATAATACATAATAAAATCGTAGCATTGAAATATAAATTAAACAAAATATATACTGATCAAGTTTTAAAATATTACCAACAACTAAACAATTGCAGTTTGAATTTGGAGACAAACCCCAAAAATTATTGGCTCGACAATTAAGGAAAATTGAAGCTGAAAAAATTATACATAGGATTAAATCACAAAACGGTGAATTATTAATACAACCCAAAGATATTAATGAAAGATTTATGCAATATTATAAAAATCTGTATACTGCTAAAGCGACAGTAAATAAAACAGAAATAGATGCTTTTTTAAACATATGTAACTTAAAAGAATTGGATTTACAAAATAGAGAACTACTAAATGCTGATATTTCAATAAAAGAAATCGAAGAATCTATTAAATCATTAAAAAATGGTAAAACTCCAGGACCAGATGGTATAGGTTCGGAATTTTATAAAATTTTTCATGATACACTGAACGAGTCTATTATAACACTTATACCCAAAATAAATAAAGATTTGGATGAGCCAGGATCATATAGAGCAATTGCTTTATTAAATACGGACCAAAAAATTTTAACAAAGATACTAGCACAAAGATTAAGCACAGTTGTTAACGAATTAATTCATCCTGATCAAACAGGATTTATACCTAAAAGATATTCTTCATATAATCTAAGACGGTTATTTAATATCATATATTCGAAAAGAAGTGATAAAAAAGACTTAGTAGTTATCTTGCTGGATGCAGAAAAAGCTTTTGACCAGGTGGAATGGCCTTATTTATTTTCGGTGATGGAAGCTTTTAAGCTTGGTGAGAAGTTTACTACTTGGATCAAATTGTTATATGCAAATCCAACAGCTAGAATAACAACAAACCGTATGTTATCAACTAAATTTAGTTTATCTCGAGGTTGTAGACAAGGCTGTCCTTAATCACCTTTACTGTTTGCCTTAGCAATCGAACCTCTTGCCCAGAGGGTAAGATTGCACCCGGAAATATATGGATATGATACTAAAGATACTAAAAATAAAATCTCGTTATATGCGGACGATGTATTACTTTATATCACTAAACCGGAAATAAGTATCTGTAACTTGTTAAAACTAATAACGGAATTTGGATTAATTTCAGGATACAGTATCAATTGGAATAAAAGTGAACTTATGCCAATAGCCATGAATAACTTACAGATATTACAACAATTTCCTTTTAAGATAACAAATGAAAATATTAAATATCTTGGTATTTTTGTTACAAAAAGATTTGACTCTCTATTTAATTCTAATTTCCCGTTATTATTGAATAAATTAAATAAAAATATTTCATACTGGAAAAGTTTACCTATTTCAATGTTAGGTAAAATAAACGCAATAAAAATGATTTTCCTCCCACAATTATTATATTTATTTCAATCAATCCCGATATATCTCCCTAAAAATTTTTTCAAAAAAGTAGACTCTATAGTCACTAACTTTATTTGGGATTATAAGAAACCATAGAATAAATAAAAAACACTTATGTAAAGCTAAAATAAACGGGGGATTAGCATTACCAAATTTTATGTTTTATTATTGGGCAGTTAATATTAAAAATATGAACTTTTGGTTAGAAGAAACAGATAATAAACCAAACTGGTTAAAAATGGAAAGAGAAGACTGTTTTCCATTTGAAATTAGTTCTATGATATTTGCTAATACTAATGTACCTAAGAAAAATTATAGCGAAAATTCGATAATAGAAAGCGGAATCCGTATTTGGAAACAAATAAAGAAAACACTAAAACTAAAATTTATACCGTTAGGTCTTACTATTGCCAACAATTTTACGTTTAAACCCTCAACGATAGATAAGGCTTTTATACAATGGAAAAATAAAGGAATTTTAAATATAGGGGATCTTTATAAGGAAAATTTTTTCCTTTCATTTCAAGAGTTACAACAAACTTACGGGCTTCATAATAATTACTATTTTAGATATTTACAAATCAGAAATTATATCTCTGCAAATATACAAGAATTCAGAAATAGAAAGAGTGAAATTTTAGATGAATGCTTGAATAAACATCCAAATACAGAAAAAATGATATCATATATATACAATATTTTGTTGGAAAGTGATATTCCATCATCGGAAACACACAGACAGCTTTGGAAAATGAATTAGCTCAAATAATAAGCCCAGAAATATGGGAAGAAAGCTTACAACATATACATTACTGCTCGTTAAATGCTAAACATGCTCTTATACAGTTTAAAATTTTACATAGATTACATTACTCCAAATCTAAATTACATAATATATTTCCAAAATTATCGCCTATATGTGATAAATGTCAAATCTCAGAAGCAAATTTGTCACATTCATTCACTAATTGTATGAAGATTGTAGAATATTGGAACGAAATATTTAAGATAATCTCGAATGTTGTTAATATTACTATGATTCCTGATCCAAAGTTAATAATACTTGGAATACCTGAAACGGAACAAATAATTACAAGGAATCAAAGAATTTTTATCGACTATTCTCTAATAATTGGGAAAAAATTAATACTAAAATTTTGGAAAGGCCCTGCATCCCCAACAATTAAAATGTGAATACAGAAATGTCGGAGACACTCCACTTGGAGAGATTGAGACTTGTCCTTATGGATAGGTTAGATCTCTTCAAAGGGATTTGGTCTCCATACATTAAATATTTACAGGGTCATAATGGTTCGGCGCGGGGACTTGACTGAGGCCTGAATATCTGAATGGATGAAGAAATACATATAATAAATCATGAATGTATCTCCAAGAACGGATTATTGAGTAATATTTTAATCTCCACCAAACTTTTCATATTCTCTTTTCTATTTTCTACTTTCTATCTCTATCTTTCTATCTTTAAATAAGGAAAAAAAGTATAGAAACATATTATAAATATTCTTAATATTAGTATGAATATACATATTATTAGTTGTACGAAAATATTATAGATGTCTTATATTTGTAATTATATAAAATTGCGCATTTTCAACTATATAATAACTGTGAAATATAAAGTTAATAATAATACAAACACTCATAATATTATGAAAATATCATGAATATCATAGAAGTTTGGTTAAGATTGGGTATTATGTAGTTATATTAGGGGGGATTTGTATTTGGTAATTAGAAGAAATATGTATCGTATGAGAAGTGTGAGTATATTGCTTATTTTAGGAATATACTACATACACTCCCAATTATACAAAATAAATAACTAGGAAATGTATAATGGACAACATTACAAATAATACAAACAATATCAATTGATAATCATCATTATATAATTTTGTATATTATATAATTTTTAATGCTGCATAAGAGTGTACTCTGTATATATTGTTTCTATAATTAAAAAAAAAATAAATAAATAAATACAAATAAAAAACAAATCCCTCAATTGACTGAACGGACTCGATCCGAAAAGTCACCCATTCCTTCTATCCAGAGATGCTGCCTGTCCCGCTGAGTTACTCAGCATTTTGTGTCTATCCTCCATTGACTTTCCTCTTTCCTCCTCTGTAATTGTATTCCTCCCCACCACCCTCGCATCCTTGAGCTCCATTTTGGCTTTTGTGCCACACTAATTTTTCGTTAATCCTCTCCAGATTTCATTTCTTCAGCTCTATAGACGCCAGGCTTTGATATACCCTCTCTAATCCTCACTGCTTCTATATGTCTCTCCTTTTTCCAGTCATCTGAAATGAAACCTTCTTTGCGATCTAATGTCATGTGTTATATTTTGGGACATTTTCCAATCTTGGCAAGATTTTATATGTTTTCTCATGCAATGTTTATTTGGAGAGGGAAATGTATGAAATGAATTTTTAAATGGAAGGAAACCGGAAGAAGTTTATCTACTACTTTGAATTTAAATTACTTGCAGTGGGTGGGGAGCTGGCTGAGTGGGAAAGAAAGAAACACAACTGTTCTTTAATTTCTCCATGATATTAATTAACAGCCTTTGATTTATTTTGCTGACTTTTCAAAAATACTAATTATCAATTAGTGTTTCTGTCATCATATATTTATATAGTGCAGGAGACTCTCCACCCCATCAAACCTGTGTCACCAAAATGCAATTATTTTGTTAAGGATCCCCTGCAGCATTGTTTGTTCACTTAGAACTGAATCATCACATGGTGATTCAGATCGTGCAGATGCTGTATTTCCATTTTATAATATGGTATTTAATATTTTTATCAGTGGTAGAGAATAAGTTTAAAAAATATTGTTGATTATTCTTTGTAGACTTAAGTGGTCTTTACCTTTCATTGCATGTGGCTGTCTTTGGAAAGCCTAATGTTTATTGTGTATCCCTTGTTGCCCTTGGAAAGCAGTGATGAATTACTGCTTTGAACTGGTACAGTCTATATGGTTATGGTAATGTCACAGTGCAGGTCCTCCCTATCTTATGAACAGCCTCTACACACAAGCGAGCAGTTGAGAGTCCAGCGGGATGGATTTATGGCTGCAGGTAGGATTTGGTAGGGCTGCAGGATTTTTTTGCTGTGCAGAAATATGGTTCATGGCAGCATTTTCAAACTCGTTAGGTATGAGCACTTCTCAGAGATGGAGCCCTACTGCAATCTGGGGAGGACCTGTTCTGTGAATTAGGAAGATACAGGATTTTAATCTAGTGCTGATGAAGGGTCAGCAATATATTTGTACATTTAAGACAGTATGATTTGTATGGGAAATTACGGGTAATGGTGTTCCCTGAGCCTGCCGACCATGCCATTCTCTGTAGTACAAGTTGTTGGTTTAGGAAGAATTGCACTACCTAATTTTATAGGTGATACCTACTCTGGTTGGGGTGGAGGCAGTGATTATTTATGATGGTGGAATGGGTTTTAACAAGGAAAATATTGCTTCTAGATTATGAGCTTTAAGTGTGGAAGTTGCTTTCATCCAGGAAAGTGGAAAGTATTCTCTTGCACTCCTGATTTATACCTTGTTATACCTTGCACTTTATACTGGAGGGTATTTGGGAAAACATATGGAGAATCGCTTGCTGAAGCATACACATTCTGTAATCTTCCCGTGTAACTGCTTTATCTGTACAGTTTCTGGTCAATGGTAAACCTCTTCCCTCATGGTAAACCTGCTGCCCCCATTTCCCCATCACCATCTCCAAAGTTGTTGATGATGGGAAGCTTGATACTACTTCTGTCGTTGAATATCAAAGAAGCTAGTTAGATATTGCCGATATTCATTGCCCAGCACCTCAGTGCGCGAGTCCACAGAGAGCCTCTCAACATTGTAATCAGCTCCTATTAGATATAGAAATTAAAATTCTTGGGCTTGGGTTGAGTTCAGATCTGCCACTGATGGGTTGGATTCACTTGGGTTTTATGTTACCCCCAAATAAATTTCTCTTTGTCATTTGTTACTGAAAAAAAAAAAAAAAAAAAAAAAGAAGTTGGTGAGAGTTGTAGGGGACATGCCAAACCTCCTAAGCTTTCTCAGGAAGGAGCAGCGTTGGTGTGCTTTCTTGGTTGTTGGACTGATCACCGGGCAGGTGTTCAAAGTAAGGAACAGAGGCAGGTGGAACACAAAGTGTTGGAGTAACTCAAAGACTCTGGCAACATCTCTGGAGAGCCTGGGTAGGTGATGTTGTGGATTGAGACCCTGCTGTAGTAGTAGGTGTGGATATTCAGCCCCTTGAGTCCTGCACCATGCATTAACCCTGAGGCCATCATTCTCACTCCTGTGACTGTTGCCATACGTGGCTGAGTAGTGTCAAAGTCACGACTGGTAATAAGACTTAAGAACTCAAATCATTAACCATCAACAGTAGGTTTATTTCACTTGCACAAGAGGAGAAATGTCTAAGTCAAAGACCGTGATCACAACCATAAAGTCGGGACAGCAGGTCATTTATACACCAAAAATGTCAACTGAGGAAGTACAAAGGCCAGGTAGATTGAAGTGTTAATTACAGGATCTATACTTTACTCTTACATTATACAAATGTGTGTGTAGTGTTGTGTTAGTGTGTGGAGATCGCTGGTCGGCGCGGACTCGTAGAGTCTGTGTAAAGGTATTCCTGTCAGAGAGGGAGTGGGAGACACCAGTCAGCACACATATATCTCCCTGAGAGAGAGGGACGGAGTTACACTGGTCAGTGTAGAGATATCCCCCTGAGACAGAGGGACGGAGAGACACCGGTCAGTGTAGAGAAACTAAACTAAACTAAACTGAACAAAACTGAACTAAACACACCACGCAAAGGTCATTTGGTGTAGGGTGGTCAAGGGGCTCTTTGCTCTCCCCTACACCACTCCCTCCACTCCGACCCCCTCTCCCCCTACCCCTCGGTTACCTGGCAGGCATCTTGAGTGAAAGAATTATACTTAAAGGGGGTACCCAGGTGAGCAGCATTAACCTAAAACAATGCCAGTCTCTGGTAGACCGGTGCTATTCAACCTATTAATACTTAGCTCCCACTTTTGTAACTTTTGTGAGGGTAAAATTCCCCTACAGCACACTAATGTTTAATTTGAAAAAAAAAGTTAGATACCCAGCATAAAACAATAAAATTAATTGAAATGACCTTTAATTTAATGAGATCCTTGAGCCTGATACTGGGAAATTAAATGTTGGACATTTGTTTTGATTTTCGAGAGGCCCAGGAGCTGTTGGAGCAAGAGGAGGAGTTTCCAAGCGGTGAGTTTAAAAATCGAGCGCGGGGCTTTGTTTAACAGAGGCCCAGGAGCCGTAGGACCAAGAGGAGGAGTTTCCGGGCGTTGAGTTTAAAAATCGATGTGGAATCGATATGGGTAGAGCTGCGAAACACTAAGGGGCAGAAAACGCTAGTGGGAGTTGTGTGCAGGCCACCTAACAGTAGTAGTGGAATTGGGGATGGCATCAAACAGGAAATTAGAAATGCGTGCAACAAAGGTAAAACCGTTATAATGGGTGACTTCAATGTACATATAGATTGGGTGAATCAAATTGGCAGGGGTGCTGAGGAAGAGGATTTCTTGAAAAGTATGCGGGATAGTTTTCTAAACCAACATGTAGAGGAACCAGCGAGAGAGCAGGCTATTCTAGACTGGGTATTGAGTAATGAGGAAGGGTTAGTTAGCAGTCTTGTTGTGCATGGCCCCTTGGACAAGAATGACCATAATATGGTTGAGTTCTTCAGTAAGATGGAGAGTGACATTGTTAATTCAGAAACAAGGGTTCTGAACTTAAAAAAAGTTAACTTTGAGTGCATGAGACGTGAATTGGCCAAGACAAACTGGCAATTGATTCTTAAAGGGTTGACGGTGGATATGCAATGGAAGGCATTTAAAGACTGCAAGGAAGAACTACAACAATTGTTCATCCCAGTTTGGCAAAAGAATAAATCAGGGAAGGTAGCGCATCCGTGGATAACAAGGGAAATCAGGGATAGTATCAAAGCAAATGATGAAGCATATAAATTAGCCACAAAAAACAGGCTACCAGAGGACTGGGAGAAATTCAGAGTCCAACAGAGGAGGACAAAAGGCTTAATTAGGAAAGGGAAATTAGATTATGAAAGAAAACTGGCATGGAACACAAAAACTGACTGCAAAATTTTTATATATATGTGAAGAGAAAAAGATTAGTTAAAACAAATGTAGGTCCCTTGCAGTCCGAAACAGTTGAATTGATCATGGAGAACAAGGACATGGCAGAACAATTGAATAACTACTTTGGTTCAGTCTTCATTAAGGAAGACATAAATAATTTGCCGGAAATAGCAGGGGACCAGGGGTCAAATGAGATGGAGAAACTGAGTGAAATCCAGGTCAGCCAGGAAGTGGTGTTAGGTAAGTTGAATGGAAAGGTCGATAAATCCCCAGGGCCAAGATAGGCTGCATCCCAGAGTACGTAAGGAAGTAGCCCCAGAAATAGTGGATGCATTAGTGATAATTTTTCAAAACTCTTTAGATTCTGGAGTAGTTCCTGAGCATTGGAGGGCAGCTAATGTAACCCCACTTTATAAAAAGTGGGGAGTGGGAGAGAGAAAACGGGGAATTACAGACCAGTTAGTCTAACATCGGTAGTAGGGAAAATGCTAGTCAGTTATTAAAGATGGGATAGCAGCTCATTTGGAAAGTGGTGAAATCATTGGACAAAGTCAGCATGGATTCATGAACGGTAAATCATGTCTGACGAATCTTATAGAATTTTTCGAGGATGTAACTAGTAGAGTGGATAAGGGAGAACCAGTGGATGTGTTATATCTGGACTTTCAGAAGGCTTTCGACAAGGTCCCACATAAGAGATTAGTATGCAAACTTAAAGCACATGGTATTGGGGGTTCAGTATTGATGTGGATAGAGAACTGGCTGGCAGACAGGAAGCAAAGAGTAGGAGTAAACTGGTCCTTTTCAGAATGGCAGGCAGTGACTAGTGGGGGTACGGTAAGGCTCAGTGCTGGGACCCCAGCTATTTACAATATATATTAATGATCTGGATGAAGGAATTAAATGCAACATCCCCAAGTTTGCGGATGACATGAAACTGGGGGACAATGTTAGCTGTGAGGAGGATGCTAGGAGACTATAATGTGACTTGGATAGGTTGGGTGAGTGGGCAAATGCTTGGCAGATGCAGTATAATGCGGATTAATGTGAGGTTATCCACTGGTGGCAAAAACAGGAGGGTAGACTATTATCTGAATGGTGGCCGATTAGGAAAAGGGGAGATGCAACGAGACCTGGGTGTCATGATACACCGGTCATTGAAAGTAGGCATGCAAGTGCAGCAGGCAGTGAAGAAAGCAAATGGTATGTTAGCATTCATAGCAAAAGGATTTGAGTATAAGAGCAGGGAGATTCTACTGCAGTTGTACAGGGTCTTGGTGAGACCACACCTGGAGTATTGCGTACAGTTTTGGTCTCCTAATCTGAGGAAAGACATTCTTGCCATAGAGGGAGTACAGATAAGTTTCACCAGACTGATTCTTAGGATCGCAGGACTTTCATATGAAGAGAGACTGGATAGACTCAGCTTGTACTCGCTAGAATTTAGAAGATTGAGCGGGGATGTTATAGAAACTTACACAATTCTTAAGGGGTTGGACAGGCTAGGTGCAGGAAGATTGTTCCCAATGTTGGGGAAGTCCAGAACAAGGGGTCACAGTTTAAGGATAAGGGGGTAGTCTTTTAGGACAGAGATGAGAAAAACATTTTTCACACAGAGGGTGGTGAATCTGTGGAATTCTCAGCCACAGAAGGTAGTTGAGACCAGTTCATTGGCTATATTTAAGAGGGAGTTAGATGTGGCCCTTGTGGCTAAAGGGATCAGGGGGTATGGAGAGAAGGCAGATAGAGGATACTGAGTTGGATGATCAGCCATGATCATATTGAATGGCGGTGCAGGCTCAATGGGCCGAATGGCCTATTCCTGCACCTATTTTCTATGTTTCTAACAAGCGAAGGTCTCCTCTCTCAGTGATTTTCAGACAGTTTCTCTGTTTGGTGACAATACAGGGGGAGGGCAAACCCTACAAACCCAATCACCGATACCGGAGAAAAGATATATGGAGTGACCACTCCTTTGCCCAATCATATAACAGCACCTGCAAACATCTTCATACGTAGCAACAAAGTAGAAACACCTAATACATAGAGAAACATACCATTGAAGGCAACCAATCACGGGTGACAATGGGGAGACACAGAAACATCTTTAGGGCAATAAGAAACTTCCAGGTTCAGGCCACCCTTCTGGATCAATCACGAGCATGCGTTAAGCATCAGTGATCTGGAGATCCTGCAAAAGCCCAGACTTTGTGGCAATCAGTGGGCCACAGGGGCAGAAGCTTCCTGAAACTTCTGAAAATGTTGCAGACTTACTGGAGCCAGGTCCAGCAGCTAGCAAAGTGATGTCATCAGCCCATTCGCATACACACCCACTTGCCATTTCCCAAGTACCCAAATCCCTGCATATCTACATGTGCACCGGTGAACCAATATCGTGGTGCTTTGAATAAAAACGTTTTGGCACCATTTTGTTTTTTGTATGTTTAATACCAGTATAAATGAGTTCAGTATTCCCACTGCGCATGCCCAGGTCTTAATTCATTGGAGCCTCCACCGTCCCTGTCGGGTGGCGGCTCCGGACTTGCAGCTGGCACGGGGGGGAAAGCCTATAGTGAGTGGGATCCGAATCCCTCGGCATCTTCACAGGTCACAGAGCGACCTTGGAGGGCCGGTGACCATCCGCTGCGCCTCTCGCCTTTTCCAATGGTTGTCGTTTGGCTTCTCGGCACCGGAGCAGCGGCGGGGGAGGGCAGGTGCGATTCTCCACAGACCTAGAGCTCCGGCCTCAGTCAGTGCAGCGACGGGAATCACTGAGCAGCGGATCAACGGGATAGATGGCAGGAGAGAGGAGGAGGCAGGGACTGGGGAACGGGAGAGGGGCTTTTATTGGGCGGGTGTCTGCAGGAGGGATCCGCTGTCCTGTCGCTCCGTTGACAGTCAGTTGGCCCGCAGCCAGCGCGGAGAAGCAGCGCCGCCACGCCGGGCCAACCGACAGCCCCGGAGACGGTGCGTGTGGGCGCTGCCGACCCGCCGCTGGGCTGTCCCTGTCCGGAGGCGGCCGGAGGTGTTGGGCCAGGCTCAGAGCCGGCGCGGAGGGGCTCAGTGCCGACTCCACCCCGGCTCCGCTCCGGCTCCCGGGGGGTTTGGTGGCGGTTAAACATTACAATATTTTACATAGTTAAACATTAATGCAGCATAAAAGTGTAACATACTTAATTCAAATACTTTTCTCTAAAATGATAGTAACTTTATCTTTTCACGTACATTCTCTCACAGATTTGGGTTTGTATATTGTGGATGTTTTTAATACAACAGGTAATTATTCTGCTGCCCACCTGAAAGCTTAAATCGCCCACTAGTGGACAGTGCCGCCCAGGTTGAAGAGCACTGTGGTAGACCATGACAATAAACATTCCCGTCTCAGTTCCCTAGCCCCTTTTCCAAACACGCTCAGAGTTCATGGGAATGCTATCGTGGGACTCTAGAAACTTACATAAACACTACCATCGATAATGATTTTAAACATCTTGGTGTTAATTCCACTTGTTACTGCCAGAGATCTTATAACATCACTTATGGTGACACTTCCTATTGGTGGACGGATGATACTTTTGCCAAGCAGCAGAATGTCATGAAAGATGTAATTGGGATACCTTCAGCTCTTGGTCCACTGAGATTCTGGTGAACATGCAGTATCCATTGCACACATACACACATATATACATACATACATACATACATACACACACGCCCACAGGCTGTTCGCTGGAATTTAATCTGCCACAACTGAACTGAGTGACACTCTACGGTTGTTCAGCACAAGGTATTCTAGATATGTGGTGACAATGCATAAATCCCTACCTATGGATTGGATTGAGACCTGGACTGCGAGATACGTAGCCCCTAATGCTTGGGGAGTTAGAACCCTCCGGGCTCATTTGATCAGGACTTATGGTCAGCCATCCCCAGGGAAGGTTAGACACAGGAGAGAGGTTGAAAACCCACTTGTTGTCCGCAATACAGGGTTGCACAAATTCCTCCGCACCCTGATACCTGGCCTGGGCGTAAATGAGCTGGAGAAAGCAATCATGTACAACCCTCAATGAATCCTGCTGTTTCTTCTCCAACCAAGACAAATACATTGAATCTGATGTAAGGATTATTCAAGACCATATCCACATCTTGCATAAGATCTCAGAAATTAAACCCTTTGTCTGCCGGGGGTGGCTCCCTGACCAGGGAAACTGGGCTGGAGGGCTCTTTAAGACCATTTCAAAATATGCTATTGTTATTTTAGCCACTGTTGTCACCATATATAGAAACATAGAAAATAGGTGCAGGAGTAGGCCATTCGGCCCTTCGAGCCTGCACCGCCATTCAATATGATTATGGCTGATCATCCAACTCATTATCCCGTACCTGCCTTCTCTTCATACCCCCTGACCCCTTTAGCCACAAGGGCCACATCTAACCCTCTTAAATATAGCCAATGAACTGGCCTCAACTACCTTCTGTGGCAGAGAATTCCACAGATTCACCACTCTCTGTGTGAAAAATGTTTTTCTCATCTCGGTCCTAAAAGACTTCCCCCGTATCCTTAAACTGTGACCCCTTGTTCTGGACCCCTTGTACTGTCCAAGCTGTCACCCTGCCTCATTCAAGCTCTCTGCTTATCAAAACAGCACACCTGTCTCAGTGCTGAACCACAACACATCCTGTTTCAATATGATGCTGTTCATGATATAACGCAACTCATGAATATCTCCCTGTATGATGATACTGATAATACTGACTCACATTGTATTATTGGCCTGTTAGGCCAAAAGGGGGATTATGGGAGTTGTGGGACGAACTGAGTTGTTCATCCATCTTGTATTTTGAACAAGATGGAACACTGAAATGGACTGGTCTAACATTGAAACGGACTGGTCTGCCCCAACAGCTGCTGATGACCTTCTACCGCTGCACCACAGAGAGCATACTAACGTATGGCATCTCTGTGTGGTATCTCAGCTGCACGGAGGCAGAGAGCTCTTCAGCGCATTGTCCACAGAGCGCAACAGATTATTGGAACACCGCTACCATCCTTGGAGGGCAAGTACCACACACGGTGCCTCAGGAAGGCCGTCAGCATCCATAAAGACTCCTCTCACCCTTGTAATGGACTGTCGAACTACTCCCTTCCGGCAGACGTTACAAGGCCTTCTACGCCCGCACCACCAGACTCAGGAACAGCTTCATTCCCAGAGCTCTAGCGGCTCTGAACCGGCCCTGCCTGAGCGCCCCCCCCCCCCCCCCCCCCCCCCCCCCCCCCCACCTCCATGGACTGTCTCCCCCGGCCTCGCACTTTAGTCTGTGTTGATTTTACTGGTCTAATGTTCGCTTTTCCAAACCTTGTTCTCAGGGTATTTAAACCTAAATTTTATTTGTCGATTAAGTTATGACATCGGATGGAAGCTGCAAACCAAATCTCATTGCACTTATGTGTAATGACAATAAAAGATATTATTATTATTATTATTTCAACATGGGCAGCATTTCACTCTGTGGGAACCAAATGTTACTCCAGTGAATGGCTAAACATTCCTGGTACAGGTGTCCCATAGAGTTAAGAAAACAAGTTCGCGAAACACAAAGAGGAGCTTATGAACTCAAGGCTACACCAACTCCCTATCCAGCCTGTGTCTCAGGTTTCTTTATGTATCTGGGTAGATTAGGGATTGTCGGAGTAGCCTTGTCTCAGCATGCTTTGTATCATGTGGACAGTCTCTTGCTTGACTGTTCTCCTTGTCTGACAAGTTATTGCTAATAAAGTAGCTACAGTTTGATAGTCACTCACATCTAGTAAAAATTATTCCAACACCATCTCACACACACACACACACACACACTAATGGTTGAGTTCTTCATTAGGATGGAGAGTGACATTGTTAATTCAGAAACAATGGTTCTGAACTTAAAGAAAGGTAACTTTGAGGGTATGAGACGTGAATTGGCCAAGATTGACTGGCAATTAATTCTAAAAGGGTTGACGGTGGATATACAATGGAAGACATTTAAAGACTGCATGGATGAACTACAAAAATTGTTCATCCCAGTTTGGCAAAAGAATAAATCGGGGAAGGTAGTACATCCGTGGATAACAAGGGAAATCAGGGATAGTATCAAAGCAAAGGATGATGCGTACAAAGTAGCCAGAAAAAACAGCATACCAGAGGACTGGGAGAAATTCAGAGACCAGCAGAGGAGGACAAAGGGCTTAATTAGGAAAGGAAAAATAGATTATGAAAGAAAACTGGCAGGGAACATAAAAACTGACTGCAAAAGTTTTTATAGATATGTGAAGAGAAAGAGGTTAGTTAAAACAAATGTAGGTCCCTTGCAGTCAGAAACAGGTGAGTTGATCATGGGGAAACAAGGATATGGCGGACCAATTGAATAACTACTTTGGTTCCGTCTTCACTAAGGAAGACATAAATAATCTGCCTGAAATAGCAGGGGACTGTGGGTCAAAGGAGGAATTGAGTGAAATCCAGGTCAGTCGGGAAGTGGTGTTGGGTAAATTGAATAGATTAAAGGCCGATAAATCCCCAGGGCCAGATAGGCTGCATCCCAGAGTACTTAAGGAAGTAGCTCAGGAAATAGTGGATGCATTAGTGATTAATCTTTCAAAACTCTTTAGATTCTGGAGTAGTTCCTGAGGATTGGCGGGTAGCAAATGTAACCCCTCTTTTTAAGAAGGGAGGGAGAGAGAAAACGGGGAATTACAGACCAGTTAGTCTAACATCGGTAGTGGGGAAACTGCTAGAGTCAGTTATTAAAGATGGGATAGCAGCACATTTGGAAAGTGGTGAAATCATTGGACAAAGTCAGCATGGATTTACAAAAGGTAAAATCATGTCTGACGAATCTTGTGGAATTTTTCGAGGATGTAACTAGTAGCGTGGATAAGGGAGAACCAGTGGATGTGGTATATCTGGACTTCCAGAAGGCTTTCGACAAGGTCCCACATAAGAGATTAGTATACAAACTTAAAGCATACGGTATTAGGGGTTCAGTATTGATGTGGATAGAGAACTGGCTGGCAAACAGGAAGCAAAGAGTAGGAGTAAACGGGTCCTTTTCACAATGGCAGGCAGTAACTAGTGGGGTACCGCAGGGCTCAGTGCTGGGACCCCAGCTATTTACAATATATATTAATGATCTGGATGAGGGAATTGAAGGCAATATCTCCAAGTTTGCGGATGACACTAAGCTGGGGGGCAGTGTTCGCTGTGAGGAGGATGCCAGGAGACTGCAAGGTGACTTGGATAGGCTGGGTGAGTGGGCAAAATGTTTGGCAGATGCAGTATAATGTGGATATAAATGTGAGGTTATCCACTTTGGTGGCAAAAAACAGGAAAGCAGACTATTATTTAAATGGTGGCCGATTAGGAAAAGGGGAGATGCAGCGAGACCTGGGTGTCATGGTACACCAGTCATTGAAAGTAGGCATGCAGGTGCAGCAGGCAGTGAAAAAAGCGAATGTATGTTAGCTTTCATAGCAAAAGGATTTGAGTACAGGAGCAGGGAGGTTCTACTTCAGTTGTACAGGGTCTTGGTGAGACCACACCTGGAGTATTGCGTGCAGTTTTGGTCTCCAAATCTGAGAAGGACATTATTGCCATAGAGGGAGTGCAGAGAAGGTTCACCAGACTGATTCCTGGGATGTCAGGACTGTCTTATGAAGAAAGACTGGATAGACTCGGTTTATACTCTCTGGAATTTAGGAGATTAAGAGGGGATCTTATAGAAACTTACAAAATTCTTAAGGGGTTGGACAGGCTAGATGCAGGAAGATTGTTCCCGATGTTGGGGAAGTCCAGGACAAGGGGTCACAGCTTAAGGATAAGGGGGAAAATCCTTTAAGACTGAGATGAGAAAGACTTTCTTCACACAGAGAGTGGTGAGTTCTCTGGAAACTCTCTGCCACAGAGGGTAGTTGAGGCCAGTTCATTGGCTATATTTAAGAGTGAGTTGGATGTGGCCCTTGTGGCTAAGGGGATCAGAGGGTATGGAGAGAAGGCAGGTACGGGATACTGAGTTGGATGATCAGCCATGATCATATTGAATGGCGGTGCAGGCTCGAAGGGCTGAATGGCCTACTCCTGCACCTAATTTCTATGTTTCTATGTTTCTAATACTAGTCTGCACACACAAGCATACTAACCCCTCCCATCAACCCCCACACATAAAACTAGATTATAAACACAGCTAAACCACACACACACACACACACACTCTATATCGGTGAGTCCAAACGT
The DNA here is from genome assembly GCA_035221665.1 of Okamejei kenojei. Taxonomy (NCBI): domain Eukaryota; kingdom Metazoa; phylum Chordata; class Chondrichthyes; order Rajiformes; family Rajidae; genus Okamejei; species Okamejei kenojei. The sequence goes on from JAVHYY010000147.1 coordinate 110,910, forward strand.
AGAATGCGATTGTTTCGCTGAACACCCTTGCTCAGTCTGTCTGAACCTACCTGATCTCCCGTTTGCCAAACACTTTACTTTCCTTCCCATTCCCACACTGAACTTTCTCTGCTAAGTCTCCCCCATTGTGCGGCCAAACACAAATTGGAGGAACAGCATCTCATATTTTGCTTGGGGAGCTTACAACTCAGCGGAATGAATATTGATTTGTCCAACTTCAAGTGACCCTGTCATTCCCTCTCTCTCCATCCCTCCCCCACCCAATTGGCACCAGCTCCTCATTTTCACCCAACAAACAGCTAACAATAGATGGACACAAAATGCTGGAGTAACTCAGTGGGTCAGACAACACCTCTGGAGTGGTGATGTTTCTGGTCGAGATCCTTCTTCAGACTGAAGAAGGGTCACCCATTTCTTCTCCACAGAGATGCTGCCTCTCCCACTGAGTTACTCCAGCATTTTGTGTCTACCTTCGGTATAAACCAGCATCTGCAGTTCCTTCCTACACAAACAGCTATGAATGGCCTGTTTCCTTTATCATCGTTACTTTTTTACATATTTTTCATTCATTGTTCTTTATCTCTCTACATCATGTTTAGTCTACAGGTTATGGGGAGAAGGCAGGAGAATGGGGTTAGGAGGGAGGGAGAGATTGATCAGCCAGAGTTCCCCTTTCCCCTAACTAGTCTGAAGAAGGGTCTCGACTGGAAACTTCACCCATTCTTTCTCTCCACAGAGATGCTGCCTGTCCTGCTGTGGTACTCCAGCTTTTTCTGTCTGTCTCCAGGGCAGGGGTTAGACACAGTGAAGCTCCCTCTGGACCAACCTGTCACACACACCCCCAGCAGGTGTTACAAAAAATGTGAAGCTATTTAAAGTCATACAGCACGGGAACAGGCCATTCGGCCCAACACGTCCATGCTGACCGAGATGCCTCATCTAAGCTCGTCACATTTGCCTGCGTTTGATACCACTATACCTTTCTATCCACGTACCTGTCCAAATGTCTTTCAAATGTTGTCCCCTTCAGAGCTCAATCCAACTGATTCTACATTTCCACCGAAACATAACTGGCAGAACGGCACGGTGTCACCGCGGTAGAGTTGCTGCCTCACAGCGCCAGTGATCCTGACTACGGGTGTTGCTCTCTGGAGTTGTTGCATGTTTAGTTTAGTTTAGAGATACAGCGTGGAACCAGTCCCATCAGCCCACCAAGTCCGCGCCGACCAGCGATCCCCGTATACCACCACTATCCTACACACTGGGGACAATTTACAATTGGTACCAACGCTGAATTAACCTTTAAACCTGTGCGTCTTTGGAGTGTGGAAGGAAACCAGAGTACCCGGAGAAAACCCCATGCGGGTCACGGGGAGAACGTACAAACTCCGTACAGACGGCACCCGTAGTCGGGATTGAACCCGGGTATCTGGAGCTTTGAAACAGCAACTCTACAGCTATGCCACCGGGCCGCACTAATTACTGGGTCTGTACCTTTCCACATCATAATGATTACAGTACGTGGCGGTCCGTCATAGACTGCCTGAACAACACTCACCGTAAACAAACACAGGCAAGAAATAACCGGCTGGGACTACCATGGTCGTGGCCAACAACAGCATGAAGAACTGGAAAGGGAACAGAGAAAACATCAAAGGCAGTTTGGGTCACATTGCACCATAAGACCGTAGGACACAGGAGCAGAATCAGGCCATTCGTCCCATCAAGTCCACTTACTGAAAGAGCGAGGTCTACCGTGATCTTTGGGGGGGCACGGTGGCACAGCGGTAGAGTTGCTGCCTCACAGCGCCAGAGACTCGGGTTCAATCCTGACCTCGGGTGCTGTCTGTACGGAGTTTGTACGGAGTACGGGTGCTCCGTTTTCCTCTCACACACCAAAGACGTGCAGGTTTGTAGGTTAATTGGCTTCGGTAAAGATTGTAAATTGTCCCTAGTGTGCGTCGGATAGAATTAGTGTGCGGGGTGATTGCTGGTCGCCACGGACTACGTGGGCCGAAGGGCCTGTTTCTGTGCTGTATCTCTAAACTAAACTAAACTAAATCCCACAACACATTTGAATATCTCATAGCTTACACTAGTTCCTTATTGTGACTGGAGTGAACGGATTCACTGATGGACAAGGAAACTGGCGAACATAAAGGTCTTAATTCATCAAGACATCGCAGTAGACATCAATCTTTCAGTAAGTGGACTTGTTGGGACGAATGGCCTAATTCTGCTCCTGTGTCCTACGGTCTTACGGTGCAATATGACCCAAACTGCCCTTGATGTTGTAGAGCAGAGGGATCTAGGAGTACAGGTGCATGTTAGCTTGAAGGTGGAGTCACAGGTAGATAGTGTGGTCAAAACAGTGTTTGTCACATTGGCCTTCATCAGTCAGAGTATTGAGTATAGAAGTTGGGAGGTCATGTTGCAGTTGTATAAGACTTTGGTGAGGCCGCATTTAGAGTGTTGTGTTCAGTTCTGGGCACCGTGTTATTGGAAAGATGTTGTCAAACTGGAAAAGGTGCAGAGAAAATTTACAAGGATGTTGCAAGGACTAGAGGGTCTGAGATAAAGAGAGAGGTTGAGTAGGCTGGAACTCTATTCCTTTGAGCGCAATGAGGGGTAATCTTATAGAGGTGTTTAAAATCATGAGAGGAATAGATTGGATAGATGCACAGAATCTCTTGCCCAGAGTAGGGGAATTGAGGACCAGAGGACAAAGTTTAAGGTGAAGGGGGAAAGATTTAATGGGAATCTGATGGGTATATTTTTCACACAAAGATGGTGGGTGCATGGAACAAGCTGCCAGTGGAGGGAGTTGAGGCAGGGACCATCCCAATGTTTAAGAAAGGAGTACATGGAGAGGACAGGTTTGGAGGGAGATGGGACAAACGCAGGCAGGTGGGCCTAGTGTATCAGGTACCCGGACGTGGCGTTGAAGGACGAGAAGCTGAAGCAAAGAAGGTGAAGCCAAATAACCGAACGGAAACAAAGTCGAAAATCCAACTAACTGAAAGCGTACAAAGCCGAAAAGCCAACTAACCGAAAGGGTGTGACGACTAAAAGCCAACTAACCGAAAGGGCGGGACGCTTAACAGCCAACTAACCAAAAGGAGATGAGGAGGAATTTATTTTGTCAGAGGGCGGTAAATCTGTGGATTTCATTGTCACTGGTGTAATTTTTAAGATGGAGGTTGATAGATTCTTGATTAGTATGGGTATGAGGGGTTATGGGGAGAAAGCAGGAGAATAGGGTTGAGAGGGAAAGATGGATCAGCCATCATTGAATGGCAGAGTAGACTCGATGGGCCGAATGGCCTAATGCTGTTCCTATAAATAATGAGTTTATAAAATTATGAAATGAAGTACTAAACAAACTACATCCTCCTGTTTTTCAAACATGTTTGATGGACAAGTGATTTATGATGTACAGTACAGCCTATAATTGCCAAATCACTCACTTTTGTTCATTGTGGATAACTATTGGCAGCACGGTGGCACAGTGGTAGAGTTGTTGCCTTACAGCGCTTGCAGCACCAGTGAGCCGGATTCGATCCCGACTACGGGTGCTGTCTGTATGGAGTTTGCATGTTCTTCCTGTGACCATTTTCTCCGAGACGTTTGTTTTCCTCCCACACTCCAAATATATACAGGTTTGTAGGTTAGTTGGCTCTGTATAAATGTAAATTGTCCCTCGTGCATGTAGGGTAGTGTTAATGTGCGGGGATCGCTGGTCAGTGCAGACTCGCTGGGCCGAAGGGACTGTTTCCTCTCTGTATCTCCGAAACAAAAACTAAACGCTTCACCTTTGACTCAATTCACCAAAATCTTTGATTGATTGCTTGAAAGTTACAGCATGGAAACCAACCTTTCAGCACATCAATTCCACGCCGCCCATCGATCGATCGTTCACACTGGGTCTATTTTATCCCACTTTCTCATCTGTTCCCTACATATTTGGGGGGGGGGGGGGGGTCAAATGCCTGTTTCCACACTGTATCTCTAAACTGAACTAAGCACTGATAAAAGATGGTCACAAGCCTTTACTCAAAAGGGCAGTGGAAAAAGATCTGTTCATATTTTTAAGTCAGCAGGATTGATTGATTGATAGATAGATACAGCAAGGAAACAGGCCCTTCAGCCCACCGAGTCCGCGCTGACCATTGATCACCCGCTCACACTAGTTCTATATTATCCCACTTTCCTCTCCACTCCCGACACATTCGAGAGCAATGTACAGAGGGCCGAATAATCGACAAACCCGCACATCTTTGGGATAAGGAAGGAAACCGGAGCACCTGGAGAAAATCTACGGTGTCACAGGGAAAACATGCAAACTCCACACAGACAGCACCCGTAGTCAAGATCGGGCCCGGATCACTGGTGCTGTGAGGCACCGACTCTACCAGTTATGTTAAAGAAGGAACTGCAGATGCTGGAAAATCGAGGGTACACCAAAGGCTGGAGAAACTCAGCAGGTGCCGCAGCATCTAAGGAGCAGAGGAGATAGGCGACGTTTCGGGTCGAGACCCTTCTTCAGACTGGTTAGGGATCGGGGAAATGAGAGATATAGACGGTGATGTGGAGAGATAAAGAACAATGAATGAAAGATGTGCAAAAAATTAACGATGATAAAGGAAACAGGCCATTGTAAGCAGTTTGTAGTGTGAAAATGAGAAGCTAGTGCGACTTGGGTGGGGGAGAGATAGAGAGAGAAGGAATGCCAGGGCCCGAGGGCTGAGGGAGAGGTGGGAAGGGGGGGAGACAGCAAGGGTTAACAGAATTGAGAAAACTCAATGTTCAAGCCCAGAGGATGCAGACTCCCCAAGCGGAATATGAGGTGCTGTTCCTCAACTTGCGGTGTTGCTCACTCTGGCCGTGGAGGAGGCCCAGGACCGAGAGGTCGGATACGCAATGGGAGGGGAGTTGAAGTGCTGAGCCACCGGGAGGTTGGGTTGGTTATTGTGGACCGAGCGAAGGTGTTCAGCGAAACGATTGCCAAGCCTCCGCTTGGTCTCACCGATATAGATCAGCTGGCATCTGGAGCAGCGGATGCAGTAGATGAGGTGGGAGGAGGTGCAGGTGAACCTCTGTCGGACCTGGAAGGACTGCTTGGGTCCCTGAAAGGAGTGGAGGGGGGAAGTGAAGGGACAAGTGTAGCATCTCTTGCGGTTGCAGACTCTACCAGTTACACCACTGTGTAAAATTCAATCAATTAATAACCACAATACTAGTGCAAACCCCCCCAAGTCCTTAGTGCAACCAAATACAGTCCATAGAAGTTCATGGGTGATGTTAGTGTTGTCAAGAATTCAAGACTGTGGAGGAAGGAGCTGCAGGTGCTGGTTTAAACCGAAGATAGGCACAAAAACATGGGTAACTCAGCAGGACAGGCTGCATCTCTGGAGAGAAGGAATGGGCGATGTTTCGGGTCGAGACACTTGTTCAGACTGGATCTTGAGAAAGGTCTTGACCTGAAACGTCACCCATTCCATCTCTCCAGAGATGCTGCCTATCCCGCTGGGTTACTTCAGGTTTTTGTGTCAAGCATTCAAGACTGATAGTTGTTGGGAAGAATCTGTTCTTGAATCTTGTGTTCGTGGGTTTCAGATTTTTCATGGAGCCATACAGCTCTTCAGCCAAACTTGCCCACGCCAACAAACATGCCCCATCTACATTAGTCCCACCCGCCTGCGTTTGGCCCATATCCCTCTAAACCTCTCCTGTCAAGGTAAAAACATATCCTGTCCACGCCCCTTCTTCCCGATGAATTAGACAGGTACATAGATAGGTCATAAGCGATAGGAACGGAATTAGGCCATTCTGCCATCAAGTCTACTCTGCCATTCAATCATGGCTGATTGATCTTAACCTCATTCTCCTGCCGTCTTCCCTTAATCCCTGACACCTGTACTAATCAAAAACCTATTTATCTCAAAAATGTCTTAAAAATGTCAATTGACATCCTCCACATGGATTCACCACCCTCCGACTAAATAAATTCCTCCTCATCTCCTTCCTAAAGGAGCATCCTTTAATTATGAGGCTATGACCTCCAGTCCTCGACACTCCCACTAGTAGAAACATCCTCTCCACATCCACTCTATCCAGGACTTTCACTATTCAATTGGACAGGCATGTGGGACTAGAATAGATGGGACGTGTTTGTCGCTTTGAGCAAGTTGGGCCGAAGGACCTGTTTCCACATCTTATGACTCTTATGGTAGGAGGGAGATGAGAGAGAGGTCAGGGCGGTGTGGGTCTTTGATGATGTTGGCTGAGGTCGCTTCAGTGTTGCTTGAGCTCGCTTCAGTCGGTGGGGAGGTGAGTAACGGTGTAATGCTACCTCTTTAGTTTAGAGGAATGAGGGGGGACCTCATTGAAAATTAGTCAAAGGGTTGGATAGAGTGGATGTGGAGATGATGTTTCCACTAGTGAGAGAGTCTTGGACTAGAGGTCATAGCCTCAGAAATAAAGGATGTTCTTTTAGGAAGGAGATGAGGAGAAATGTATTTAGTCAGAGGGTGGTGAATCTGTGGAATTCTTTGCCACAGAATGCTCTGGAGGCCATCAGTGGATTTTAAGCAGAGATAGATAGATTTTTGATTAGTACAGTTGTCAGGGGTTATGGATAGATGGCAGGAGAATGAGGTTATAAGGGAGAGATAGATCAGCCTTGATTGGATGGCGGAGTAGTATTGATGGGCCAAATGGCCTAATTCTATTCCTATTCCTTATGACCTTTTCCTGCTGCCCCCACCCAGAGCCCAGATCAAGACCACGGTGAAACGGAAGGTCTACGAGGACAGCAGCGTGCCGCTCCCTTCAGAGTCGCCAAAGGTGCAGAAGATGATGGCGGCTGCCGCGGGGGCCACCGGCGTCCCGGCAAACACCACGCCACCGCAGCAACGGCGGTTGTTGGAAACGTGCCTTCCACAGACTCGGCGGCAGCTAAGAAGCAGCAGGCGTCGGGTACAATGGCTCGATGGTTTCTTTATTATCAAGGGAACTAAGGTACAGTGAGATTCTTTTTTTGCATATTGATCAGTTTGGTTTAGTTTATTGTCACGTGTACCGAGATACAGTGAAATGCTTTCTTTCTCCAGATGGTGGTGAATCTGTGGAATTCATTGGCACAGAATGCTGTGGAGGCCTGGAAACCACTCTCTTTTTCATACAGCTATCCACACCCCCTCTCCCCCGCCCCCATCTTCCTTGACCAGTGTACTTTGGGCAACTTACTGTAACAGACTGGGCTTATACTCACTGGACTACTGGGCTTATATTCGTTGTAATTTAGGATGAGAGGGGATCTTATAGAAACATGTAAAATTCATAAAGGATTGGACAGGCTAGTTGTAGGAAAAAAAGTTCCCAATGTAGGAGGAGTCCAGAACCAGGGGTCACAGTTTAAAAATAAGGGGAAGGCCATTTAGGACTGAGATGAGGAAATACTTTTTCTGCCAGAGGATTTGTGAAATCTGTGGAATTCTCTGCCACAGAAGGCAGTGGAGGCCAATTCACTAGATGTAGACAATAGAAAATAGAGCCAGCACCGTCATTCACTGTGATCATGACTGATCATCCACAATAAGTACCCCATTCCTGCCTTCTCTCCCTATCCCTTGACTCTGCTATCTTTAAGAGCTTTACGTATCTAACTCTCTCTTGAAAGCATCCAGAGAATTTGCCTCCACTGCCTTCTGAGACAGAGAATTCCACAGGTTCACAACTCTCTGTATGAAAATGTTTTTCTTCATCTCCGTTCTAAATGGCTTACCCCTTATTCTTAAACTGTGGCCACTGGTTCTGGACTCCCCCAACATCGGGAGCATGTTTCCTGCCTCTAGCGGTTTCAAACCCTTTCATAATTTATGTTTCAGTTAGATCCCCTCTCATTCTTCTAAATTCCAGAGTATACAAGCCCAGCCACTCCATTCTATCAACATGTGACTGTCCCGGCCATCCCGGGAATTAACCTTGTGAACATATGCTGCAATAGCAAGAATGTCCTTCCTCAAATTTGGAGACCAAAACTTCACATAATACTAGGTGTGGTTCAAGGCTCTGTACAACTGCAGAAGGACCTCTTTGCTCCTATACTCCAACTCCTCTTGTTATGAAGGCCAACATGCCATTCACTTTCTTCAATACCTGCTGCACCTGCATGCTTACTTTCAGTGACTGATGAACAAGGCCACCCAGGTCTCATTTTACTTCCCCTTTTCCCAACTGGACACCATTCAGATAATAATCTGCCTTCCTGTTTTTGCCACCAAATCCACATTAAACTGCTTCTGCCATGCATCTGCCCACTGATGCAACCTGTCCAAGTCCCCCTGCATCCACATAGCATCCTCCTCACAGTTCACACAGCCACCCAGCTTTGTGTCATCTGCAAATTTGCTAATGTTACTTTTAATCCCTTCATCTAAATCAATGTATATTGTAAATAGCTGCAGTCCCAGCAACGAGCCTTGCAGTACCCCGCTAGTCACTGCCTGCCATTCTGTAAGGGACCCGTTAATCCATACTCTTTGTTTCCTGTCTGCCAACCAATTTTCTATCCATATCTGTACCCTACCCTCAATTACATGTGCTCTAATTTTGCCCATTGATCTCTTATGTGGGATCTTGTCAAATGCTTTCTGAAAGTCCAGGTAAATTACATCCACTGGCTCTCCCTTGTACATTTCCCTAACTTACATCCTCAAACAATTACAGAAGATTAGTCATGCATGATTTCCCCCATCATAAATCCATGCTTACTTGGACCGATCCTCCCACTGCTATCCAAATGTGCCACTATTTCATCTTTTATAATTGCCTCCAGCATCTTCCCCACCGCCAATGTCAGGCTAACTAGTCTATAATTCCCTGTTTTTTCTCTCCCGCCTCTATTAAAAAGTGGAATAACGTTAGCTACCCTCCAATCCACAGGAACTGATCTTGAATCAATAGAACATTGGAAAATGATCACAAATTTGTCCACGATTTCTAGAGCCACTTCCTTAAGTTCCCTGGGATGCAGACTATCAGTCCCTGGGGATTTATCAGCCTTCAGTCCCATCAGTCTACCCAAAACCATTTCCTGCCTAATGTAAATTACCTTCAGTTCCTCCCGCACCCTAGATCCTCTGGCCACTAGTACATCAGTGTACTAGTACACTGTCTTCACTTCCTTAATGAAGACAGTGAAGTACCTGTTCAACTCGTCTGCCATTTCCTTGTTCCCCATAATAAATTCACCTGTTTCAGTCTTCAAGGGCCCAACTTTGGTCTTAACTATTTTTTTCCTCATACCTAAAGAAGCTTATACTATCCTGCTTTATATTCTTGGCTAGCTTTCCATCATACCTCATCTTTTCTCCACATATTTTCTTTTTAGTTATCTTCTGTTGCTCTTTAAACAATACCATTCCTCTGGCTTCCCACTCATCTTTGCTATGTTATACTTCTCTTTTATTTTTATAGTGTCCCTGACTTCCCTCGTCAGCCACGGTCCCCCCTTACTCTCCTTGGAATCTTTCTTCCTCTTTGGAATGAACTGATCCTGCACCTTCTGTATTATTCCCAGAATTCCCAGAAATACCTGCCATTGTTGTTCCACTGTCATTCTTGCTAAGGTATCTTTCCAGTCAACTTTGGCCAGCTCCTCTCTCATGGCTCCATAGTCCCCTTTATTCAACTGTAAAAATTACACTTCCGGTTTTCCCGTCTCCTTCTCAAATTGTAGATTAAAACCTCCTTGAGTTCCCTATCAAGCCTGCCCTCTATGCTTGTCTGGCAAAATGCCTCATCGCCAGAAACTCACTGACAAGCACTTACTTGGCTGGTGCTGAGGGAGCGCTCACAGTCAGATTCTTCCTGCACCGTCGGAACCTCGCTACAACAGCACGCTGCCCTCAGTTGCCCACCTCTTCACAGAGTGTGGATTTGCAAAGAGAATCTGGAGAGGTTTGCAAGGGTCTTTGTCATGGTTTATTCCAAACAGCTCCATCACAGAGGACATAAGGAATGTTCTCAGGGACATATTGAGAGACTGATGTCGAGCACTGCTGGAAGGTCAACATCTCGGTGAAAGATGCTCTCTGGTCTGCCCGAGCGTTGTTGACCTCCCAGCGGAGGGAGATATTCATTGGGGGATGTTGCCGACTGGCCCACTGCAGACTGCAGGAGCACGTGCTGAGGGACGTACTGATGCTTGGTGCATCCAACGCCAAGGCTCTGTGGGGGAGGACTGTAGTCTAGGGTCCTTCTGCTGCTGGACATGGGGGGCAGCGTGTGGTTGTGATGCCCCTCAAAAATAAGGGAAGGGATATAGGCTTAGAAAACCATCCCGTTTACATTCCAGGAAATCCCCCTCCTCAACATTGATACCAAGTTGGTTGGCCCAATCTATATGTAGATTAAAGTAGTTATCACCCATGATAACTGCTGTACCTTTGCTGCACGCATCCTAATTACCTGTTTGATGCTATCCCCCATCTCCCTACTGTCTGTATACAACTCCAACACGTTTCCTGCCCTTGCTATTTTCGCAGTTCCACCCATACAGATTCTACAGCATCCAAGCTAAATCTCTCCTTACTATAGCATTAATCTCCTCATTAACCATCAATGCCACCCCACCTCCTCTTCCTTTCTGTCTATCCTTCCTGAATATTGAGTACCCCTGCACATTGAGCTCCCTGGAGTCATGTGTCTGTACCAACTTCCATCCGGGACTCAAATACACTTGGACCATTTCCGACATTTCCCTACCATTCCTTGACCTCACCATCTCTATTGCAGGTGATACACTCCTGACCGACATCCACTACAAACCAACTGACTCCCACAGCTACCTGGACTACTCTTCCTCCCACCCTGCTTCCTTAAGGACTCCATCCCCTATTCCCCAATTCCTCCGCATATGCCGCATCTGCTCCCAGGATGAGGTGTTCCACACCAGGTCATCACAAATGGCCTCATTCTTCAGAGAACGGGGATTCCCCTCCCCCACTATAGATGAGGCTCCGCACCAGGGTCTCCTCCATACCCCGCAACACGCCCTCTCTCCCCATTCCCCCATTCCAAACAGGGCAGAGTCCCCCTGGTCCTCACCTTTCACCCCACCAGCCGGCAAATACAACACATAGTCCTCCGCCAGTTTCGCCACCTCCAACGTGACCCCTCCACTCGCCACATCTTCCCATCTCCCCCCTGTCTGCCTTCCGCAAAGACCGCTCCCTCCGCAACTCCCTTGTCAATTCTTCCCTTCCCCTTCTAACCCCTTCCCCGGGCACTTTCCCTTGCAACCGCAAGAATGCTACACTTGTCCCTTCACCTCCCCCCTCCACTCCTTTCAGGGACCCAAGCATCCTTCCAGGTCCGACAGAGGTTCACCTGCACTTCCTCCAACCTCATCTACTGCATCCGCTGCTCCAGATGCCAGATGATCTATATCGGTGAGACCAAGCGGAGGCTTGGCGATCGTTTCGCCGAACACCTCCGCTCGTCCGCATTAACCAACCCGACCTCCCGTGGCTCAGCACTTCAACTCCCCCTCCCATTCCGTATCCGACCTCCCGGTCCTGGGGCCTCCTCCATGGCCAGAGTGAGCAACACCGCAAGTTGGAGGAACAGCACCTCATATTCCGCTTGGGGAGTTTGCATCCTCTGGGCTTGAACATTGAATTTTCTCAATTCTGTTAACCCTTGCTGTCTCCTCCCCTTCCCACCTCTCCCTCAGCCCTTGGGCCCTGGCATTCCCTCTCTCTCTATCTCCCTCCCCCACCCTAGTCGCACCAGCTTCTCATTTTCACACCACAAACAGCTTACAATGGCTTGTTCCCTTTATCATTGATACTTTTTTGCATATCTTTCATTCATTGTTCTTTATCTCTCCACATCACCGTCTATATCTCTCGTTTCCCTGATCCCTGACCAGTCTGAAGAAGGGTCTCGACCCGAAACGTCGCCTATCTCCTTCGCTCCTTAGATGCTGCTGCACCCGCTGAGTTTCTCCAGCCTTTTGTGTACCCTCGATTCTCCAGCATCTGCAGTTCCTTCTTTAACAACATTCCGTTAACTATTAGCTGTGCATTCAATTAATCCACCTTATTACGAATGCTCCTCGCATTAAAGCACAAAGCTTTCAGGTTTGTTTTTCTATTCTCCCCTCTACCTTTTGTTTCTGTCTCTTTGTTACGGCCCTCTGCCTCCTTGCATTGGTTCCCATCCCCCTGCCCGGTTAGTTTCAACATGACCATTCATACACTCTCTTTCCCGTTAACTGCACGCATACGCTTCCACATTGTTCACCGCACCCCCCAAACTCTATAGTTTGAACCCACTCGTGTACCACTAGCAAATCTGCCTGCCGGAATATCAGTCCCTCTCCAATTAAGGTGCAACCCCTCCTTTTTGTACAGGTCACCCCTGCCCCAGATGAGATCTCAGTGTCTAGAAATCTAAATCCCTGCCCCCTGCACCAACTCCTCAGCTATTCAGATCCCCTTTCTCCCTGTTTTTACCCTCACCAGCACTAGAGTGAGGAAGTGGGGGAGGTTTGAAGTAGTGTCTTAGTATAGGGGTTGAAATATTCTTTACCTCCCGCCTCATAATGTCAGCAAACTGTGTATGGAAACCAGCGACCGGTCTCAGCAGCAGTACTGCGGCAGACCAGCGGAGGGTGACACAGGCTCTGCTCACAACACTGGCAGAAGCAGCTTGTAGATGGAGAGGGGGGCAGAGAGGGAGAGGTGAGAGGGAGAGGAGTGGGAGAGTGAAAGAGGGATAGAGAGAGGGGTGAGGGAGGGAGAGGTGAGGAGGGGAGGTAGACGCGAGGTGAGGTGAGGGGAAAGAGAGAGAGAGAGAGAAAGAGAGAGAGAGAGAGAGAGAGAGATAGGTCAGAGAGAGAGAAAAACGTGAAGAGAGGGAGAGGTGAGAGAGGGTGAGGTGACAGCTCAGAAGCGAGAGGGTTGGAGTGGGTCTAGAACCCACAACCCCTTTGTCTTAGAATCTGGGAGAGTCGGAGGGGCTGGCAGGCGGACGGAGGGCCGAGCGGTCTGTAGACTGGAGATGCCAATGTGGTTTGTGCTTCCAGGTCGGGGAGAGGTCCCTCTGCGATGGCAGAAAAGACTGAAATGGCAGATCATCAGAGGCAGCGACCCGCGAGCGGGAGACTGACTGTGGCAAGTCAGCGGCAGAAGGTGAAGATACACCTGTGTGGCGGATCCATCCTCTACAACTGGTGGGTGCTGACTGCAGCTCACTGTCTCTTCAAACTAAGGTGAGCAAGACCAGGTACAACTGTACATTGACGGGTCTCCCTCGATCCCTTTCTCACAGCCAGATATCTGTACACTGACCCGTGTCTCTCACTCCCCCTCTCCCAGGGGGGATATGTGTAAACTGACCGCTGTCACTCAATCCTCTCGCAGAGAATTAACCTCACACTGACCGATGTCTCTCTCTGTCCTCTCGCAGAATATTATCCTCACACTGACCGGTGTCTCTCCGCCCTCCCCCGCTCTCTCTCTCTCTCTCAGGAGGGTTATGTATAAACTGCCCGGTGTCTCGCAGTCCCTCCCTCTCTCTCAGGGAATATATGTACACTGAGTCCGTGCCGACCTCCACACACTAACACTACCCTAAAGAGGGATTTATTTTTACATTTCACGCGAAGCCAATGAACCTTCAAACCTGTACGTCTTTGGAATGTGGGAGAAACGGAATATCTCGGCGAAAAGTCACGCAGGTCACGGGGAGAACGTGCAAACTCCGTGCAGACAGCACCCGTGGTCAGGATCCAACCCGGGTCTCTCTCGCTCTCTCTCTCCTCAAAAGAATCTGGAATAAATCAGCGGGGCAGACAGCTTCTCCAGGACCAAAGGGCACAGCCTCAGAACAAAAGGAAATAACTTTAGAAAGGGATTTCTTTAGTCAGAGGGTGGTGAATTTGTGGAATTCATGGCTATAGATGGATGTGGAGTCCAAGTCAATGGGTCATTTTAAAGTGGAGATTGACAGATTTGTGATTAGTAAGGGTATCGGGGGTTATGAGGCAAAGGCAGGGGGATGGGTTTGAAGGGGAAAGACCTGATAGGCCAAATGGCGTAAATCTGCTCCTATCATTTCTGAACTTGTACTTCAATGGATCAAAGGTGGGGAGGGGGACAGGTAAGGGATGAACAGCCACCTAGAAAAATGGTGAAATATCCTCAAAGGCTTCACTCTTGTGGAGTCTTGCTCTGTAAATTATCGGCTGCAATGGATTAAGTGGGGATTGAAGACGCTTGCAATTTACATAATGCAGTGCAGTTCTGTTCAGTTTATTGTCACGTGTACCGAGGTAAAGTGGAAAAGCTTCTGTTGTGTGCTATCCAGTCGCCATTTACAGTGGACAGATAAATATAAGGGAATAAAGCCAGGGTGCGAATCGTCCTTGGTTATGTGCTGTGTTAATTTAGTTCAGTTTTAGTTTTAGAGATACAGTGTGGAAACAGGTCCGGCTGCCATCCGAGTCCGTGCCGACCAACGATCACCCCACACACTAGATTAGTTTAGTTTAGACACACAGCGTAGGAACAGGCCCTTCAGCCCACAAGTCCTCGCGACCAGAGATCATTCATACACTGGTTTATTTTAGGTTAGTTTAGAGATACAGTGTGGCCACAGACCCTTCATCACTCCGAGTCCGCGCCGACCAGCATCACCTTGTTTCCTAGTTCTATCACACTCACCAGGGGCAATTTACAGAAACCGATTAACCTACAAACCCATCAGTAATGTCTTCTTGGACGGCTGCTGTGACATTCTCTTTAATCAGTAATCACTTAGTTTGGGGCAGCAGAGTGGTGCAGCAGTAGAGTTGCTGCCTTACAGCACCTTACACAGATCCAGCTTCCATCCTGACTACAGGTGCTGTCTGTACGGAGTTTGCACGTTCTCCATGTGGCCGTGTGCATTTTCTCCTGGGATCTCCGGTTTCTTCCCACACTCAAAGACGTACAAGTTTGCAGGTCAATTGGCTTGGGTAAAATGATAAATAGTTGCTAGTGTTGGTTGGGTAGTGTAAGTGTCGGCTCCCACTCGCAGCCTCTCTGCCTCTCCCGCTATTTCCAGCTGAGCGCGGAGAGCGGCGCAGGCGCAGGCGCATTGCCCGAGAGAGCTGGTGGGAGGGGGGGAGGGGAGGGGCGCGCACGTGCTGACGTTGACGTCCAACCCGAGCCCCGCCCCCCGCACGCGGCGGCCGCAGCCCCTCCCCGCAGGAGGGCGAGAGACGCGGGGATTAGTCGCGCGGGGATTATGTGTGAGATGCGCGTTTTTGTCAAGGCCAGGGGTTTGGTCCAGGTGAAAAATCAGATTCATTTCTAGCAAAACGAAACAAGAATATCTGGACTAAAGTCGCTTCTGGGGCCCCTCGGGATTAGGGGCCGTGAAGCTTAAGCTTCATTAGTTTCACAGTAGATCCGCCCCTGGGGGAGAGGGAGAGGTGGGGAGAGGAGGGAGGTAGAGGTGACAGAGAGGGAGAGAGAAAGATGTGAGAGGATGGAGAGGTGAGGGAGGGAGGAAGGAAGAGAGGGTGAGGGGTTGAGAGAGGGAGAGGTAAGAGATGGGGAAATGAGAGGGGAGCAAGAGGGAGGGAGAGGTGATGGAGAGGTGATGAGAGGGAGAGGTGAGGCAAGAGAGGGTGTGAGAGGGAGAGGTGAGAGAGGGGGAGGTGACAGCTCAGAAGTGAGAGGGTTGGAGTGGCCATCATGATGCCCTGTATGACTCAGTGACTCTACGAGAGGGAAATACCAGGCGTCGCTCGCTCGCTCCGTCCGTCTGACCAAAACTGCACACAATACTCCAGGTGCCGCCTCACCTTTACCACTGCAGTAGGACCTCCTTGCTTGCAATCTCAAATCCTCTTGTAATGAAGGCCCACATGCCATTAGCTTTCTTCACGGCCTGCTGTACCTGCATGCTTACTTTCAGTGACTGATGTACAAGGTCACTCGGTCTTGTTGGCCCTCCCTTTTTCCTAATCTCAGATAATAGTTTGCCTTCCTGTTCTTGCCACCAAAGTGAATAACCTCACATTCATCCACATTATACTGCATCTGCCATGCATCTGCCCACTCACCAAAATTATCCAAGTCACCCTGCAGCCTCATAGCATCCTCCTCGCAGCTCACTGCCACCCAGCTTGTTTCATCCATAAACTTGGAGATGCTACATTTAATTACCTCGTCTAAATTGTTAATATATATTGTAAATAACTGGGGTCCCAGCACTGAGCCTTGCGGCATCCCACTTTTCATTGCCTGCCATTCTGTAAAGGACCCGTTAGTTCCTACTCTTTGCTTCCTGTCTGCCACCAGTTCTCTATCCATGTCAATACCCTACCCCCAATACCATCTAATTTTGAATACCAATCTCTTGTGTGGGACCTTGTCAAAGGTTTCTTGAAAGTCCAGATACACCACATCCACTGGCTCTCCCTTATCCATTCTACTTGTTTCATCCTCAAAAAATGCCAGTGAATACTCAAGCATGATTTCTCCTTCATAATTCCATGTTGACTTTGACCGATCCTGTCACTGCTTTCCAAATGCACTGCTATTACATCTTTAATAATCGACTCAAGCATCTTCCCTACTACCAATGTAAGACTAACAGTGAGGATAATAATGGTCACTGTTGCCAAAGGGGCTTTGCACAACAAGATTGCTACCTAACCCTTCCTCATTACACAATATCCAGTCTAGGATAACAATAGACAATAGGTGCAGGAGTAGGCCATTCGGCCCTTCGAGCCAGGGAGATGTGAGAGCAGTGGTGGACCTACATTTTTGGTGCCCTGAAGCTTGAACTGTTATGGGGGCCGCTACGCAATCGCAACCAGCAACGAGGTCTGGGTAACCACTGTCAGCTTCTTCAATGGCAGTTCCATGACAGATCACCAGAAATTTTAATTTCTGTCACAGATGTTAATAGTGTTTTAAATTATTTATAATTATTTTATATTAAATATATTTAGAATGAAATCCTTAATTTGAACTGTTTTTTGTTTACGGCTAGCCCAGCATTTTCAATAAATTGAAAGTGATTCTCAAGCTTTCTACTGGTAGTTTACCTTAAAGCTTAGAATGTTTCTAACGCATAAGCAGTAAAATAACCCACAAAAGATACATTTCATGAAATAGATAATAGGTGCAGGAGGAGGCCATTTGGCCCTTCGAGTCAGCACCACCATTCACTGTGATCATGGCTGATCATCCCCAATCAGTGCCCCATTCCTGCTTTCTCCCCATATCCCTTGACTCTGCTATCTTTAAGAGCTCCATCTATCTCTCTCTTGAAAGCCCCCAAAGAATTGGCCTCCACTGCCTTCTGAGACAGAGAATTCCACAGATTCACAATTTTCTGAATGAAAAAGTATTTCTTCATCTCTGTCCGAAATGGCCTACCCCTTAATCTTAAACTGTGGCCCTTAGTTCTGGACTCTCCCAGCATTGGAAACATGTTTCCTGCCTCTAGCATTTCCAAACCCATAATAATCTTATACATTTCAATAAATGGCCTCATACAGCTGAAAAAAATCTTTACAAAAAATGTTACCTGAAATGTATCTTTGCCTATCACTGAGATGAGAAAAAACGTTTTCACCCAGAGTTGTAAATTGTGGAATTCTCTGCCACAGAAGACAGTGGTCTTGTCTCCTTCAGAAGCACCTGGGTCTCACTTCCTGAGCTCAGACACCCACCTCTCCTCACCTCACCTACGCTCACTACTCCTAACCTACACACTTACACCTCGACTAATCCCCTCGCCTCACTAACCCCCTCTCCTCGACGATGCCTCACGACCAAACTTCTCCTCACCCCAAAACCTCGCCTCGACTAAACCGTACCTCACTAAACCTCGCCCCTCAAATAAAGCTCACACCCAAGCTCACAACCAGGGTGGAAGATTGCAACCTTCACGTGGTCCGCCCTGTTTCGACGAATGCAATCAACCCGGCGTG
The DNA here is from genome assembly GCA_035221665.1 of Okamejei kenojei. Lineage (NCBI taxonomy): Eukaryota > Metazoa > Chordata > Chondrichthyes > Rajiformes > Rajidae > Okamejei > Okamejei kenojei. The sequence continues at coordinate 128,917 of JAVHYY010000147.1, forward strand.
CACAATCAAATAAAATCAAATAGAACAAGTTGTCCTACAACTTTAGGCTGTGCACACCATACGCAAGAAGAAGAGCTCACACCCGAGCTTAACTAAACTCCACCTCACACCTAATCCGCACTGCGTCTACTCGCAGCCTCTCTGCCGCTCCCGCTATTTATAGCCTCCCCGGCCAGGGGGGCGGAGCTGAGCGTGGAGAGCGGCGCAGGCGCATTGCCCTGTGGGAGGGGAGGGGCGCACGCACGTTAACGTCGAGCCCGAACCCGCCCCCCCGCACGCGGCGGCCACAGCCCCTCCTCACGGGAGCGGGACAGAGGCGGTGATTAGTCGAGGCGGGGATTATGTGGGAGGTGGGAGGTTTAGTCGAGGTGGAAAATCAGATTAATTTCTAGGAAAACAAAAAGATAATATCTGGATTAAAGTTGCTTCTGGAGCCCCTCGGGATTAGGGGCCCTGAAGCTAAAGGTGTGGGAGGGAGAGGTGAGAGAGGGAGGGACAGGAGAGGGAATGGAGAGGAAGAGGTGAGAGGGGTTGAGAGAGGGAGAGGTAAGATGGGGAAATGAGAGAGAGGTGCAAGAGGGAGATATGAGCGGGGCAGACGGCTTCTCTAGGACCAAAGGGCACAGCCTAGGGACATATGAGGCGAAGGCAGGGGAATGGGTTTGAGGGGGAAAGACCTGATAGGCCGAATGGCCTAAATCTGCTTCTATCATTTCAAAACGTGTACTTCAATGGATCAAAGGTGGGGAGGGGGACAGGTAAGGGGGGAACAGCCACCTAGAAAAATGGTGAAATATGCACAAAGGCTTCACTCTTGTGGAGTCTTGCTCTGTAAATTATCGGCTGCAATGGATTAAGTGGGAATTGAGGATGCTTGCAATTTGCATAATGCAGCGCTGTTCTGTTCAGTTTATTGTCACGTGTACAGAGGTAGAGTGAAAAGCCTCTGAATCTGGAGGTATGCGTTTTAAACACTTCTATACCTTTTCCCTGATGGGAGAGGGGAGAAGAGGCCAGGGTGCGAATCGTCATTGGTTATGCTGCAGTGTTACTTTAGGTTAGTTTAGAGATACAGTGTGGAAACCGGCCCGGCTGCCATCTGAGTCCGCGCTGACCAACGATCACCTTGTTTACTAGTTCTATCATACTATCCAGGGGCAATTTACAGAAACCGATTAACCTACAAACCCATCTGGCAAGTCAGCGTGCAGAAGGTGAAGACACACCTGTGTGGCGGATCCATCCTCCACAACTGATGGGTGCTGACTGCAACTCACTGTCTCTTCAAACTAAGGTGAGCAAGACCAGGTACAACTCGACTCCATCCTATCCCCCCTGGTTTAATCCCTCCCTACCTATGTTCAAGACACCTCAGACACTCTCCGTCGTCTCCGGGCATTCCGTTCTCTAGGCCCCCATCCCCTCATCTTCACCATGGATGTCCAGACACTCTACACCTCCATCCCCTACCAGGATGGTCTCAAAGTCCTCCGGTTCTCCCTCGACCGGAGAACCAACAAATCCCCGTCTACAGATACTCTCCTCCGCCTAGCGGAGCTGGTCCTTACCCTTAATAACGTCTCGTTTGACCCCTCCCATTTCCTCCAAATACAAGGCGTAGCTATGGGCACGCGCATGGTCCCCAGCTATGCCTGCCTCTTTGTAGGGTACGTCGAACAATCCTTGTTCGAGACGTACCAGGGCCCCATCCCCGACCTCTACCTCCGCTACATCAACTATTGCATTGGTGATATCTCCTGCACCCACACACAACTGACTGACTTCATCCGCTTCACCACTAACTTCCATCCGCCATTCAAATACACCTGGACCATTTCCGACACTTCCCTACCATTTATTGACCTCACTATCTCCATTGCAGGTGCTAGACTTCTGACCAACATTTACTACAAACCCACTGACTCCCATGGCTATCTAGACTTCTTCCCACCTTGCATCCTGTAAGGACTCCATCCCCTACTCCCAATTCCTCCGTGTATGCCGCATCTGCTCCCAGGATGAGGTGTTCCACACCAGGGCATCGGAAATGTCCTCATTCTTCAGGGAACGGGGGTTCCCCCTCCCGTACTATAGATGAGGCTCTCACCAGGGTCTCTTCAATACCCCGTAACCCTGCTCTCTCTCCCCATCCCCCCACTCGGAACAAGGGCAGAGTCCCCCTAGTCCTCACCTTTCACCCACTAGCCATCACATACAACAAATAGTCCTCTGTCATTTTCGCCACCTCCAACGTGACCCCACCACTCGCCACATCTTCTCATCTCCCCCTCCGGTCAACTTTCCGCAAAGATCGCTCCCTCCGTAACTCCCTGGTTAATTCTTCCCTTCCCTCCCGCACCAGCCCCTCCCCGGGCAACCGCAAGAGATGCTACACTTGTCACGTTACCTCCCCCCTCGACTCCATTCGACCCAAGCAGTCGTTCCAGGTGCGACAGAGGTTCACCTGCACCTCCTCGAACTTCATCTATTGCATCCGCTGCACTCGGTAGGACCAAGCGTGGGCTTTGCGATCGTTTCGTCGAACAACTCCGCTCGGTCCGCATTAACCAACCTGATCTCCCTGTGGCTCAGCACTTCAACTCCCCCTCCCATTCCAAATCCGACCTTTCTGCCCTGGGCCTCCTCCACCACCAGAAATTGGAGGAGCATCACCACATATTCCGCTTGGGCAGTTTGCACCCTGGCGGCATGAACATTGACCTCCAATTTCTGGTAGCCCTTGCTGCCTCCTCCCCTTTTCAGCTCTCCCTCAGCCCCCTGGCTCCTCCTCTTCATTTCTCCTTTCTTCTCCCCACCCCCCCCCCACCATACATCAGTCTGAAGAAGGGTTTTGGCCCGAAACATTGCCTATTTCCTTCGCTCCATAGATGCTGCTGCACCCGCTGAGTTTCTCCAGTGCTTTTGTTTGACAACTGTACATTGATGGGTCTCCCTCGATATCTTTCTCTCAGCCAGATATCTGTACACTGACTGATGTCTCTCACTCCCCCTCTCCCAGGGGAGATATGTGTGAACTGCCTGGTGTCTCTCAGTCCCTCCCTCTCTCTCTCGGGATATATGTACACTGACTCTGCGAGTCCGCGCTGACCTCCACACACTAACACTACGCTGCACACAAGAGGAATTTTTTTAACATTTCACACCAAGCCAATTAACCTACAAACCCGTACGTCTTTGGAATGTGGGAGAAACGGAATATAGAAACATAGAAGTAGGTGCAGGAGTAGGCAATTCGGCCCTTCGAGCATGCACCGCCATTCAATATGATCATGGCTGATCATCCAACTCAGTATCCTGTACCTGCCTTCTCTCCATACCCCCTGATCCCTCTAGCCACAAGGGCCATATCTAAGTCCCTCTTCAATATAGCCAATGAACTAGCCTCAACTACTTTCTGTGGCAGAGAATTCCAGTCTGGTGAACCTTCTGTGTACTCCCTCTATGGCAAGAATGTCTTTCCTCAGATTAAGAGACCAAAACTGTATGCAATACTCCAGGTGTGGTCTCAGCAAGGCCCAGTACAACAGCAGTAGAACCTCCCTGCTCCTATACTCAAATCCTTTTGCTTTTGCGTATGAATCCAAACATTTTGCCAACCATAACTACACCGAGATGGAAAATCTTGCCTAAGGGATCAAGTTGGATGATCATGCAATGTTTCTGATGCACCTGCATGCCTACTTTCAATGACTGGTGTACCATGACACCGAGGTCTCGTTTTCCTAATCGGCCACCGTTCAGATAATAGTCTACCCTCCTGTTTTTGCCGCCAAAGTGGATAACCTCACATTTATCCACATTATACTGCATCTGCCATGCATTTGCCCACTCACCTAACCTATCCACGTCACCTTGCAGCCTCCTAGCATCCTCCTCACAGCTAACACTGCCCCCCAGCTTCGTGTCATCCGCAAACTTGGAGATGTTGCATTCAATTCCCTCATTCAGATCATTAATATATATTGTAAATAGCTGGGGACCCAGCACTGAGTCTTGCGGTACCCCACTAGTCACTGCCTGCCATTCTGAAAAGGACCCGTTTACTCCTACTCTTTGCTTCCTGTCTGCCAGCCAGTTCTCTATCCACATCAATACTGAACCCCCAATACCGTGTGCTTTAAGTTTGTATACTAATCTCTTATGTTGGACCTTGTCGAAAGCCTTCTGAAAGTCCAGATATAACACATCCACAGGTTCTCCCTTATCCACTCTACTAGTTACATCCTCGAAAAATTCTATAACATTTGTCAGACATGATTTACCTTTCATAAATTCATGCTGACTTTGTCCAATGATTTCACCGCTTTCCAAATGTGCTGCTATCCCATCTTTAATAACTGACTCTAGCATATTCCCCACTACCGATGTTAGACTAACTGGACATTTTTCACACAGATTAAATAAAATATAAAGCACAATATAAAAACTACAACGGTGGCTGCAAGGTGACTTGGATAGGTTGGGTGAGTGGGCAAATGCATGGCAGATGCAGTATAATGTGGATAAAAGTGAGGTTATCCACTTTGGCGGCAAAGACAGGAGGGTAGACTATTATCTGAACGGTGGCCGATTAGGAAAAGGGGAGATGCAATGAGACCTGGGTGTCATGGTACACAGGACATGCGGAAAAAGCGGGTAAGAGGTTTCAACGGGTTAGCGGTGCTGGCTCGAAGGGCTGAATGGCCTCCTCCTGCACTTATTTTCTAATTTTCTATGTTTCTATGAGTTGAGGGAGTGGAGAACAGTGATGATTTAGACCACAGATACAAGAGACAATAGTCAGAGGGTGGTGAATCTGTGGAATTCTTTGCCACAGAAAGCTGTGGAGGCCAATGGATATTTTTAAGGCTGAGATAGATCGATTCTTGATTACTACGGTGAATACCCTCCCGTCCAGCCACGGACGGGAGTCCAAGGCCTCCCCGATAATAATTAGAAAAGTCGGGCCGACAGTAAGTTTTACCCGTGGCCGTGTGTCTTTTCTCTGTGGTGCTTTTTTTCCAGGAATAATAGCAAGGCCCAGAGGAGAGAAGTCGGCAGGCTCGCCCCCGTTCGTCCTCCGTTGAAAATGCTCTTTGGAGGGGGGGAAAGAGGCGGCAATGTATAACTACCGAGCCGAAGCCCAGCACCGCTAGTTGCTGCCTGAGCATGCGAGGGCTGGAGGTACCTCAGCCAGAACCGGCGGTAGTGACCCGACTATTCGGATGAAGATGCCTCACCGCTCGAGAGCCGACACAGCAGCCGCTCTAAGCCGCATGGAACGGCTTATGGAGCATTGCACCAGCGAGATCTCTGAGAGAGCAGCAGCAGACTCGCCAAAGGGATTCAGGCACTCCCGCAGTGTCCCTTTTACGCACTGGCCATTGGTCTTCACCTTCTTTTGAAGCTGCATTGGCGACAGTTCTGGCTGTCAAGAAAGAGGGGTCACTGGCTGAAGATTTCGGGAGTACGCAGGGTGTACAGGAATCAGGAGAGCTGCTGGGTGTGGTCAAAAAACCGCTACTGGCCATTCCACAAGCGGGTCGCCATTAAGCCGAAACTTATGCAGCCAGCATTAACCCCCTGTCCTCAAAACCCTTTTAACCCCTACAAGAACAGGTGGTCAATGAGGCACCTTGAACGATATACACCCCAGTAAATTTGTACATCATTGAAATGTACCCGCTGAAAACATCCAAATTTGGGACATTTGGGCCGAACATCAGGAACCTGGAGTTGAAGAAAGCTCCAGAAAATCCTTAAACTCCTGACTACTGGAATAACATCTTATGCTCGTCCATTGATGGTGTTGGAAATCCTCCACAAATCAGCAAGACACATTAGCTCTGGCTGTGCACCACTCAATATGAAATAAACAATTTACGGAAGGAAATTATCAAAGCCAGCCCTCACCCTATATTTGCGGGACTTTGCAAAACAACCGGTTCAGAACCCTCCTATTCTGCTCTTTGGGAAAACCTTCCAAAAAAGGTGAAAAGACCTAGAGGAAGAATCCCAAGACCTTTGGTCACGTGAGGGCAGGTTTAGGACCGAGCAGACCAACCAACCCAGGCGGGCAGTTAAGCCGGGGGGGGGCCCCCATGGCGTCCACCAGTCGTCAACCACACTATGGGACTGGTAAAGCTCGGGGCCGCAACCATTACCCGTAAGCCCATTTTTTAGGGCCAGGGCCCAGAAGCGGACCCCATTGAAAAAATGCGCCACCCCCAATCAACATCAAAGATCAACATCACCCTCTACAGGCAGCAGACGCTCATCAGCCCAGCGAAGAGCAGAAGAAGAAGCTACCATTAACCGATGGAGGTAGGTGGTCTGGTTCCCCTCTAGCATATGAGCAGTAGGGGCTCCTATATAACAGGGGGGAGATTGCACTGTTTTTTTGGATGCATGGGAATCCATCACTATGACAAGTATAAACTCAGCAGCTATCATGGCTACAAAATTGACTTTGTTCATGAAAACATTCCACCATTCACAGCATATACCCAAAAGGTTATTCACCCCACTCATCAAAGAGAAACAAGAGGGTCAAGCTGAACTGAAGAGTTACAAGCAAAAGGTGGTCATTGAAAGAACAAAACATGAACTTTGGAATTTGTGTCTAATATTGTCAATAAAATCAAAAAGATGGTGGACGACGCATCATCATTGACTTAACTACTTTAAACAAGTCTGTCAGGTATATAACATTTCAGATGGATACTTTTGAAAACAGCCAGACTATTGGTTTCCTAGAGGTACTTTTCTAGCAGCATTGATTTAACAAAGATGCCTACTATACAGTACCCATACATAAGGAAGCAACGTAAATACTTAAAATGTATCATTGAATGAAACAGCTATGGCAAATTTAAAGCCTTACAAATGGGCTAACCTCTGGCTCAAGGCTGTTCACTAAACCTTAAAACCTGCTTTGCAATATTGAGGAAACAAAAGCATAGTCATGGCGTATATGATGACATTTTAATAGTGGGAAAAACCTTGAGACAGCCATTCTGGCAGTAGCACAGCCACCAAACGTTTGTTTGAAACTTTGGGTTTGTCAACATCAGATAAATCCAATTTTACAACACCGTCCACTGTCCATGGACTATCTTGGATTTACGATTGAAATACTGTTACGCATGATTGTAACCTGGGCCGAAGGGGAAAAAAAAAGCAACCAGAATTGGCGCTATCATGCAACGAATTCATTAATAAACATCAGACCCAACCCATACGGGAGGTAAGCTAGAGTTATTGGCAAAATGGTAGCACTTTTTCCAGCAGTACAATTTGGGCCTTGCACTATCAAAATTTGCAAAGAGCAAAAGTTGCATGCACTAAAGCAAAACCAGTCACTTTGACCGAGCTATGAGTTTAACTTCTGAATCCATTTCCAGAGTTAACAATGGTGGGCAAGGAACGTAAGGCACAGCTCCAGTCCCATAATAAACACCAACCCATATTAACCATTCAAAAACGATGCCAAATGCTTTGGGCTGGGACAACTAACCATGCAATCCAGCACAGGGGGCAGATGTACTAAAATTTGAATCATCTTGCCTACAGACACGGGGTAATCAACTACTTCAGTAATGTTGGGTGCGTTTTATGGTTTTAAAAGCAATTCATCTAATACGCATCTGCACATGCCGGTTGCCAATTAGATTAATCCACGGTTGTGGCTTATATCAATCACATGGGTGGTGTAAGTCCCGATATCGTGTTACAAATTTTGGCTCAACCTAATCTGGCAATGGTGGTGTTAAAAGGCATAATTTGGTTACAGCAACTACCTACCAGGTAAAGCAAAATACAGTGGCAGACACCAGGGTCACCAGATTCATGATAACATCGAAAGGATGTTAATCCCAAAGTATTTGCTGAAATTAACTAAGCAATATGGCACACCAGATTCATCTAATTTGCATCCAGGCAGAATCACCAGGAACCAACGTATGACGCTTGGAACCAGACCCTGAGCAGCAGTCATTTGAAGCATTCTCGCTGCAATGGGGGAAAATGTCTTTATTGCTTTCCCTCCTTTTCTGCTGCCACATCAGTCGGGTATTACGCAATTCAATTGGATTCTGCTTCAAATCTTGATAATACCTGACTGGCATACACGTGCCATGGTTTCCGTGGCTTTCGATATTGCTTGTTGAAACACGCGTTGGAATTCCCCAGCAGTCGACAGATATTAATCCACCCCAGTGTCAGGCTTAGTCCCCGTGCCATGACAGAGTCAATCTCGCTGGCTTGCATATTTTAAAAAGACCTCTACTGGCCTGGACTGTCTGAGGACGCCATAAACATATGGCGCGCATCCCACCGGGAGTCCACCAGGAGACAAACCTGAACCAACATAAGAAATGGGAACGGTATTGCTCCAAAACAGGAACTACCTACACTACAGCTACAGCCAGCCACCAGTGTTGTGGGAGTTTCTGCTTGGATTACAATCCGAGAAGGACCATCTACAGCGCCATTAATACAGCCAGGATGCGTTGTCACTTATTTGGTTCTCAGCAGCAGGACAAACTGACTAGGGTCCCATCCACTAGTGGTCAAAACATGAGGGCATTATTAACACCAATTCCCCTAGGCCTAGGTAACACTCAGATCTGGTATGTCACCATTGACTGAACGTACCTTAGGGGAAGGCCACCTACCCAGGTCACTCACGCTGGAACAACTTACACTGAAATCAGTCATGCTCAATGGCACTAGTGTCAGCTCAAAGGTACAGTCCCTCCACCTTCTGAGGCTGGACAGCATGACAGAGTCATTTGGACTGTTCACATTTCACATTACAGGGGCTGGTCAAACAATCTAGACCAGGTACCACGCCTCCATAATGGAGTTCCGGGCATATTCACCTGAACGCCACGGTTGTGTGCCAAGACCCAATCTCGCCAATTACATAGACACAACAAATAACTTAAGTGAGGGAGAGAAAAAGCCTTATGGATAAGCCACAAGAAGCTCATGTCCAGTGACTAGCCAAACCATTTCAAGGTGGCTCCAAGCAGGTGCTTAAGTCCGCGGGAATCGTTACTATTGTTTACAAATCCATTTCCACCAGGGCTGCAACTACGTCGGCGGCTAGGCGAATGGATGTGCCATATGGACCATATTCTGGCCAGAGCAGGATGGCCTCCGAGAGAACTATCCAAAGGTTTTTATAAATAAGCCCTGGCGGTAGCCTGCTACATTTGCAGAACAGAATTTTAGATCTGCTGATAATATTTAATTTAAGCCCGGGGGAGGCTCTCTGTTTTTTGTGTTATTAATAAACCTTTTTTGTTCACAAACAGGTTATTGTTTGATTGTATAACATGCTTCCGCCTTTTCCCCAAAGGTCTTCAGGCAGTGAGTGAACATGATCTGTTCACGGTTCGGATTTCACAGAAGCATTGAAGTCTTCACTTACTCACCTCACGTGCCTCTCCGAAGTAAAAATAGTAAGATAAATGAGAACTTACCAGTTCGAAGTTTGATCTGTATTATAATGAGGAGTTACGATGAGTGGATTACGGTGCCCTCCGCTCCCACCCTCTATTATACAGATCAACTGGTAATTAAGTTCTTATTTTTTCTTTACTATATTTATTTCAATTGTTGTGTTTTCTGTGAATCCACACCGCTGCTTTGAAGTAATGTCGCGCATGCGTGCTGGACGGGGTCTTCACGTAATCCCTCATCGTAACTCCTCATAAAATACAGATCAAACTTCGAACTGGTAAGTTCTCATTTAATCTTACTATTTTTAAGGTTGAGATAGATCGATTCTTGATCACTACAGGTGTCAGGGGTTATTGGGAGAATGCAGAAGAATGGGGTAGAGAGAGAACGATAGATCAACCATGATTGTAATGGTAGAGTAGAGTTGATGAATGAAAATTCCCACAACAGCATTTGTGGGATTCAAACTCATTGTATTGTGTGCAGTCCTGGGCACCTTTCTGTAGAGGTTGGCATGTTGGCACTGCAGTAGAATTGCTGCCTCACAGCGAAGAGACCGTGTTTCGATCTGACGAAGAAGACTGTTTGTACAGATTTGTATGATCTCCCCGGAGCGCGTGGGTTTTCTCTGGGTGCTGCGGTTTCCTCACGCTACAAAGATGGTGGAGGGGAGGGGGGAGTGTCTGTAGCCTGTCTCCTTATCATCATTACTTTTTTGCATATCTATCATTCAATTGTTCTGATCGCCCTATATCAATGTGTTTATCTCTCATTCCCTTCCCCTTTCCACTGAGTCTGAAGAAGGTTACTTGATCAGAAATATCACCTATACCTTTGGATCAGGAGATGCTGCCTGACCGCTGAGTTACTCCAGCTTTTTGTGTCTAACTTTTGTTTTCAACCAGGCATCTGCAGAGTTCCCTCCTACCCAGTTTCTGTATCTTAGCTTGTACCCCCCCCCCCCCCCCCCCCCCCGTGCTAAACTACCCCTGAGCCCTCAGCTCCACCCAACCTTTGACTTTAAGATACAGCACGGAAACAGGTCCTTTCGGCCACCAAGTCCACACCGTCCAGTGATCACCCCATGGCGTCTAGCACTGTCCTACACACGAAAGACAATTTACAATTACTGAAGCAATTAACTTACAAACTTGCATGTCTTTGGATGCAGGAGGGAACCAGAGCACCTGGAGCAAGCCCATGCAGTCACACAGAGTGAGACAAAACTCTGTACACACAGCACACCCGTAGTCAGGATCAAACCCAGGCTTCAGGCGCTGTAAGGCAGCAACTCTACTAAAACGGATGGTAGGTGTATAGATTGAGCTGCTGGAGGAGGTCGTTGAGTTTGGTACTATCACGATGGTTATGAAACATTTGGACAGCTACAAGGATTGGGTAGGTGTTGAGGGATATGGGCCAATGCAGGCAGGTGGTTCCAGTTTAGATGGGGCATGTTGGTTGGTGTGGGCAAGTTGGGCCGAAGCGCCATTTCCACGCTGGATGACCCGTGTGACTTGAGTTGAGCTGGGTTTACAAATGTACAATTTATACCAAAGTATATTAAACCTTCTAACCGGGAAAAACCCAAGCAGCTCACGGGGAGAACATGCAAATTCCGTACAGACACCACTGTTGTCAGGATCGAACCCGAGTCTCTGGCGCTGTAAGGCAGCAACTTCTACCATCGTGCCACTTCTTGTAAATTGGATAATATGGACAGATAGCATCTTTTTGCACAAGCAATACACGAGAGACAGGGGATGGCAAGGTGAGGCAATTTGCGCTGAATGGGAACTATGGTGTCTGGTTCTGTGAATGAACGCATTACTGCCCCTGTCTATATATTAACCAGTAGATTATAATGACAAGGCAGAAAGAAGAAGCATGGAGATCGGTGTTTCATGTGCTCTCGACAAATGGAACAAACGGAAGCCATTTCACTGCAGTTGTTCAGGAGGGTGGGGTGAGCAGGGAGAATTGAAGTTGAACATAGTGAAGTTTCAGATTCAGAGACATAGTAACATAGAAAAATAGGTGCAGGAGAAGGCCATTCTGCTTTTCGAGCCAGCACCGCATTCAATATGATCATTGGCTGATCATCTAAAATCAGTACCCCGTTCCTGCTTTTTCCCCCATACCCTTTGATTCCTTTAGCCCTAAGAGCTAAATCTAACTCTTTCTTGAAAACATCCAGGGAATTGGCCTCTATTGGCTTCTGTAGCAGAGGATACCACAGGTTCACAACTCTCTGGGTGAAGAAGTTGTTCTTCATCTCAGTCCTAAATGGCCTCCCCCTTATTCTTACACAGTGACCCCTGGGTTCTGGACCACCCCAACATTAGGACCATTGTTCCTGCATCTAGCCTGTCCAATCTTTTAAGAATTTTATGTTTCTCTCAGATCCCCTCTCATCCTTCTAAATTTCAGTGAATCCATGCTATTTACGTTCTTTACTGCCTGCTGCACCTGCATGCTTTCTTTCAGTGACTCATGTACAAGCACACCCAGGTCTTGTTGCACTTCCCCTTTTCCCAACAACACCATTCCGATAATAATCTACCATCCTGTTCTTGCCACCAAAGTGGATAACCTCACATTGTTCCACATTATACTGCATCTGCCATGCACCTGTCCACTCACCTAACCTGGTGACTAAATTAGAGAACATAGTATTGGGGGTAGGGTGTTGACATCGATAGAAAATTGGTTGGCAGACCGGAAGCAAAGAGTTGGAGTGAACGGGTCCTGGCAGCCAGTGTCGAGTGGGGTGCCGCAAGGTTCGGTGTTGGGGCCACAACTGTTTACCATATACTGTATATTAATGATTTGGAAAAGGGAATTAGGAGCAACACTAGCAAGTTTGCAGATGACACAAAGCTGTGTGGCATTGTGAACTGTGAAGAGGATGTTAGGAGGTTGCAGGGTGACCTGGACAGGTTGAGTGAGTGGGCAGATGCAGTATAATATAGATAAATGTGAGGTTATCCAATTTGGCGGGAAAAACAAGGGGGCAGATTATTATCTCAATGGGATTAGGTTAGGTAAGAGGGGGTGCAGCGAGACCTGGGCATCCTTGTACACCGGTCACTGAAAGTTGGCTTACAGGTACAGCAGGCAGTGAAGAAAGCTAATGGAATGTTGGCCTTCATAACAAGAGGATTTCAGTACAGGAGTAAAGAGGTTCTTCTGCTGTTGTATAGGGCTCTGGTGAGATCACATCTGGAGTATTGTGTGCAGTTTTGGTCTCCTAATTTGAGGAAGGACATCCTTGTGATTGAGGACAGTGCAGCGTAGGTTCACGAGACTGATCCCTGGGATGGCGGGACTATCTTATGAGGAAAGATTGAAAAGGCTTGTATTCACTGGAGTTTAGAAGGATGAGGGGGATCTTATAGAAACATATAAAATTATAAAAGGACTGGACAAGCTAGATGCTGGAAAAATGTTCCCAATGTTGGGCGAGTCCAGAACCAGGGGCCACAGTCTCGGAATAGAGGAGAGGTCATTTAAGACTGAGGTGAGAAAAAACGTTTTCACCCAGAGAGTTGTGAATTTATGGAATTCCCTGCCAAAGAGGGCAGTGGAGGCCAAGTCACTGGATGGATTTAAGAGAGAGTTAGATAGAGCTCTAGGGGCTAGTGGAGTCAAGGGATATGGGGAGAAGGCAGGCATGGGTTATTGATAGGGGACGATCAGCCATGATCACAATGAATGGCGGTGCTGGCTCGAAGGGCCGAATGGCCTCCTCCTGCACTTTCTATGTTTCTCTGTAACCTATCCATGTCACCCTGCAGCCTCATAGCATCCTCATCGCAGCTCACACTGCCACCCAGCTTTGTGTCATCCGCAAACTTGGACATGCCACATTTTCTTTACAGCTGCTATCAGCCAACTGAACCATCCTACCACAACCAGAGAGCAGTGCTGAACTGCTGTCTACCTCATTGGTGACCCTCAGACTCTCCTTGTTCAGACTTTAATGGCTTAACCTTGCACTAAATGTTATTCCCTTATCTTGAATCTATACACTGTAATGGCTCGAATGTAATCATGCGTTGTCTTTCTGCTGATGGGATAGCTCACAACAAAAGCTTTTCACTGTACCTCAGTACACGTGACATTAAACTAAAGTGAACTGGACTGTTTTGTTTTGCATACAATCCAGTAACATCATGCAGACTTCACCAAGGCAGTGCACCAGAGTCATAGAGTGATACAGCGTGGAAACAGGCCCTTTGACCCAACTTGCCCACATCAGGCAACATGTCCCAGCTACAGTCATCCCACCTGCCTCTGCCTGGTCCATATTCCTCCAAACCTGTGCTATTCATGTACCTGTCTAACTGTTTCGTAAATGTTGGGATAGTCCCTGCCTCAACGACCTCCGCTGGCAGCTAGCTCCATCCACCCACCACCCTTTGTGTGAAAAAGTTACCCCTCAGAGTCCTATTAAATCTTTTCCCCTTCATCTTAAACTTGTGTTCTCTATTCCTCTACTCACCTACTGTGGGCAAGAGACCCGGTGCATCTAAATCCCCATGATCACACACAGAAGACATTGCATATTCGACTTTAGAGACAAAGTGTGGATACAGCCCTCTAAGCCCTTGCCAACCAGCGATCACTAGCGTACACTTGCACCATCAGTCTGAAGAAGGGTTTTGGCCCGAAACGTTGCCTATTTCCTTCGCTCCATAGATGCTGCTGCACCCGCTGAGTTTCTCCAGCACTTTTGTGTACCTCCACTATCCTACATCCTGGGACAATTTTTTAAATTTTTACAGAAGGCAATTAACGGAGGAAACTGGGGCACCCGGAGAAAACTCCACGCAGATCATGGGAAGGACCATACAAACTCTGTACAGACACGCCATTAGGCAGTATCGAACCCAGAGTTCTGAAGCTTTAAGTCAGCAACTATATCTCTGCGCCAACGTGTGCCAATGTTTGCACCAATGTGTGTTTAGTTTTTTAGTTTAGTTCAGTTTAGTTTATTGTCACGTTACCAAGGTACAGTGAAAAGCTTTTGTCGTGTGCCAACCAGTCAGCGGAAAGACAATACATGATTACAATCGGGCCATCCACATAGATGTATAGGAACAATGTGAATAACATTTAGTGCAAGGTAAAAGTCCAGTAACAGGGCAGGCAATCGCTGGTCGGTGCAGGTGGTGCATCTGTGGAATTCTTTGCCACTGTGGAGGCTAAATCAATGGATATTTTTAAGGCAGAGATTGATAGATTCCTGATTAGCACGGGTATCAGGGGTTATTGGGAGAAGGCAGGAGAATGGGGTTAGAAGGGTGAGATAGATCAGACATGATTGAATGGCAGAGTAGACGATGGGCGAATGGGCTAATTCTGCTCCTATCACTTATGAACCGATGAATCTGTGGCCCAAAGTGCCTGTTTCCGCTCTGTATCTCTAAACCAACCAAAAAGGCTTATCAAGAAAGTCTGCCTGGACCTACCTATTCTCTCGTTTCCAAACACTTTAATTCCCCATCCCATTCCCACACTGACCTTTCTGCCCATGGTGAGTGAGGCTCCACGCAAATTGGAGGAACAGCATCTCATATTTCACTTGGGGAGCTTGAATATTGATTTCTCTAACTTGTGAAGAAGTT
This sequence comes from Okamejei kenojei, assembly GCA_035221665.1. Lineage (NCBI taxonomy): Eukaryota > Metazoa > Chordata > Chondrichthyes > Rajiformes > Rajidae > Okamejei > Okamejei kenojei. The sequence continues at coordinate 144,015 of JAVHYY010000147.1, forward strand.
GTTCTTCATCTCAGTCCTAAATGGCCTCCCCCTTATTCTTACACTGTGACCCATGGTTCTGGACTCCCCCAACATCAGGACCATTTTTCCTGCATCTAGCCTGTCCAATCTTTTAAGAATTTTATATGTTTCTCTCAGATCACCTCTCATCCTTCTAAATTTCAGTGAATACATGCTATTTACGTTCTTCACTGCCTGCTGCACCTGCATGCTTTCTTTCAGTGACTCATGTACAAGCACACCCAGGTCTTGATGCACTTCCCCTTTTCCCAACTTGACACCATTCCGATAATAATCTACCAAATGGAATGAATTTAGTGTTTAATTTCCGTAAATTAATGGCCATTTTAATCATCTTGCGAGTGGGATTTTGTGGAACGCGATCGTTTGGAACATTGCGGTTTGCGATCAATATAAACTCCATATCGGCAGGAAAAACTGCCGGTTCGTATGGGGCCTAAATCACCTTTTCACAACGTAAAATTTGGATTAAAGTAATCCTAAGAAGCACGTTTATATGTAAAACAAACGGCTTATCTTTATCTGTCCCGTTGTCGGCGTTGACGGTGTTAGAAGTCGATTTTTATTTTACTCCAGCAATTAAATTATCCAGCGATGTTTTAAAAAAAACTTGATAAAACGGATGTCAGAGCGACTTGTCTGCAGCAGCTAAACAGCCTGAGAAAGATCAACTCCGACAGGCAGGAGAAAACAACATTTTAATCCCGCCCCCCTCTCAAAGGCGCGCACACGGCCAGTGGCAGAACTGCAGCACTGCTGAAGGTAAGTTTTGTAACATACCTACAAATAGATTCAATTATGCCATATTTGGCAATATTCATCCTAATTTAAGACATAACTATTTAGTTTGTAGACTGCACACTGGAAAATGTTTGTATTGAACCCGTGTGTGTGGTGCAGTAAGGCAGTAGCTCCACCGCTGCGCCACCGTGCCGTGTCCTTACGCTCCATGTGCCTGTATTATTACTTTGTTCCAGCTGCTGCCTTGGGCCATGTTCAAGTCAATTCAAGAACACAGATAGAGCAAAGGTGAGGATACAGAGTCTGAGTATAGTTCGACACGGTGATGCAGCGGTAGCGTTGCTGCCTCACAGCGACAGCGACCCGGGTTCAATCCTGACTACGGGTGCTGTCGGTACGGAGTTTACACGATCTCCCCGTGACTGCGAGCGTTTTCTACAGGTGCTTCGGATCCTCCCACATTCCAAAGACGTGCCAGTTTGTAGGTTAATTGGCTTCAGTAAAGATTGTACATTGTCCCGAATGTGTGTAGGATGGTGCTAGTGTGCGGGGTGATCGCTGGTCAGCACAGCCTGGGCACTCAGTGGGCCGAAGGGCCTGTTTCCTCACAATATCTCTAAAATAAAATTAACTATGTAATGATTTTTCTTCGAATATTCACTCTCTCTCAGAGGGGGGAAGCAGGTGAGAGAGATAAGGAGGGGAGGGTGAAGAGAAGGAAGTGGAGAGAGAGAGGGGAGAGGGAATGGGATGACATGAAGGGATGCAAAGGCAGAGAGAGTAGCGGGAGCAGATTGTGAGGGAGATGAGAAAGAGTGTGAGTGGGGGAGGTTTGAAGTGGCGTTTTAGTATAGGGGCTGAAATCTTTTTAAAATACTGAAAATAAAATTGGACCCCGACATAAAATTGATCTCAGTAGGTATGTCAGAGGCCTGTTCTGAGCTAACATTATTTCAAAGACGTTTCCTTAAACTATGGCCTGATAACGGCGAAAAAAAACTACTGGCCTGTCTCACGGCGCGAGTCCACCCACGAGTGATCCCGAGTTTAAAACAAATCAAAAACTTGTGGTAATCACGTAGAATTAACGTAGCGGGAATGTCGGAACTCGTAACGCTAATGACAGGTACTCGGGAAACTTGTTCACTCGTGAAAAAATCTTTCAACATGATGAAAGATTTCCACGAGTCAAATTTGCACTTGAAGTAAAAAATTTTAAACTTTTAAACTCGTATGAACGTAGAAGCTCGTGAGTTTACCGTAGTGACTCGTGAGTCTACCGTGGCCACACTCTCTAACTCACCGGACAGGCAGCATCTCTGGAGAGAAGGATGGGTGATGACATTTCCAAAATTCTGCTGCGTTCTTTTGTGTTACTCCAGCACTGTGTGTTCACTTTTTGTCAACCAGCATCTGCCCTTTCTTGTGTATGACATTATTTGTATCCGTGGCAGTTGATTGTCGCTCCCTTCAGTTTTCCTGGGGGTCGGGACTGGAGTTGGGAGGGAAAGGTGTTGGGGGGGGGGAGGGGGGGTGCGAGGGGAAGGGGAGTGGGGGGAGTGGGTGCTGGGGTGACTTAGTACGGGAGACAAGTGTAGGAGAGGTGTACTGACTGTGTGAGCAGACACTTTGGTAGTGATTGCCCATGGGGTTCACTGTCGAGGACTTCATAATGCAGAGAGCATTATAAACAGTTGCCGCAAAAAATATTTTGTGTGGATCTGGTATATCTGGGTATTGAAGGCGCTTCTGGTCTGCAGTGTGCAATAGTCACCAAATTACACTGCATCTTTAGAAAGGAAACTTACAAAACATGTCAAATGCACGCCGTCCAAGTTGGTGTCTTGGAATAGACCTATTTGCCGGCATGTGGCCCATAGCCCTCTAAACCCTTCCCATCCATTTATCTGTCGTTATTAACCTCAAAAAAATATTAAGTCTACGTGAGCCGCTTCAGTTTCCTTGGTCCAACTCAGAGAGAAGTCTCCCCCCTTTCCAGGGTTAATCGCTCCACTGTTTATAATGCTCTCTGCATGATGAAGTCCTGGACAGTGAACCCCAAAGGCAATCACTAACAAAGTGTCTGCCCACACAGTCAGTACACCTCTCGCACACTTGTCTCCCGCAGTAAGTCACCCCAACCCCCCCCCCTCCCCCCACTCCCCTCCCCTCCCCCCACTCACCCTCACCTTTCCCTCCCAACTCCAGTCCCCCCGACCCCCTGGGAAACTGAAGGGAGCGACAATCAACTGCCACGGATACAAATAATGTCATACACAAGAAAGGGCAGATGCTGGTTGACAAAAAGTGAACACACAGTGCTGGAGTAACACAAAGACGCAGCAGAATTTTGGAAACGTCATCCCGTCACCCATTCCTTCTCTCCAGAGATGCTGCCTGTCTGGTGAGTTAAAGAGTGCCCACGGTAGACTCACGAGTCACTACGGTAAACTCACGGGCTACTACGTTCTTACAACGAGTTTAAAAGTTTAAAATTTTTACTTCATGTGTAAATTTGACTCGTGGAAATCTTTCATCATGTTGAAAGATTTTCACGAGTTAACAAGTTTCCCGAGTACCTGTCGTTAGCGTTACGAGTTCCGACATTCCCGCTATGTTAATTCTACGTGATTACCATGAGTTTGATTTGTTTTAAACTCGGGATCACTCGTGGGTGGACTCACACCGTGAGACAGGGGGTTTATACTTAAATTTTGAAAACAGACAACAGTCCCTACAGTGAACATGTGGATCACAAACATGTCCGAGACACTACATTTGGAAAACCATTAGGCTGCCTTGGCAAAAAAACCAGATCAATTTCTCAAGACATGGACACCTTCACCGAATTCTTACAAGAATAGCTTGGTGCCACACAAATTTAAATTTAAATCCGATGCTGGGTTGGGTGAGATGGGCGGGGGGGGGCGGGTGGCGGGGTGGGGGACGACGGGGCAGGTATATCTCCATCTTTCTTTTTCTTTTTTTCTTATTTCTGGTATTTTTCAGCCAGGCTACTTTGGTAGTTTAGGGGTCTTTTCTTTGTTCTTTTTCGAGCTGCCTTTTCACTTTTCACTTTTTCCCTTTCTTGTTCTCTTTTTCTTCTTTTTTCGTTTTCAGGTAATAGGTTAAAAGTGAATCTGTACCATAATTGTATAATCTTAGATGCTGAATGTTTTATCTTTTTGCTTCTAATAAAAATTAAAATAAATAAAAATCAAAAAAGTATAGGGGCTGAAATGTCCTTTTCCTGCTGCCCATTGGTCTCATAATGTCAGCAAACTGTCGTTGAGGCACGTCACCTTGCTCTCTATACTGAAGGACCATTGCAGTCCTGAGGGAGTGCAGCGCTCTTGGCCATGGTGTTTGTCAGGTGTGATTTGGGGGTGGAGGTTGGGTAGTCAAAGTGTCAAACAGCACGGAAATAGGCCCTTCCGCCTCACATTTATGTCCACCAAGATGTTTAAATGAGCTGGTCCCATCAGCTCGCATTTGGCCCATATCCTTCTAAGCTTCTCCTATACATGAACCTGTTCAAATGCCTTTTAAACACTGTATTTGTACCCACCATTGCAGTTACCTATGGCAGCTCATTCCATATACCCATTGCAATTTGTGTGAAAACATTGTCCCTTGGGTCCTAATTAAATCTCTTCCCACTTACCTTAAACCTGTGCCCTCTAGTTTTAGAGATGGGGAGCCTCCGAGAATGAAGAGGGACCATTGGTGATGACATTGAACACTTTGTAACTTTGTCAGCGCTCTACACATGGCCACTCTTTGCATTCTTTCCAAGACCACGAGACATCGCAGCAAATTGTGAATGTAGCCCAGACCATCTCACAAACCAACTTCCCTTCCATTAACTCCATTTATACCTCACGCTGCCTTGACAAGGCGAGCTGCATAATCAAAGATGAGTTACACTCTGGCCACTCCCTCTCCCATCGGGCAGAAGGTATAGGTGTGAAAACACACACCAACAGATTCAGGGACTGTTTCTTCCCAGCTGTGATCAGGCAACTGGATCATCCTATCACAACCACAGAGCAGTCCTGAACTACTATCTATCTCATTGGTGACGCTCGGACTATCTTTGATCGGACTTTACAAGCTTTACCTTGCACTAAACGTTATTCCCACATCATGTATCTATACAGTGTATATGGCTGGATTGTAATCAGGTATTGTCTTTCTGGTGACTGGTGAGCATGCAACAAAAGCTTTTCACTGTACCTCGTTACATGTGACAGTGAACTAAACGACTCAGATTACTCCATGGATAGGCCAACATGCTGGAGTAAGTCAACGGGTCAGGCAGCATCTCTGGAGAAAAAGGAATAGGTGACAATTTGGGTCAAGACCCTTCTTCATACTTTGTATATAGAATGCAAAAACAAAGAATGTCACTGAGACATGTCAACATGTGATAACATTCATTGATGGGCCGAATGGCCTAATTCTGCTTCTATTACTCATGAAACTCATGTCCTTCTCAGAGATGGTGCCTGACCCGTTGAGCTACTCCAGCACTTCACACTCTCCTTCGCCTCCATTCCTTTCCTACCCACAGCTACCTACACACCAAATCTCCTCTCTCTCTCTCTTCCCTCCATCCTCCCCAGTCTCACCACTCTCCACCTCTTTTCTCCCTTCCACCCATTCATATGTTATGTCAGAGGAGCAGAAGTAGACCATTCGGCCCATCGAGTCTAATCCATCATACTATCATGGCTGATCTGACTTCCTCAATCATTATCCTGGCCTTTCCCCATAACCTCTGACACCCTAATGCCCTGTCCCATTTAGGAAACCTGGAACAGAAACCTCTGGAGGACTTTGCGCTCGGAAACCTTGGGTGGGGCGCAAAGTCTCCAGAGGTTTCCGTTCAGGTTTTCCTAAGTGGGACAGGGGCATTACACATAAGTATCTGTCAATCTCTTGCCATAAAAATATCGATGGCCACAGCCTTCTGTGGCAATGAAATTCCACAGATTCTCCATCCTCTGACTAAAGAAAGTCCTCCTCATCTCCTTTCTAAAGGTACATCCAACTCGAGACTTGATATCTGTTCAGTTTAGAGATTGAGCGGGGAAAACAGGCCTTTCGTCCCAACGAGTCCGCACATTATCATACCCCCCACACACACACACACACACTAGGGAGAGTTTACACATACACCACACACAACATACCAAATCTTTGGAGTGCGGGAGGAAACGGAAAATCTCAGAGCAAACCCACTCGGTCACTGGGAGAAGTACAGACAGGACCCGCAGAGTCACCGGGGCTGCAATGGCTGTGAGGCAGCAACTAGCGCTGGTTCTAGACTCTCCCACGTGGAAACATCCTATCCACATCCACTATATCCAGGCGTTTCAATATTTGCTAAGTTTCAATTAGGTCTCCCCCCCCCCCTCCCTCATCTGTCCGAACTAAAACATTATGTCCCCATTCTGTCTCTCCCTCTCTTTCCCTGCCTTCCCTCCCTCGTTCTCCCCCGAAATTCTCTCCGCTTCATCTCTTCCCTCTCTTCCATTTCCCTCTCAGCTGAAAGATCGTATAAACCCCGTACAGATATCACCGTTGTCAGGAAGAGCCCGGGTCTCTGGCGCAGCAACTGTACTTGATGGGCGAATGGCCTAATTCTGCTTCTATTACTTATGCACTGATGAACTTCTCCAGAGATGCTGCCTGGCCGCTGAGTTACTTCACACTCTCTCGGCCCCTCTATTCCCTTCCTACCCACAGCGATCCCGACACCCCACACCGCCCCCCCTTCCGCCACTCTATGTACCCCTCCCCCCAGTCTCTCAGTTTGTGAAGAATACTTTAGGATGCCGGTATCTCTCGCAAACACTGAGACTGGAGCCGCGCAGACACAAACTCATCAAACACACCCACTACTGAGCGAACCTTGCAATTTCAATCGCAAACTGACCAGAACTTCACAAGTCCACCTGGAGTTTGAGCGGGCCTCTGCTTCACTGGGGAGAACCGACAAGACTCTAACTTCACTCAAACACTGACAACACTTCTAATGTCACGTGGAGATTGACTGCATCTTCAGTTTCATAGGAAATTGACTGAAACTCCCAAGTTCACCCATGAAATAACGGGACCCTTGGATTTCACCCAGAGGTCTGCCCGAACTTTCCAATTTCACTTGGTTTCCGGATTCCTCAGTCCCATCCGAGAATTGACTGACCTTCAATCTCACCCGGAGACTGACGGGGGGGAGGGGGGTGTGAGACCAGCCTTGTGGTTGGTTGTCACGTCATTGATCGTGAGGTGAGTGTCGCTCCACCTCCAGCCGCGGTTGGAATAAAGGCAGGAGAACCAGACGAAGGAACATTGTTAGATTCCCAGCCTCTTGACCATGTCAAACGGCGAGGGTCTCCGGGACTTTTTGAAACCGGTCCAACAACGCTTCGAGACCCAGAATCTCGCTATTAAGGTTCTGTTTACCGTGGCTTACACCATTATCATCTGCCTCTCGGTCTTCGGCAACCTCCTAGCATGTCACACAGTCTTGAAGAACTGGAGATCCATGAGGACCACACACCTCTTCATTCTGAACCTCGCCATGGGAGATCTATTGATCACGGTGCTCAACAGTCCATTCGCTCTGGTAGGACCCTGTTCCTTTTCATGCCCGGACGTTTTATTTACTGAATCGCGTGTTGCGTTGATATTGGAGAGATGGTAGGAGAATGGGGTTGTGAGGGAAAGATAGATCATATTCTATGGCAGGGAGGGGTCTCCAAACTATGGGCCTGCGGGCCACATCTGACCCGCCACCAGATTTGATCTGACCCGCAGCAAGCTCTTCAAACGTTGCGACCGGGTAGCAAACGCTAACCCCTCTTTTTTAAGAAGGAGAGAAGGGAGAAAACGAGGAGTTACAGACCAGTTAGTCTAACATCGGCAGTGGGGAAACTGCTAGAGTCAGTTATTAAAGATGGGATAGCAGCACATTTGGAAAGTGGTGAAATCATTGGACAAAGTCAACATGGATTTACGAACTGTAAATCATGTCTGACGAATCTTGTGGAATTTTTCGAGTGGCGTGGATAGGGGAGAATCAGTAGATGTGGTGTACCTGGACTTCCAGGAAGGCTTTCGACAAGGTTCCCACATAAGAGATTAGTATAACAAACTTAAAGCATATTACAGCATTGGGGGGTTCAGTATTAATGTGGATAGAGAACTGGCTGGCAAACAGGAAGCAAAGAGTAGGAGTAAACGGGTCCTTTTCACAATGGCAGGCAGTGACTAGTGGGGTACTGCAAGGGTCCTTGCTGGGACCCCAGTTATTTACAATATACATTAATGATCTGGATGAGGGAATTGAAGGCAATATCTCCACGTTTGCGGATGACACTAAGCTGGGGGGGGGGGGGCGGGGGGGAGGGGGGGGGGGGGGGCAATGTTGTTAGCTGTGAGGAGGATGCTAGGAGACTGCTAGGAGACTTGGATATGCTGTGAGAGAGGATTGCTAGGAGGACTTGGATAGGCTGGGTGAGTGGGCACATGTTTGGCAGATGCAGTATAATGTGGATAAATGAGAGGTTATCCACTTTGGTGGCAAAAAACAGGAAAGCAGACTATTATCTAAAATGGTGGCCGATTAGGAAAAGGGGAGATGCAGGCGCGACCTGGGTGTCATGGTACACCAGTCCATTGTGAAAGTAGGCATGCAGGCGCAGCAGGCTGTGAAGAAAGTGAATGTATGTTAGCTTTCATAGCAAAAGGATTTGAGTATAGGAGCAGGGAGGTTCTACTTCACTTGTATAGGGTCTTGGTGAGACCACACCAAGAGTATTGTGTACAGTTCTGGTCTCCAAATCTGAGGGAGAAAGACGTTTCTTGCCATAGAGGGAGTGCAGAGAAGGTTCACAGACTGATTCATGGGATGTCAGGACTGTCTTATGAAGAAAGACTGGATAGACTCGGTTTATACTCTCTAGAATTTAGGAGATTGAGAGGGGATCTTATAGAAACTTAGAAAATTCTTAAGGGGTTGGACAGGCTAGATGCAGGAAGATTGTTCCCGATGTTGGGGAGGTCCAGGACAAGGAGTCACAGCTTAAGGATAAGGGGGGAAATCCTTTAGGGACCGAGATGAGAAGGACTTTTTTCACTACAGAGAGTGGTGGGTCTCTGGAACTCTCTGCCACAGAGGGTAGTGTAGGCCGTTCATTGGCTATATTTTAAGAGGGAGTTAGATATGGCCCTTGTGGCTACGGGGAGTTCAGAGGGTATGGAGAGAAGGCAAGTACGGGATACTGAGTTGGATGATCAGCCATGATCATATTGAATGGTGGTGCAGGCTTGAAGGGCCGAATGGCCTACTCCTGCACCTAATTTCTATGTTTCTATGAGCGGCGAGCAATGTAGCGGGTTGTGTGGTCACGCAGCTTTAAAGATGCAGCGTGGAAACAGGCCCTTTGGCCCATCGAAGCGAATCCCGGAAGCACCAGCACTATCTTGCACACACTCGGGACAAATTCAATTAACCACAAACGTGGAGTGTGGGAGGAAATCAGAGCACCCGGAGAAAAGCCACGCAGGTACAAACTCAGTGCAGACAGCACCCGTAGGGCCGGATGGAACCCGGTGTCTGTGGCGCTGTGAGGCAGCAACTCTAACCGCTGCCTCCACCTGCCGCTCTTCCCGTGTTGCAAAGGCAAGTTGTGCAGGGTGGTAGCGTGGGGTGGGGAAGTGGATGGGGTGGAGCTAGTTAGCAGCCAGGGTCAGTGTGTGTATTTTTGCGATCTGCCCCCGTGAGAGTGAAACCGTGAACAGCTCCCGCTCCGGGTGCTGCCACACACCTGGAACCCTTTGAACTGGGGATCTCTCTCACCCTGTCTCTCTCCCCCTGACTCCGCCCCTGTATCTCACCGCATGTCTCTCCCACAATTCTCTCCCTCCCTCTCTCTCCTCACTCTCTCTCCCCCCGATCTACTCTTCCCCTCTCTCTTCCCCCTCCCTCTTCTCCCTCTCTCTTCCCCCTCTCTCTGCCCCACCTCTCTCCCCCTCACCCGTCTCTCCACCATCTCCCCTTTTGCCCCTCTCTCTCCATCTCCGCTTTTCTCATCCCCATCTCACCCCTGCTCTCGCTCTTCTCCCCCTCTCTCTCCCCCTTTCTCTCCCACCCTCTCTCCTCCCCTTCCTCCCTCCTCCCCTTCCTCCCTCTTCTCTCCCATCTTTCTCCCTCTCTCTCTTGCAGCTCTTTCTCTCTCTCTCTCCCTGTCTCACACTCCCTGTCTCTCTCCAACTGTCATTCCGGATGTCTCTCCCTCCCCCATCTCTCCCCGCCCCTCTACCCCCTCTCTCTCCCCTTTCTCTCCCACCCTCTCTCTCCCCCCTTTGCGCCTCTCTCTCCGTCTCTCTCCAACTGTCATTCCGCATGTCTCCCCCTCCCCCCTCTCTGCCCCCCATCTCTCCCCTCCCCTCTACCCTCCATCTCCCCCCTCACCCACCTCCTCCCCCTCCATCTATCCCCGCCCCTCTACCCTCCATCTCCCCCTCACCCACCTCTCCCCTTCTCTCTCTCCATTCTCTCCTCCCTTCTCTCCTCCCCTTCTCTCCTCCCCCTCTCTCACCCCCTCTCACTTCCCCTTTCTTTCTCCCTCCCTCTCTCCCCATCTCTCTCCGTCTCTCTCCCTTGTGCACTCTCCCAGTCATTCCGCATGTCTCTCCCCACCACCTCTCCCCCCCGCCTCTCCCCCCTCTCTTCCCCCTCTCTCTCTCTCTCCCCCCTCTCTCTTCCCCCTCTCTCTCCTCCCCCCTCTCTCCTCCCCCTCTCCCCCTCCTCTCCCCCCCCCTCCCCCTCCCCCCCCCCCCTCCCTACACCCCTCTCCTCCCCCATCTCTCTCCCTCTCCCGATCTCTCTCTCTCTCGCAGTCTCTCCACATGTTCACACCCTCCCCACCCTCAGTCTCCACCCTCTGTCCCCCCCTCTCCCATCTCTCTCCGTCTCTCTCCCTGTCTCTCTCTCCGTCATCCGTGTGGGTGTGTGTGTGTCAGTATGTGTGTGTGTCAATGTGTGTGTGTGTGTGTGAGTGCGTGTGTGTGTAGTGCGTGTGAGTGTGTGTCAGTGCATGTGTGTGTGTGTCAGTGCATGTGTGTGTGTGTCAGTGCATGTGTGTGTGTGTGTGTGTGTGTCAGTGCATGTGTGTGTGTCAGTGTGTGTTTGTGTTTGTTTGTGTGTGGTGAGTGTGTGTGTGTGTGTGTGTCAGTGCATGTGTGTGTGTGTGTGTGTGTGTGTCAGTGCATGTGTGTGTGTTTGTGTTTGTTTGTGTGTGTGTGTGTGTGTGTGTGAGTGCATGTGTGTGTGTCAGTGTGTCAGTGTGTGTGTGTGCGTGTGACATTTCTTTATTTTTTTTCCTACGGCCCGCAAAAAATGTGCCAAAAATATAATGTGGCCCTCATGCTGAAAAACATTGGAGGCCCCTGATTTGTAGTGTAGAGATGCATGATAATAAAATAACATTTAGTGCAAGGTAAAGCCAGGAAAGTCCGATCAAGGATAATCCGAGCGTCACCAATAAGATAGTTTAAGATTGTTACCTCCCTTGTTGAGACAACGTGAGGTACAATGGAGTCAATAGAAGGGAGGTTGTTTGTGTGATGGTATGGGCTGCGTCCACAATTCGCTGCACTTTCTAGCGGTCTTGGATAGAGCTGTTCCCAAACCAAGCTGTGATGCATGACCATGTCTCCACGGCCTTACGTGTAAGTGGCTCCAGTCCCTTGTCCTGCGCAGTCTATCCCAGTGACTCTGGTGTAGAGCCTCGCCTGGTTTGATCTACATGTGGCCGCTCTTTGACTGGGTTTATGTTCCACAGGTCCGGTTTGTAAGCAGTTAACTGGGTCTTTGGACTGACCATGTGCCACGTCAGCTGGTTCTCCCAGAATTGTTCTCTCTACGTCTTAACACTCACTCTGATGGCGATAACACTGGATCAGTATCAGGTATGGTTCCCTCTTTGTGTACACACACACACACAAACCATCTTCCCTTCCATTGACTCCATTTATACCTCATGCTGCTTCAGCAAGGCCAGCAGCATAATCAAGGTCCAGTCTCACCCTGGACACTTCCTCTTCTCCCTCTCCCATCGGGGAAGAAGTATAGAAGCGTGAAAATGCACACCTCCAGATTCAGGGACTGTTCCTTCCCAGTTATTGTCAGGTAACTGAACCATCCTATCACAACCAGAGAGCAGTCCTGATCTACTATCTGCCTCTTTGTGACCATCGGACTATCCTTGATCAGTCTTTGCTGGCTCTGCCTTGCACTAAACGTTATTTCCTCATCTTGTATCTTTACACTGTAAATGGCTTGTTTGTAATCATGTGTTGTCTTTCTGCTGACTGGATAGCACGCAACAAAGGCTTTCCACTGTACCCTGGTGCACGAGACAATAAACCAAACTGAACTGAACTGCTTCAGGCAACCCAGAAGTAGTAAACAGACCCTTCGGCTCACCAGTCCGTGCCAGCTGTCAAACACTCATAACCTGCCATTTCATAGATCATTTTCCACCTTGAAAAAAGATTTGGAACAAAGTCTCCCCAATCTATGCCTCTCACAGTTTTATATATTTCTCTCAAGCTTCCACTCAGCCTCACTTGTTGCAGAGAAAACAATCCAAGTCTGTCCAACGTCCCTTTACAGCTAATTCACTTTAATCCAGGTATCATTCTGGTAAACCTCTTCTGCATCCTCGCCAAAGCCTCCACATCCTCCCTGTAATGGGGCGACCAGAACTGCACACAAATACTCAATAAGCAGACTATCCAAAGTTTTATAAAGGAGCAACATCACAATCTGATTTCTACGTAGAGTCATAGAGCACGGTGGCACAGCGGTAGAGTTGCTGCCTCACAGCGCCAGAGACCCGGGATTTGATCCTGACTACGGGTGCTGTCTGTACGGAGTTTGTACGTTCTGCCCGTGACCATGTGGGGTTCCCACTGGCGCTCCGGTTTTCTTCCACACTGCAAAAACGTACAAGTTTGTTGATTAATTGGCTTCGGTAAAAATAGTAAATTGTCCCGAGTGCGTAGGATGGTGTTAGTGTACGGGGTGATCGCTGGTCGGCGTGGAGTCGGTGGCCAAAGTGCCCGTTTCGCGCTGTATCTCTAAACCACACGAAATTAACTACAGCGTGGAAGCAGACCCTTCAGCCTACAGCCTGGAAGCTTCGGCCTAATTTGCACCGACCAACATGTCCCATCTATACTAGTCCCACCTGCCCACGTTTGGCCCATATCGCTCTAAACCTGTCCTATCCATGTTGCTGTCTAAATGTTTCTTAAACCTTGCAATAGATTCTGCCTCAACTATCTCCTCGGGCAGCTCGTTCCATAATCTCACCACCCTTAGTGTAGAAAATGTTACCCTTCAGGTTCCTATTAAATCTTTCCCTCCCTCACCTTAAACCTATTCTGCATCACCTTAAACCTATGCACATTCTCAATGCTTCTGATGAAGGGTCCTGCTTCATCTCAGCACAGTGCATCTCTCCACAGACGCTGCCTGACCTGCCGAGCGTTTTCTGTTATTATTTACTCACACCTGTGATAAAAGGGCGGCACGATGGCACAGCAGTAGAGTTGCTGCCTTACAGCGCATTCAGCGCCAGAGACCAGGGCTCCATCCTGACTATGGTTGCTGTCTGTACGAAGTTTGTACATTCACCCTGTGACTGCATGGTTTTTCTCCGAGATCTTCAGTTTCCTCTCACACTCCAAAGACGTACAGGTTTGTGTTAATTGGGCTATCGATGAATATAAAGTTGTCCTTAGTGTGTGTAGGATAGTGTTAATGTGCGGGGATTGCTTGTTGGTGCAGACTCAGTGGGCCAAAGGGCCCGTTTCCACACTGTATCTCTAAAACTAAGTCTGATTTCTGATTTCTGATATTTGCATTTAATTTTATATTTTCATTTCCAATTCTTGTTGTTTACTTGCAGGCAATTCTAAATCCTTTAAAGCCTCGCATGTCCCTCTCCAAAGGTATTTTATGTATTGTTATCATCTGGACACTGGCGTCTTGTTTCTCTCTGCCTCACGCTATTTACCAGACGTTGTTTCACTACGTGTACAGGTAAATCTTACTGAAACACCTACCTTCCCCATCCCACTGCCCCTTTCACTCATCCCAGCCTTGTGGAGTAGTGGGTTGAAGTCTACAGCACTCTAGCGTCAGGGCCCAAAACATAGGTCACAGAGTCATAGAGTGTGTATACAGGCCATTCAGCCCAACAGGTTCATGCTAACTATCCATATTAATCTCAGTTTCAAGAACTAGGCATGGCACAGTGGCACAACGGTAGAGTTGCTGCCTTACAGCATCAGAGATTCAGGCTCGATCATGACTACAGGTGCTGTCTGTACGGAAATGTGTATGTTCTCCCCCCGTGACCTGTGGGTTTTTCCGGGTTAGTAGGTTAATTTGTTTCGGTAAAATTGTAAATTGTAAACTAAGCGAAACTCAAGTTACAGTCATCCAGCATGGAAATAGGCCCTTCAGCCCAACTTGCCGAGTCCCACCTACCTGCGTTTCACCCATATCCATCTACACCTATCCTATACATGTACCTGCCCAGATGTTTCAAAACCATAGTGATAGTAGGTACTAGCTACTATCTACCTCAAATATCTCCTCCAGCAGCTCAATCTATACACCTACCATCCTTTTGCCGAATTGCTGCCTTGCAGCACCTGAGGCCTGGGTGGGATCCTGGCTATGGGTGCTGTTTGTACAGAGCTTGTACGTTTAGGAAAGAACTGCAGATGCTGGTAAAATCCAGGGTAGACACAAAATGGTGGAGTAACTCAGCGGGTGAGGCAACATCTATGGAGAGAAGGAATTGGCGAAGTTTTGGGTCAAGACCCTTCTTCAACCTCTGAAGCGTCGCCAATCCCTTCTCTCCATAGCTGCTGCCTCACCCGCTGAGTTACTCCAGCATTTTGTGTCTCCCCTGGATTTTCACCAGCATCTCTACCGCTGTGCCACTGTGCTGCCCTCTCCAAAAAGGTGACCAGAACTGCACACAATAAGGTCAGTTTGAATCCACAAATGCAGTTGTCCTTCTGCAGTTATACAGGGCCCTAGTAAGATGACACCTTGAGTATTGTGTGCAGTTTTGGTCTGCAAATTTGAGGAAGGACATTCTTGCTATTGAGGGAGTGCAGCGTAGGTTCACAAGGTTAATTCCTGGGATGGCATGACTGTCATATACTGAGAGAATGGAGCGGCTGGGCTGGTACACTCTGGAATTTAGACGGATGAGAGGTGTTCTTATTGAAACATATAAGATTGTTAAGGGTTTGGGCACAGTAGAGGCAGGAATCCAGAACCAGGGGCATCAGTTTAAGAATAAGGGGTGGGCCATTTAGAACAGAGATGAGAAAACACTTTTTCACACAGAGAGTTGTGAGTCTGTGCAATTCTCCGCCTCCGAGGGCGGTGGAGGCCGGTTCTCTGGATACTTTCAAGAGAGAGCTAGATAGGGCTCTTAAAGATAGCGGAGTCAAGGGATATGGGGAGATGTCATGAATGGATACTGAATGTGGATGAATCAGCCTGATCATATTGAATAGCGGTGCTGGATCGAAAAGGCCAAATGGCGTACCCCTCACCTATTGTCTATTGTCTATAATCAAGAATATAATTATCTCTGTCTTAAAAATATCCATTGGCTTCCACAGTCTTCTGTGGCAAAGAATTCCACAGAATCACCACCGTCACCGTTCTCCACACCGTCAAACTCATGAAACATCTAACCCGCTTTCTCCGCTTGTCCCTTCCTTCCAGAGAGAAGATCATCAGGAGTCTTTGCCTCCCCGCTTTTCCGAAGCCTTCAGAAGTCTTCAGCAGATATTTTGACCTGTCAACCTTTGCGCTGTTCTACGTCCTGCCGTTGGTGGTGATCACCGTAGCTTCCGTCGTGGTGAGCAAGAAGCTATTGATGAGGGAAACCAATGGTGCCGTCACAGAAGCCGAGGCCGCTGCTCAACGCCGCAGGAAGAGGAGGACCATCAAGATGATCTTCATCATCATGGCCTTTACCTTCTGTTGGTTCCCCCTCAACGTCTACACCGTCCAGCTCACCGGCCAACTCGTCCAATTCAACAACACCCTCTACTTTGCCTTCCACTGGGTGGCCGTGAGCAGCACCTGTTGGAACCCCTTAATCTACTGTTGGCTGGACAACAGATTCCGCTCCGACCTCATGACCCTTCCGGCCAAGTGTGGGGGGAGGAGGAGGAGAGGAGGCAAGATCCTGCAGGTCACCGCGGCCAGCGGAGACAGGAGGCAGTCGGGGGTGAGATGGGAGGACGAGCCCGGCCCATCCACGGAGAATATGAGTTTCTTCCATGGTGGGCGTAGGGGTAACAATGGGGAGGTGAGTACACTTTAGACTTTACAGATTCCCCGTTGAAACTTGGTATCATGTTCAGCCCAGGTATTATGGGCCAAGGCATCTGTACCTGTCTGTATTGCTCTGTTTAGTTTAATTCAGTTCAGTTCAGTTCAGTTCAGTTTAGAGATATCAACGATGACAATCGACCACCTAAAATTCTTAAAGGATTGGAAAGGAGGGCAAAGGACATTTATTATCACATACACCAATTGGTGTAATGAAATGTGACTTGCCATTGCCATTGCAGCACACAAAAAATATATAATACACAACATAAATAATTTAACAGTAAACAAAAAAAAACATCCCCCCACAATGGTTCCCACTGTGGGGGAAGGCAGCAAAGTCCAGTCCCATCCCCAGTTCACCCATAGTCAGGCCTATTGAGGCCTCCGCAGTCGCCGCTACGGCAGCCCGATGCTTCAGGCCCTCTCGCCGGATGATGAAGCTCTGGCGTCGGGTGAACACTCTCACCGGTCGGGAGTGTCTGGAGCGGCTGCTTCCGCCCCGGAGTTCGCAGCTCCCGAAGTCCACGGGCCGCGCCGGTCAGAGCTCCGACTCTGGCAATCTCATCATGAGATCACAGGCTCCGTGGTGTTTAAAGCTCAGCGCCGCCCGCGGCTGGAAGCTCCACAGACCGCATACCACAGCTCCGTGATGTTGGAGTCGGCGGTCCCAGCCCTCCAGAGCCCACCGCATGGCGACCCGGGCAAGGCATCGCCCGCTCCATGATCGCGCCCCAGCGCTGTGCCGCCACTGAAATCCCGGCCGTTCCCGGCAGGAAACGTTGCTCCAGACTGCCGGTAGGAGGTGAGGAAGGGGCGAAAACACGGCTCGGAGAAAAGCCGCATCTCCGACCAGGTACGTACTGAGAAAAATAGTTTCCCCCTTGCCCCCCCCCCCCCCCCCCACCCCCCACATAAAAAGACTAAAAGACCTCCAAAGAAACACTTAACTAAATAAAAATTAAAAAAAAGAGTGAAAAGACTAACAGCTGCTGGCAGGGCAGCCATACTCGACGGTGCCCCCTACATTGGACAGGCTAGATGCAGGAAAAATGTTCCCCATGTTGAGAGAATCCAGAACCAGGGGTCACAGTTTAAGTATATGGGGTAGGCCATTTTGGACTGAGATGAGGAAAAACATTTTCACCCAGAGAGTTGTGAATCTGTGGAATTCTCTGCCACAGAAGGTAGTGGAGGCCAATTCACTGGATGTTTTTGAAGAGAGAGTTAGATTTAGCTGTTAGAGCTTAAAGAATCAAGGGATATTAGGAAAATCAGGAACGGGGTACTGAATTTAGGTGATCAGGCATGATCACATGGAATGGCAGTGCTGGCTCGAAGGGCCGAATGGCCTACTCCTGCACCTATTATCCGTGTCTATGTTTCTACCCATACAAACTGGTTCTGCGTTATCCTACTTTCTCACCCTCCCTGCGCTCTATGGGGCAATTTACAGAGGGCCCATTAACCTGCAAATCCGCACATCTTTGGGACGTGGGAGGAAACCGGAGCCCCCAGAGAATCCACATACTCACAGGGAAAACTCCACACACACGCGCACACACGCATATATACACACACACACACACACACACACACACAGACACAGACACAGACACAGACACACACACACACACACACACACACACACACACACACACAGCACTTGAGGTCAGGATTGAGCCGGGATCTCAATGTGGCAGCATATACTTCTCGGAGTTGAAAGATACAGCATGCAAACAGGCCCTTCAGCCCATCTTGCCATTCTTTTTAATCTCCCCACATTCCTATCAACTGCCGCCATATTCTAAAACCCACCACACACTAAGGAACGATTTTATATTTATATTTTATTTTTACCGAAGCCAATTAATCTACAAACCTGTACATCTTTGGAGTGTGGGAAGAAACTGGAGCACCCGGAGGAAACCCACACAGTCACAGAGAGAATGGGCAAGGTATGATTGAACCCGGGTCTCCGGCGTGGTGAGGCAGCAGCTCTACCCACTGCACCACAGTGCCGCCCAGAATCTCTCCGTTCTGTTATGCCTGATATGTTTTATCGGATTTATTTGTTTGTGGGGTGAGCTTGTTGGGGGAAAGACAGGCAATTACTGTTCATCCCTATATACGTCTGCCTTAAATGTCATTTCTGGAAAATCTTCTGGCAAAACAGTTTCAGGACAATCTCCTTCTCTCAAGGATATTAGTGAGCAGATGGATAGTTACGTTCAGTAGAAACAAAGAACTGCAAGTGCTGCTTTATACCAAAGATAGACACAAAGTGCTAGAGTAACTCAGCGGGTCAAGAAGCATGTCTGGTGAAAAAGGATGGGTGACGTTTCCAGTCGGAACCAATCTCCAGACTAAATCTGAAAAAAACGTTCAATCTCATCATTACTATTAAGTCTGGCTTTTAAAAAATGAAATCTAATTCCTTGTGTAGATTGGCTATTGCATGCTAGCCAATCATAGAGCCTGTTAGTAGTAGCCCCACCTAGTATGTGCTTTATAATATTAAGAACCTGCCTACGTCAGGCTGTAGGTGTAGCTGCTCGGAGCTGAAATGTACTGTAGATCCTATACTGTAAGTGCTTTAATAACAACGTGTTGTATCTTAACGTGTGTTTGAGTCACTCAGTTACATCTTGAATATAAGTTTTCCATCTGCATGGGTGAGATTTGAACTCATGTTGTTGATTTTATCCTCTAGAACTCTGACTACCAGTCCAATGACTTATCTGGAAGGAGACAATATCTGGTGGGTGAGTGAGTGAGTGAGTGAGCGGAGGAGTAGCCAGGGTGCGTCTCATCCTTGATTATGCTGCTGCCCTTGCTGAGGCAGCATGAGGTATAAATGGAGTCAATAGAAAGGAGGTTGGTTTGTGTGATGGTCTGGGCTGCGTCCACAATTTGCTGCAATTTCTTGTGGTCTTGGAGGGAACTCTTCCCAAACCAGGCTATGATGCATCTGTAGAAGTTGGTGAGAGTTGTAGTGGATATGCCAATCCTAAGCTTTCTCAGGAAGGAGAGGTGTTGGTGTACTTTTTTGGTTGTTGGTCAGGTCAGGTCAGGTCAGGTCAGGTCAGGTCAGTTTAGTTCAGTTTGTGAGCATTGATCAGAACGGTTACCTTCAGCTGGAGAATTCTCATCGACATGATTGATAAATAAACTTAGTAATGGTGACGAGTCTGATGTTAACTCCCTCTGTATTGGGCGGGTTCACACTCCCAGGGCAGGGTCAGGAGAGGAGCTGTTCTGCTGGCGGGGAGGATTTGATAAACATTTCGGAAGGTTTTGTTTGTTGGGGAGGAACAAAAGCAGTCAGGCTTTGCAGTTCGGAGCTTTGTCGGACTGCAGAGGCTTTCTTTGTTCAAAGAGTCCTCTAATTAGTAAGGTTTGTCTGTGTGTATCTGGAAAGTCGTAGGAGCTGCAGTGGCTGGCGGAAGGCCAAGATTCACTTGAGCTGGTGGGAGCTGAGTCTGGAGCGTTGTTTGTGGTCAGTAACATCGGAAAGCTCCCTCCTACACCGACTTGCCCGGTCCAGGTGTGCTGGGTAAGTGCGGCAACAGTGCCTTGGATTTCGTTGAAGCCGGGGAGGCGACGGAGACCTGGGGAAGAAGCCTCCGGAAGCTCCATTTTTGACGGCTGGAGGATTGACACGGACATTCCTATCTTATCAGAAGGAGACTGTTTCTGTTGCTTTGCCAAGAATGCCTTCACAAGACTCACTAACTGTTGCAAAAGAGTGGAGGTGCAGCAACAGCAGAAAGACTGCTTTGATTTAAAAAGGACGGAGACTGTGTGTTGTGCCGCGCCCTAAAGTTGGCGACCCCTCAGAGTTATGCAGCTGTCGCACGGTCGGCAGTCCCCGAGACTGAGGGCCATGAGTTGATGGAGCGCACACATGGGGTAAAAATGTACATGCAGAGCAACCTGCCCTCAACGCCTTTCTAGATGCGCTGGGTGAGACTGTTGGCAAGAAAGCCATAGTCTCGGGCGCGGTGGTCAGTGGGAAGGTTGTTGTTCTACTGAAGACTGAACAGGCGGTGGCTCTGGCTCTGGAAAGGGGCATAACAACGGGTGGGAATTTTGCGGCGGTGGACCCATGGGGGGGTCCCGTGCTGCCGGTCATTCTGTCCAACGTTCCTACTTTTGTTCCGGATGCGCTCCTGCTCCCACATGTAAGGAAGCTGGGGGAGGTGTGGTCGGGGCTCACCAAACTGTTGTATAGGTTTGATGATCCTGAGATGCAGCATATATATACGTTTAAACGTCGTGTGTATATACAGATGGCACAGGGGACGGACACGGAGGGGAGTTTTGATGTGGAGGTGGATGATTTCTCCTATCGCGTGTTCTGGAACGTGGGCCAAGTGCGTTGTCACGCTTGCAAAAAGGTGGGGCATTTTCGCAGGAATTGTCCCAGGACCCAGGCGGCCACTTCCACCGCGGTGGCCCGGGAGAGCACTGCTGGCCCATCTGGGGCTGCTGGTTCTACCACAGTAGCCCGTGAAGGCTCTATTCCCCTACCTCCACCCCCCATCCCCCCACCACCCCCATGTCCCCTACCTGCGGCGGTGGATGCCGGTGAAGTGTGTGGGGTGGACAGGGAGGGTTGGGAGCGTCAGCGGGGGAGGAAAGTCAAGAAAAAGAAGAAGGGCGGCCCCAGGAAGAAGACCACCTCCAAGCGGGACCCCTGGCAGCAGATAAACTTGTGCTCGCCTCTGAGCCCGGCCCAGGGAAGCATAAGGGGACTAGGGTCCAACGAGAGGCTGGAGAGGTTGAACAGGTAGACGGTAGTGTGGAGGTAGAGGCTTCCGCAATGGAGATCACTGTGCCACCGCACGCCAGTGGTTCAAAAAAGGAGGAGACATGGGTCCTCCGATATAGAG
The DNA here is from genome assembly GCA_035221665.1 of Okamejei kenojei. Classification (NCBI taxonomy): domain Eukaryota; kingdom Metazoa; phylum Chordata; class Chondrichthyes; order Rajiformes; family Rajidae; genus Okamejei; species Okamejei kenojei. Next base: position 165,120 of record JAVHYY010000147.1, read on the forward strand.
AAGGGCCCTGAAGTTCAGGAGCAACCTGAAGGGGGGCCTTCCCCTCCTGTTGAGGTGGGGGACCCAGGGCACTCTTCCTCTGAGGGGGAGGATGTCTCTGTAGTGCAGGGAACACCTGAGAGTGGCGATACATTACCCTTGGGGGCTGTTCCCCCAGAGAGTGCGTCTGATAGCTTAGAGGTTGACCAGGGGCATCCTGAAGAGGGGGACTTGTGTGAGGAGATGGGTCCCCAGTCTGAGCTCCCCGTTGAGGCTATAAGCCCAGTTGAGGGGTGTGATGTCCCACTGGTCGAAGGAGCAGGGGGAACTTAAATAACATCGGCCCCTGAGGTCACAGTGAGGTGATTCACCTGGTGGTGGGGGTAGGGGCCTCTCTGGGTGATGGTGCTGGGGCGGGTAGCCTGGGCGCGGAGGAGGGCAAGGTCGTTTCGGATCGTGTCCTTCGGTCGGACTCTAGGCAGGCCCGCTTACAGCAAGGCCCGGAGACTTGCTCCGACTTCACTGTTCCCAATCCGGTTACAGAGGGCGGTGGGAGAGTGCAGGAGACTGGCCAATTAGCAGATAGCTTGCCGCAGTCAGAGGCACCGGTACCTGCCCCTGTCACTGATCCTGGGGGTGGGAAGGTGACAGAGGAGGGACCGTGTGTTGCGGCTGGAACGCCCACCTCACAAGGAGAGGTGAGCGAGGTGGCTGAGAGTAGCAACCTTCCGGACTCAGGCTCGGACATTGAGTGCGAGGAGGAGGGGTACGCGGAGTCCGTCGACAGTGCGTTGACGGATTGCCCCACCCGCGGCCCTGTGTCACGACTTGTCGAAGTCTGGGAACTTCGGAAGTTCTTAAAGGATACTAGAGGGAGTAGGAACAAGGTGGATTTGGCTGTCGACCGCTGGTCGGACCTGAGGGTGCCCATGCGGTCCATTTATGCCATCCTTCAGAAGAAGGGGAATGAGGCGGGGCTAATACGGAATGGGCGGCGCCAGTTCCAAGAGCTTTTTAAGGCCCTAAAGAGAGGGCAGAAGGCTAGGGGAGGCTCCACTCCTTCACTGGGGGCTGGTAAAAGATCCAGTGTACACTCAAAATGAACCGCACTATAGCCAGCCTTAATATCAATGGGGGCAGGGGGTCTCTCCGTAGGTATCATCATCTCTCAGTGCTCAGGGACGGGAGGTACGCGGTGAGCTTCCTGCAGGAAACACACACTGTGGCTAGTGATGAACCCACCTGGCTCCTGGAGTGGGAAGGGGGGGTCTACATGAGCCATCTCAGCTCCAATTCGAGTGGAGTGACATTCCTGTTGGCCCCGTCTTTCCAACCGGAGATCCTCAGAGTGCAGGACATTGTACCAGGCCGTTTGCTGTATCTGGCCGTGCGTTTGGATGGCGTGCCATTACACTTCATTAATGTGTACGCCCCCAAGATCGGCGCAATGCAGACGCGCTTAACAAGGGAAGTGACCACGTTGTTGAACACTATCGACCGTGGGGAGTGTGTTTTCCTTGGGGGAGATTTTAATTGTACTCTCGAGGTGAGAGATCGCTCTGGCGTTCAGCGTGACCCGGCTGCAGTAAAGTCTTTAAGGGAGATGGTGGACTCTTTTGAGCTGGTAGATGCTTGGCGGAATTTCCATCCTGACTCTAACGCCTTCTCGTACAGGTTTGAGGGTAGTGGTTCCCGTATTGACCGCTTATACGTGTCCAAGGCCTATGTCTCCTGTGTTTCGGCGGCCTCCATGCGGCCGGCGCCATGCTCGGACCATTGCCTGGTGCGAGTGGATTTTATCCCGACGCGCACACGGGCTGGGTCCGCGTACTGGCATTTTAATAGCCAGCTGCTGGAGGATCGCCGATTCCAGGATTCCTTCAGGCAGTTCTGGGCGAGGTGGAGAGAGAGGCAGGGGCGTTTCCTTTCCCTAAGGCAGTGGTGGGACGTGGGGAAGGCCTACGTCCGTCTGTTTTGTCAGGATTATGCGAGGGGGTCGACCAAGGGGCGGGTCTCCGAGATCGGACGGCTTGAGAGGGAGTTGCTCGACTCAGAGGCTCGTCTGGATCAGACTGTAGGGGCTTCGTGTGAGTGGGAGGAGTACCAGGAGAAGAAGGGAGCACTGAGGGACTTGCAGCTTAGGAGGTCCCGGGGCGCGTATGTGAGGTCGCGAGTCCAGATGTTGCACGATCTGGATCGAGCCTCCCCCTTTTTCTTTTCTCTGGAGAAGGGGCGAGGAGCCCGCAGGCAGCTTGTAGAGTTGTTTGCGGATGATGGCTCCTCTGTCACGGATCCAGAGCGCATTGGTGCCTCGGTTCGGTCTTTCTACAGGACTCTGTTCTCGGCAGGCACATCGAGTGTGGAGGCACAAGAGGTCCTGTGGGAGGGCTTACCCGCTGTGTGCAATGATGTGGCTGAACACCTGGCGGTCCCCTAACTTTGGAAGAGTTGACTGGTGCCTTGCACCAGCTCAGGGGGCGGCAAGTCTCCAGGGCTGGATGGACTGACTGTGGAGTACCTTAGAGCCTTCTGGGATGTCCTGGGGGGTGACTATATGAAGGTCCTGGGGGAGAGCCTGGCGACCGGGGAGATGCCCTTCTCATGGCGCAGGGCAATAGTTGTCCTGCTGCCTAAGAAGGGCGATCTCCGCCTTTTGAAGAACTGGCGCCCGGTCTCTCTCCTCAGCACGGACTATAAAGTTTTTGCACGGGCATTGGCGAATCGCCTGGGTCCTGTGCTGTCCCAGGTGATCCACCCTGACCAGTCTTACACAGTCCCGGGCCGGTCCATCCAGGACAATATCCATCTGCTCCGGGACCTGATCCATCTGTCCCAGGGGGCTGGACAGTCAGTCGCCTTTCTCTCCCTCGACCAGGAGAAGGCGTTCGACAGGGTGGAGCACGAATACCTTCTTGGGACTCTGCAGGCGTTCGGATTTGGACCGCATTTTGTGGCCTGGGTCCGACTTTTATACACTGCTGCAGAGTGCCTTGTTAAGGTCAACAGCTCTTTATTGGCCCCCATTCCCTTTAGGAGGGGGGTTCGTCAGGGATGTCCCATGTCCGGTCAGCTGTATTCCATCTGTGTAGAGCCTTTCCTGTGCCTTCTCCAGAGGCGGTTGACAGGCCTGGTTGTGCCGGGGTCGGGGGTGGAGGTGGTTCTCTCGGCCTACGCCGATGATGTCATTTTGATGTTCACCGACCCTGTTGACCTGCGGAGGATGCGTGAGTGCCAGCAGGTTTTCTCAGCTGCATCCTCCGCCAAGATCAACTGGGGGAAATGTTCTGGTCTCTTGGTGGGTCAGTGGGAGGTGGACTCCCTGCCGGAGGAGATGGCAGGTTTTGCATGGAGCACCACGCACCTCCTCTATCTGGGGGTCTACCTGAGTCCCACTGAGGGGGCGTGGCGGCGAACTGGCAGGAGCTGGAGGCGAAAGTGGTCGCCCGGCTGGGACGTTGGTCAGGCCTCCTTGGTGTGCTCTCTTACCGGGGCAGGGCTGTAGTTATAAACCAGCTGGTGGCCTCTATGCTGTGGTACCGGCTGGCCACTATGGTCTCGTCCTCTTTATTTATAATCAGGATACAGAGGAGATTGGTCAACGTCTTCTGGGGTGAGAGGAACCACTGGGTCTCTGCGGGGGTTCTGAGTCTCCCATTGGAGGAGGGCGGTCAGGTGCTGGTCTGTGTTCGTACCCAGGTGGCGGCTCTCCGACTAAGGACCCTGCGGAGATACGTCTACTCAGACTACGCTCCTAAATGGCACGTGCTGGCGACGTACTTTTTCCGCCAGGGGCGCTGCCTTCAGGAGGGCTCAAAGCTCCCAGTAGCGGGTATGAGTCGACGCGCACGGCGGGAGTTGCCTGGCTTTTACCGTGACCTCCTGAAGGCCAGGAATTTGGTCACCTTCAGCCAGGGCGCTGCTCCTCAGGGGGAGGGGGGTGTTGTGGCTGTGACGGTGGGTGTTGAGGAGAGGCGTGTGCGTGGAGCGGTTCCGGACGAGCTTACCCCCGCTCCATCGGAATTGTTCATAGGACCCATGGCCTGGCTCCCTCCCCGAGAGCCGGCCCCACGCAACATGAGCCGCCTTTCCGAGATGCCCAGCGTGCCGTTCCGTGATGCAGAGAGGCGCGTGTTGTACAGGCTGCTCTTGCACACTCTCCACTTCCTCGCCCTTGTCTTCCATCCAGACACGCCCTGGCGTCCGTGTTACCACCTGACGAGGGGAGCGGTCCTCAGTGGAGGTCTCTCTACAAGGGAGTCCTCCCCCTTTACATCGGGGACCTGGGGTGGAGAGTGTTGCACAAAGGCGTGGCCTGTAACAGGTACTTGAGTCGGTTCATGGACACGTCCGCCGCCTGTCACTTCTGCAGCGAGGAAGAGACCGTGTTCCACATCTACATGGAGTGTGAGAGGTTGCAGCCCTTGTTCGAGTATCTGAAGGGGCTGCTCGTCAAGTTTTGGCTTCACTTTAGTCCGACGCTATTGATTTTTGGGCACCCGGTACAGAGGGGGGAGGGTCAGGAGGGAGGAGGGGGTCTCCCTGTCGGTCTGCTCCTGGGCCTGGCCAAGATGGCCATTCGCGGGTCCAGGCAGTGGGCAGTCAACGGCCGCACAGCAGTCGGCTGCCTGCCCCTTTTCCGGGGGTATGTCTGTGCCCGCGTGTCCCTAGAGAGGGAACACGCGGTGCCCACGGGGACTGTGGAGGCTTTCCGTGAACGCTGGTCACCGCTGGAGGTCGAATGTATTGATAAAAATGTTAATATTTTAATTTGAGAACCTTCTTTGTAAAATGCCAATATAGGCATTCTCTGATCGTGTTACTGCTATGTATTTGTTTGTTCTGAATAAAAGCATTTTGTAAAAAAAAAAAGGGCAGGGTCAGGAGAGGACCTGTTCTGCTGGCAGGGAGGATTTAATGAACTTTCGGAAGGTTTTGTTTGGCGGGGAGGAACAAAAGCAGTCAGACTTTGCAGTTCGAAGCTTTGTCGGACTGCGGAGACTTTCTTTGTTCAAAGATTCCTCTAATTAGTGAGGAATTGTCTGTGTATCTGTCAAGTCCTAGGAGCGGCAGTGGCACTTCAACTGGTGGGAGATGTGTCTGGAGCAGTAACATCGGAAAGCTCCCTCCCACACCGACTTGCCCGGTTCAGGTGTGCTGGGTAAGAATGGCAACAGTGCCTTGGAATCAATGGATATGGGGGAAAAGCAGGAACGGGGAACTGGTTTAAGATGATCAGATGTGGTTATAATACTATACAATTAATAGCCAAGTATGTTTTACAACATACGAGGAATTTCATTTGCTAAGTCAGTCATTCAAGTAAAAAGCAACGGAACGCACTAAATACATTTAAACATAAACATCCACTACAGTCGCTCCTCCACATTCCTCACTGTGATAGAAGGCGAAAAAAGTTCAATCTCTGCCCTTCTTTGTTATATTGATTGGCGGTGCAGGTTTGAAGGGCCGAATGGGTTTACTCCTGTACCTATTTTTCTATGTTTCTATATTCATGGTCTATACCTTGACACATGCAGCACTGAGAAGCTACCAGCCAGTAATTGCAACACATTCACTGTCATTATCTTTGTACCATGTTTTACGCGGAACCGAGAAATTGCAGTCCAATGTCAGTTATTATCACCTTACCTTAGTACTCTGTTGCCTAGGGGACTAAGAAGTCATGACCTTTGTATTATATTTGATGAAAGTACCAAATATTTTATTAACACTTCAATCTCCCTGACTTTTGGAATTCCTCCCCCATCAGGCAAAAGGTATAGAAGTGTGAAAACACACACCACCAGAATCAGGGACAGTTTCTTCCCAGCTGTTATCAAACAACTGAATCATTCTACCACAACCAGAGTGCAGTGCAGAACAACAATCTACTTTTTTGATGACCCTTGGACATCCTTCATCAGACTTTGATGGCTTTACCTTGCACGAAATGTTACTCCCTTATCATATATCTATACACTGCAAATGGATCGATTATAATCATGTATTGTCTTTCTGCTGACTAGTTAGCATGCGACAAAAAGCTTTTCACTGTACTTTGGTACACGTAACAAGTAACTAAACTAAAGAGGAATCCGACGTGGGGGTTCCACCGAGAACAAAGAGGGACCATTGGGGACTTTATTCAACACTTTGTAACCCTGTCAGCGCCCTATTGGTGGCGACCCCTTGCAGACTTTGTTTATAGTCTGCAAAACAAAGAATTTCACTGTTACATGTCACGCGTGATAATAAAGTTTAATTCATGCATTCATTCATTCACTCACACACTCACCTGATATTGTCTTCTTCCAGATAAGTTACTGGACTGAAAGCTAGTGTTCTAGAGGATTAAATCAATGACATGAGTTCAAATCTCAACCTAGCAGATGGAAAATTTAAGTACAAGTAATTAAATAAATTGTCATTTAAAAAAAATGTCAGACTGAATAGAAATGATCAGACCAAACGTAATTTTTTTCAGATTGAGTCTGAAGAAGGTTTCTGACCCGAAACGTCACCCATCCCTTTTTTCCAGACAGGCTGCCTGACCCGTTGAGTTACTCTAGCACTTTGTGTCTATCTTTGGTATAAAGCAGCACCTGGAGTTCTTTGTTTCTACTGAACGTAACTATCCACCTGCTCACTGATATCCTTGAATGAAGGAAATTGTCCTGAACCTGTTATGAATCCAGAAATGACATGCAAGGCAGGCGCATCTAGGGATGAACTGTAATTGCCTGTTTTCCCACAATATCCACACCCACAAACAAATACCGAAATGTATTTAAAAAATTGATCAGTAGATTATAAACATATATCAGGAATAACAGAATGGAGAGATCCTGGGCGGCACTGCGGTGCAGCAGGTGGAGCTGCTGCCTCACCACCCCAGAGAACCAGGTTCAATCATAACTTGCATGTTGTCTCCGTGACTGAATGGGTTAGCTCCGGGCGCTCCAGTTTCTTCCCACATTCCAAAGACGTACAGGTTTGTAGGCTAATTGGCTTGGTATAAATGTAACATTGCCTCTCGTGTGTGTAGGGTAGTGTTAATGTGCATGGATCGCTGGTCGGTGTGGACTAGATAAGTGAAGAGGAAAAGATTAGTGTAGACAAATGTAGATAATTTACAGTCAGATAAAGGTGAATTTATAATGCAAAACAAGGAAATGTTACACCAGTTAAATAAGTACTTTGGTTCTGTTCTCACTTATGCCCCTGTCCCACTTAGGAAACCTGAACGGAAACCTCACCCCACCCAAGGTTTCCATGAGGTTCCCGGAGGTTTTGGTCCCTCTCCCTAATGGTCGAATGTGGTTTGCGCGTGGGCGAGGCTTCTTCTGCGTTCCTTCGATTATTTCAACAAAATCAAAATCGGCCTCAACTAAAAATAAGTTGCCATTTGGTCGAAGCCAGTGGAGTGGGTCGCTATTTACTTACACGCAGTCGAAGGCAATCTCCTTCGCTGACCTGCCATTTTGATTGGCTCATTGGAGTTTCACGACCTAGATGGGCCCACCGGAAGGTAAAATGTCCGGTAACTTTATTAAACTTCTTGAATCTGTCTCCACTCCTTCTCCCCCCCCACTTCTCTCCCCCCTTCTCTCTCCCCTTCTCTTCCCCCCTCCCATGCTCTCTAAAGGACTTACCGTGCTCTGTGGCAGCCGTTTACCTTCCTCTTCATTGCGCAGACAGCGCTCCTCCGCTGTCCCTAGCCCCCACCTTCGCGATATGTTTGTGTGTGTGTGCGGTCGGTCGCAAAGATCCAATAGGATCTTTAGTCAGTAGATGCAGCTCACGCTTCGGTCGAGGTTTTCTGGAATTTTTTGAGGATGTAACAAGTAGAATGGATAAGGGAGAGCCAGTGGATGTGGTGTATCTGACCTTTCAAAAAGCCTTACACAAGAGATTAGAGTGCATTATTAGAGCACATGGTATTGGAGGAAGAGTATTGACATGGATAGAGAACTGGTTGGCAGACAGGAAGCAAAGAGTAGGGATTAATGGGTCCTTTTCCGAATGGCAAGCAGTAAATAGTGGGGTGCCGAAAGGCCCAGTGCTGGTACCCCAGTTATTTACAATATACATTACCGATTTATAGGAGGGAATTAAATGTAACAACTCCATGTTTGCAGATGACACAAAGTAGGGTGGCAGGGTGAACCGCGAGCAGAATGCTATGCGGCTGGGCTTGTATACTCTGGAATTTAGAAGAATGAGAGGGGACCTTATAAAAACATTCTAGGCAAAGTGGGACCCGTTGGGTCCCATGTTCACGCGGGAGGGCTGGTCCCCCGAAGACAATATTCCACCTCTCCACCAATTCCAATATTGGTGGCCTGAGGGGGGGCTTTCTGGAATGCTGGTATGGGTTCTTGGGGTGGCAGCTCAGTCCCTCAAGCCTGATGTGCTGGCAGCTCACTCACGGCTGATGGGTTGGCCGTTGACTCATGGCTACACCTTGAAATTCCATTTCAAGCAGGGTGCAAGGCCTCCAAATTCAAATCCATTTTCCTACCATTTCAAGCAGGGTGCAAAGCCACCAAATTCAAGTGCAGTTTCCTACCACTTCAAGCAGGGTGCAAGGCCACCGAACTCCAGTGCAGTTTCATACTGCTTTAAGCAGGATGCAAGGCCACCAAATTCAAGTGCAGTTTCATAACACTTCAAGCTGGATCCAAGGCCACCAAATTCAAGTGCAGTTTCGTATCACTTCAAGCAGGGTGCAAGGCCACAAAATACAAATGCAGATTCATACAATTTCATGCAGGGTAAACCTCCACAAAACCACACAAAACACCAAACACACAGTTCAGTAGACATTCAGTGTGTTCAGTTTATTCACAGCTCAGAGAAAGCTGCGACCTCTCCCTCCCCCATCATGCAGAGACTGAGCCACACCCACACTTCCGGGTTTTATAACCCCTCCCCCTCCCCGTGGAAAAGATGAGGCCTTCATGACAGGAGAGAGATTATCAACATTTTTTAAACACTAATAAAACTTTCATTTTTCATTGATGGGAAGACTCCTCTGCACCTGCTGAGTGGAGGGGGACTGAGTAAGATGGCCAAAAGTCACAGCCGTAAGTGGCAGAGTTTCATCTAAAATTAATATAGACTGCAAACAGGAAGTTAGCCAAAGCACCCAAGCCACCATTTGCGGTAGTGCCTATTCACTTCCAGCCAAAGCACCCAAGCCACCATTTGAAGTATTGCCTATTCACTTCAAGCCAAGGCCTCCAAGCCACCATTTGCAATAGTGCCTTTTCATTTCAGGCCAAAGCACCCTAGGCACCATTTGCAGTAGTGCCTTTTCACTTCCAGCAAAAGCCCCCAAGCCACCATTTGCGGTAGTGCCTTTTCACTTCCAGCAAAAGCACTCAAGCCACCATTTGCAGTAGAGCCTTTTCACTTCAAGCCAAAGCCCCCACACCACCATTTGCAGTAGTGCCTTTTCACTTCCAGCCAAAGCCCCAACCCACCATTTGCAGTAGTGCCTTTTCAATTCAAGCCAAAGCCCCCAAGCCACCATATGCAGTAGTGCCTTTTCACTTCCAGCCAAAGCCCCAACCCACCATTTGCAGTATGTGCAGGAGTAGGCCATTCGGCCCTTCAAGCCAGCACTGCCATTCAATGTGATCATGGCTCATTATCCACAATCAGTACCCCATTCCTGCTTTCTCTCCATATCCCCTGACTCCACCGGCCTCCACCGCTCTCTGAGACAGAGACTTCCACAGACTCACAACTCTCAGTGTGAAAAAGTGTTTCCTTATTTACGTTCTAAATGGCTTACCCCTTATTCATAAACTATGGCCCCTGGTTCTGGACTTCCCTAACATCGGGAACATGTTTCCTGCCTCTAGAGTGTCCAATTCCTTAATAATCTTATATGTTTCAATAAGATCCCCTCTCATCCTTCTAAATTCAGGAATGTACAAGCCCAGCTGTTCCCTTCTCTCAGCATATGACAGTCCTGCCATCCCGGTAATTAACCTTGTGAACCTACGTTGCACTCCCTCAATAGCAAGGATGTCCTTCCTCAAATTGTGAGACCAAAACTGCACACAATACTCCAGGTGTAGTATTACTGGGGCCCTGTACATCTGCAAAAGGACCTCTTTGCTCCTATACTCAACTTCTCTGCGGTCAAAATCCTCCCCTGTTCTCTACACCCTCAACTCATGAAACCTCTAACCCGCTTTCTCCGCATGTCCCTTCCTTCCAGAGAGAAGATCACCAGGAGTCATTGCGTCCCCACTTTTCTGAGGCCATCAGAAGTCTTCAGGAGGAACTTGGACCTGTCAACATTCGTGCTGCTCTACGTCCTGCCGTTGGCGGTGATCACCGTAGCCTCCGCCACCGTGAGCAAGAAGCTATGGCTGAGGAAAAGCATTGGCGCTGTCATGGTGGCCCAGGCCGCCGCTTAATGCCGCAGGAAGCAGAGGTCCATCTAGATGATCGTGCTGCTGGTGGTGGCTTTTGCCTTCTGTTGGTTCCCCCTCAATGTCTACACCTTCATGCACTCCGGCCAATTCAACAACACCCTCCACTTTGCCCTCCACTGTTGGAACCCCATCATCTACTGTTGGATGGACAACAGGTTCCGCTCCGACCTCATGACCCTTCTGGCCAAGTGTGGGGGGAGAAGGAGGAGAGGAGGCAAGATCGTGCCGCTCACCGCGGCCAGCGGAGATGGGAGGCAATCGGGGTGACATTGGACGACAAGCCTGGCCCGTCCACGGAGAATAGGAGTTTCTACCTTGTTGGGCACAGGGGTAAAAATGGGGAGGTGAGTACACTTTAGACTTTACAGATACCCTGTGGAAACTTAGTATCATGTAAAGCCCAGGTATTATGGCCCAAGGCATCTGTACCTGTGCTGTATTATTCTATGTTTAGTTTAGTTTAGTTCAGTTTAATTCACTTTAGGTTAATTTAGTTCAGTTACACTAGTTCCATGGTAGCCTACTTTTCCACCCATTCCTGCGCTCCAGGGGGCAATTTACAAACCTGAACGTCTTTGATATTTGGGAGGAAATGGGAGCAGCCGGAGGAAACCCACGTGGTCACAGGGAAAACTATACACGCACACACAAGCACAAGCATACACACACACATGCTCAAGCACACACACAGCACACACACGCACGCACACACGCAGAAGCACAAGCACACACACACACGCGCACACGCACACAAGCTTGCACACACACACACACACACACACACAAGCACATGCACACACACACACGCACACACGCACACACACACAAGCTTGCACACACACACACAAGCACATGCACACACACACACGCACACACACACGCACAAGCGCACACACACAAGCGCACACGCACACACACAAGTACACACACACACACACACGCACACACACAAGCACACACACAAGCACACACACACACATGCACACAGATACACACACACGCACGCACACACACAAGCACGCACACACGCAAGCACACACGCAAGCACACACACACACACACACACACACACACAGATACATACACTCACACACACAGGCACGAGCACACATCATGAAACAAGGATATGGCGGACCAATTGAATAACTACTTTGATTCCGTCTTCACTAAGGAAGACATAAATAATCTGCCGGAAATAGCAGGGGACCGGGGGTCAAAGGAGGAATTAAGTGAAATCCAGGTTAGTCGGGAAGTGGTGTTTGGTAAATTGAATAGATTAAAGGCCGATAAATCCCCAGGGCCAGATAGGCTGCATCCCAGAGTATTTAAGGAAGTAGCTCACGAAATAGTGGATGCATTAGTGATAATCTTTCAAAACTTTAGATTCTGGAGTAGTTCCTGAGGATTGGCGGGTAGCAAACGTAACCCCTCTTTTTAAGAAAACGGTGAATTACAGACCAGTTAGTCTAACATCGGTAGTGGGGAAACTGCTAGGGTCAGTTATTAAAGATGGGATAGCAGCACATTTGGAAAGTGGTGAAATCATTGGACAAAGTCAGCATGGATTTACGAAAGGTAAATCATGTCTGACGAATCTTGTGGAATTTTTTGAGAATGTAACTAGTAGCGTGGATAAGGGAGAACCAGTGGATGTGGTATATCTGGACTTCCAGAAGGCTTTCGACAAGGTCCCACATAAGATATTAGAATACAAACTTAAAGCATATGGCATTAGGGGTTCAGTATTGATGTGGATAGAGAACTGGCTGGCAAACAGGAAGCAAAGAGTAGGAGTAAACGGGTCCTTTTCACAATGGCAGGCAGTGACTAGTGGGGTACCGCAGGGCTCAGTGTTGGGACCCCAGCTATTTACAATATCTATTAATGATCTGGATGAGGGAATTGAAGGCAATATCTCCAAGTTTGCAGATGACACTCTGGGGGGCAGTGTTAGCTGTGAGGAGGATGCTAGTAGACTGCAAGGTGACTTGGATAGGCTGGGTGAGTGGGCAAATGTTTGGCAGATGCAGTATAATGTGGATAAATGTGAGGTTATCCACTTTGGTGGTAAAAACAGGAAAGCAGACTATTATTTAAATGGTGGCCGATTAGGAAAAGGGGAGATGCAGTGAGACCTGGGTGTCATGTTACACCAGTCATTGAAAGTAGGCATGCAGGTGCAGCAGGCAGTGAAAAAAGCGAATGGTATGTTAGCTTTCATAGCAAAAGGATTTGAGTATAGGAGCAGGGATGTTCTACTTCAGTTTTACAGGGTCTTGGTGAGACCACACCTGGAGTATTGCGAAAAGTTTTGGTCTCCAAATCCGAGGAAGGAAATCATTGCCATAGAGGGAATGCAGATAAGCTTCACCAGACTGATTCCTGGGATGTCAGGACTGTCTTATGAAGAAAGACTGGATAGACTCGGTTTATACTCTCTAGAATTTAGGAGATTGAGAGGGGATCTTATAGAAACTTACAAAATTCTTAAGGGGTTGGACAGGCTAGATGCAGGAAGAATGTTCCCGATGTTGGGGAAGTCCAGGACAAGGGGTCACAGGTTAAGGATAAGGGGGAAATCCTTTAAGACCGAGATGAGAAAGACTTTTTTTCACACAGAGAGTGGTGAGTCTCTGGAACTCTCTGCCACAGAGGGTAGTTGAGGCTATATTTAAGAGGGAGTTAAATGTGGCCCTTGTGCCTAAGGGGATCAGAGGGTATGGAGAGAAGGCAGGTACAGGATACTGAGTTGGATGATCAGCCATGATCATATTGAATGGCGGTGCAGGCTCGAAGGGCCGAATGGCCTACTCCTGCACCTAATTTCTATGTTTCTATGTTACATACACACACATTCGCACACACAGACACACAAACACACACACACTCACGGCACCCGAGGTCAGAATCGAACCCGGATCTCTGGCGCGGTGAAGCAGCAGTTCTACCAATTGCACCGCAGAGCCACCACATAATGTGGCAACATATACTTCTCGGAGTACAGAAATACAGCATGCAAACAAGCCATTCAGCCCATCTCGGCATAGTTTTTCATCTCCCCACATTCCCATCAACAACTCGCTGAATTCTACCACTAAACACACATTGGGGGGAAATTTGTATTTGATAAAGTCCCACATAGGAGATTAGTGGGCAAAATTAGAGCACATGGTATTGGGAGTAGGGTGCTGACATGGATAGAAAATTGGTTGGCAGACAGGAAATAAAGGGTAGGAATTAACGGGTCCCTTTCACAATGCCAGGCAGTGACTAGTGGGGTACCGCAAGGCTCGGTGCTGAGATCGCACTATTTACAATATACAAGGCAGGAACGGGGTACTGATTGTGGATCCATGATCACATTGAATGGTGGTGCTGGCTCAAAGGGCCGAATGGCCTACTCCTGCACCTATTGTCTATTGTCTATAATTTACAGAGGGCTAATTAACATACAAACTTGCACATCTTTGGGATATTAGTTTAGTTTAGAAATAGGGTGTGGAAACAGGCTCTTCACCCCACTGAGTCCGCACCGTGATCCCCGCACATTAACACTTAACACACACACACACTAGGGACAGTTTTACATGTATTACTAAGGCAATTAACCTGCAAACCTGTATGTCTTTGGTGTGTGGGTAGAATCTGCAGCACTCGGAAGAAATCGACGCGGTCGCAGAGAGAACGTGCAAGTTACCATTGAACACGTGTCTCCGCCGTGATGAGGCAGCGGCTCTACCTGCTGCGCCACAGTATTGCCTGGAATCTCTCCATTCTGTTAGTCCTGATATATGTTTATAAAGCCTTGACCAATTTTTTAAATTATTCCCTCTGCTGTGGTTTATGCCATGCATAGCTGAGTACTCCTGGACCATTGACAACTTACATTCAATATGTTCCTTTTCCATCAGAGTCACGTGAGTGATTCCGTGAAGACCCCGCCAATCCGCATGCGCGTCATTACGTCTGACACATGGCGCAGCGACCGGCTGGGAGGAGCAGCGCTTCTCCAGCGGTAAGTTTAAAAAAGCCTCAGGTAAGTGTCCAACTTGTTAGAGGTCGTTTCTGCGCTTGTTAAATCTTGTTACAGGAGGACAAGTCCAAGCATGGAGAAATCGTTGAGAGCAAGGCAAGCCGTTGCAAAAGTAAGTAAAGACAGCGGGAGTGTGGGTAGCGGGCGGCCGCCTAGTTCATCTACCGAGTCGCTAATAGCAAGACCAACGACTACAGACTTGGTGTCTGTGGGCACCGTGGCTGCGCCGGAGGGGCATAAGGCCACCAGAAAGTCTGCACGGCCGATAGACTCGGACGAGTCCGGTCGGGAGGGTTCTCCCTCATAAATGGATACCATGTTACGGATATCCAGGATGGAGCTCCTAATGGAGAGGATGCTCCATCAAGAGCGCCGGCCTCTCCAAGAGCCCGCGCCAGCAGCACCTACAGGGATGCCTAGAGTCTCCCTCTTGGAGGAGGAGAGCATAACGGGTCAGTATGATTCTGACGCCGAATCTGTGGGCTTAGCAGTGGAGGCTGTCCCAAGAGATGAAGGACATGAGCCAGAGGTCCCATTCCTGGCGGCAAGGTTTGCCATCCCAACAGACTCCGGAGAGCCGCTGGGTGAAGTGCTGGCTGCGAGTGTAAAATACTTGGCCTCACACCAGCTTCAGGAGCTGGCCATGGATGCAACGGCCAAGAGGTGCGAAACCCCGGCTAATTGTATCCTGCTTAAAGTGCCGGCTGTAAAATATGCCATCTGAGGCCATATGGGCGTAGGCATCCGGGCGCAGGAGATAAAGCTGCAAAGGGTGCTGAAGCTGCTCGCATCAGGCATTACGGCTTTCGGTAGGTCTGTGGATGGTGGGCACCTGACTGACATTCAGCAGGATGCCCTGGCTGTCATGTGCACTTTGAGATAAACTGCCTAAGGAAGAGCGCCATCCGCCCTACCATTAACCCGAGGTTCACTGCCCTGAGTAAGCCTAGTAACATCCAGCCACTGAATCTGCTGTTCGGGGAAGACCTCGCAAAGCGGGTGAAGGAGCTGGATGACGAGGCAAAAACCGTTGGGCTTATCAAGGTGCCAGTGACCAGCAGAACCCTTCAGAATCAGTACCCCTACAAGCGGTTTGCTGAAACCGGGCCCAACCGGCAATTCAATGTGCGCAGCTGGCGCACTCCAGCAGGAGTACGGGCAAACATGCCCTTTCCCTCCAGAACCAGGGGACAAAGAACTCCACCGGTAACCATGGAGGTATGTGGGTCTGGTTCTTGTCGAAACATATTGAGTGAGAATTACCTACCAGTTGGGGGGAGGTCACACTGGTTTCTGAAAGAATGGTATGAAATAACATCAAACTTGTTTGTACTGCAAAGTATACAAGGGTTTCGAATTGAATTTATTCCCAATTCGTGTCCACCCACACAGCATATACCAGAGCGGGCACTCATTTTCTCTCAAATGGAGAATTTGGAGGTTCAAACTGAAATTGGAAAATTATATTTAAAAGGTGTAATTGAGAAGACAGTTCATCAAACTCACCAATTCGTATCTAATATTTTTCCTAGACCAAAGAAAGATGGTGTGAGACGGATTATTTTGGACCTGACAGGACTTAACCCGTTTGTGCAGTATAATCATTTTTAAATGGAAACATTTGCTACTGCCAAGCAATTGGTTTCCAGAGGGTGATATATGGCATGTATAGATCTTAAGGATACATATTACTCAGTGCCTGTTCATAAAGAGTATTGGAGATATTTGAAATTTAGCTGCATGGGGAAAGTATGGCAATTTAAAGCACTGCCTAATGGGTTAACTTCAGCCGCTAGATTATTTACAAAGCTGCTCAAACGAGTACTGGGGTTACTCTGGGCTCACGGTCATATTGTAATGACTTATTTGGATGACATCTTAATAATTGCAAAAACCCGGGAGCCAGCTGAGTTATCGGTTTCAGCTGTTAAACTCATGGTTGATAGATTGGGATTTCTCATCCATCCAGCTAAATCAACATTAGTACCATTTAAAGTAATTGACTATTCAGCTCGCATGTCTGTGACTCACATGTCTATGACTCTGTCCAAGGGCAAGAGATTAGATTTAATTGAAGGCTGTATCAAGCTCTTGGGGGAGCAATCACCTTCAATTAGACATGTGGCCAGCTTGATTGGCAAATTGATAGCTGCCTTTCCTGCTGTGCAGTATGGACCTTTGCATTACCAAAATTTACAGAGGGCAAAGGTACAGGCACTCAGGATACATGCAGGTCATTTCAACAGGCCCATGCAATTACTATCTGAAGCCATTCCTGAAGTACAGTGGTGGATAAGAAACATTTCAAGTTGTTCTAGCAAAATTCGGATGGAAGCACCTTCAGTTGTTTTGCAGACTGATGTTAGTGCCATAGGTTGGGGTGCTACTGATACCATTTCTAGCTGTGGAGGCAGATGGAATATGCATGAGGTATATATTCTCCAATCACATAGAATTAATTATTTAGAGCTTTTGGGAGCATTTTACGGGCTAAAGGCTTATCGCCAAGCATCACTTATATGTTCAGCTTCAGATTGACAACAACACGGCAATATGTTAATCACATGGAGGGAATAAAGTCCGAATCTTGTGACAGATTGGCTAACCTTATTTGGCACTGGTGCATTAAAAATAACATTTGGGTTTCAGCTGTCTACTTGCCAGGCAGATTCAATATGGTGGCAGACACCAGGTCACGCAAATTCAATGACAACACAGAATGGATGTTGAATCATGATGTATTTAATGATATTTTTGTTCGGTATGGAATGCCAGATATCGATTTGTTTGCATCCAGACTCAATCACCAGGTACTGAAGTATGTTTCATGGGAAAAAGATCCAGGGGCAGTAGCGGTAGAAGCATGAAGCTTCACTGGGCGGAGTGTTTTTATATGCATTGCCCCCATTCTGCCTCATCAGTCGGAACTTGACCAATATCAAGCAGGACTCCACTTCACGAGTGTTGGTGGTACCCGACTGGCCTACACAGCCATGGTTCTCTCTCATTTCGGGCAGTATTACACAGCCTATTATGGTGGTCCCAAAACGTCACGATCTATTGGTGCACCCTGTGACTGGAGATCAACACCCGCTGTATGATCGTATTAATCTGTTAATTTGCAGATTCTAAGAAGGCCATACCTGGGTCTGGGACTATCCAATCGTACTGTGGATGTCATCACATCGTCCTGGAGGGATAGTACAAAAAAGCAGTACATCTCTCATGTCAGGAAATTGGAGGAGTTTTGTTTACATGGGAACATTACAAACCACACAGCCTCCATCCCAGATGTGCTCGAATTTCTGCCCAAGTTATATTTTAATGAAGGGTTGAGCTATAGTGCCATCAATCGTGCCAGGAGTGCCCTTTCATCGCACCTATGCCTGGGGTCGGAACATCAGTTTGTAGGATCTCATCCGTTAATATCCCGATTTATGAAGGGCGTTTTTAATTTCAAGGTACTCTGAAATCTGGGATGTGAGCTTGGTATTCACGCTGCTTCATCAGTGGGGTCCAGCCACATCCTTGTCATTGGCAAAGATTACCCTAAAGTTGGTCATGCTCATGGCGCTGGTGTCAGCGCAAAGGGTTCAGACTTTTCACAACTGCGTCTGGACAGGATGGCGTCATCAGGGAATGACGTTATGTTTTCCATCTATGATCTAATCAAACAAAGCAGACCAGGGGTGTATGGATTCAAGCTTGTACTGTCAGCATATCCCACGGATTTATGGCTGTGTTTAGTGGCGCACTTGCGTTGTTATAACCAAGAGGCTCAGAGGCTCCAAAGTAGCATTGCTTATTAGCCACAAAAAGCCACATATGAAAGTGTCCGTTCAGACCATTTCAAGGTGGCTGAAACAAGTGCTGGGTTGTGCAGGAGTTAATACTGGCAATTTTACATCTCACTCCACCAGGGCGGCATCAACGTCAGCAGCGAGGGCAATGGAAGTCCCTCTAGACCATATCCTCGCGGCCGCAGGATGGTGAAACAAATTGACTTTTCAGAGGTTTTATAATAAACCACTTATTGAACCCGGGGTGTTCGCCCACTCCGTTTTAAGTTCTGTTTCATAGCTTTCCCCTGGGAGAGAGGAGTCGCTATTGTGTTTTCTTTTGTTTATTTTTTGTGAATTAAGGCATCAACATGTTAATCAGTACCATATTTCAATGTATTGCTCATTATTCACTCCTCCTGACTCAACTGATGCAGTGTGAGACGCCTGGATTCGTTTCTACGGCATGAAATCACAGAGCTTTGAAATCTTCACAGAATCACTCACGTGACTCCGAAGTAAAATAGTAAGATTAAACAAGAACTTACCAGTTTGAAGTTTGATCTTTATTTTAAGAGGAGTTACGGTGAGCGATTACGTGCACACCGCTCCCGGCCCTCAATATCCTAAAGGTCAACTGGAATGTCTGGTTTATAATCTTACTATGTTACTTCAGTTACTGTTAGCTGTGATTTCACACCGCTGCTTTGAAGATTGACGCGCATGCGGACTGGCGGGGTCTTCACGTAATCGCTCATCGTAACTCCTAATAAAATTAAGATCAAACTTCAAACCGCTAAGTTCTCGTTTAAATTTACTATTATTAACTATACTCTTATGTACACAAAGTTCATGTTATTGAAGCAGAATTAGGTCATTCAACCCATCGTCTAATCAAAGCTGATCGATCTTTCCTCTCAACCCCATTCTCCTGCATTTCCCCGTAATCCCTGACACCCGTACTAATCATGAATCTATCTATCTCTGCCTTCAAAATATCCATTGGCCTTCACATCCTTCTGTGGCAAAGAATTTCAGATTCACCACCCTCTGACCTTTATCTCTTGCATCTCTGGTCAAAATCCTTCCCTCAATTGAGGGAATTGAGGAGAACCCTCAATTCATGAAAACTCTAACCTGCTTTCTTCACCTGTCCCATCCTTCCAGAGAGAAGATCATCTGAAGTCTTTACTTCCCCGATTTTCCGAAGCCTTCCGAAGTCTTCAGGAGGAAATTGCACCTGTAAACCTTCGCGTTGCTCTACCTCCTGCTGTTGGTGGTGATCACCGTAGCCTCAGCCGAGATGAACAAGAAGCTGTGGCTGAGGAAAACCATTGGTGCCGTCACGATGGCCCAGGCCACCACTCAACGCCGCAGGAAGAAGGGGACCATATAGATGATTGTGCTGCCGGTGGTGGCCTTTGCCCTCTGTTGGTTCCCCCTCAACGTCTACACCGTCCTGCTCCACGGCCGATGTGTCCAATTCAACAACACCCTCTACTTTGCCATCCACTGGGTGGCCGTGAGCAGCACCTTTTGGAGCCCCTCCATCTACCGTTGGATGGACAACAGGCTCCGCTCCGACCTCATGACCCTTCTAGCCAAGTGTGGGGGGAGAAGGAGGAGAAGAGGCAAGATCCTGGTGCTTCCTGCAGCCAGCAGAGACGGGAGGCAGTCGGGGAGAGATTGGAGGACAAGTCTGGCCCGTCCATGGAGAATAGGAGTTTCTACCTTGGTGGGTGCAGGGGTAACAATGGGGAGGTGAGTGCAGTGTAGACTTTAGAGATACAGCGTGGAAACATGGTATCATGTTTAGGCCAGGTATTGTGGGCCAAGCCATCTGTACCTGTGCTGTATTGTTCTATGTTTAGTTTAGTTCAGTTTAGATTAATTCAGTTTAGTTTAATTCAGTTTAGTTCAGTTCAGTTTAGTTTGCAGATAACAATCACAATCGACCACCTAAAATTCTTAAAGGATTGGACAGGCTAGATGCAGGAAAAATGTTCCCCATGTTGAGGGAGTCCAGAACCAGGGATCACAGTTTAAGAATAAGGGGTAGGCCATTTAGGACTGAGACGAGGAAAAACGTTTCATACAGAGAGTTGTGAATCTGTGGAATTCTCTGCCACAGAATAGTGGATGCCAATTCACTGGATGTTTCTACAGAGATAATCAGATTTAGCTGTTAGAGCTAAAAGAATCAAGGGATATTGGGAAAAGCAGGAACAGGATACTGATTTTAGATGATCAGGCACGATCATATTGAATGGCGATGCTGACTTGAAGGGCCAAACGGTCTTCTCCTGCACCTATTATCTGTTTCTGTGTTTCTACCCCGTACAAACTGGTTCTGCGTTATCCTACTTTCCCACCCACTCCCTGCGCTCCATGGGGCAACTTACAGAGGGCCCATTAACCTGCAAATCTGCACGTCTTTGGAATGTGGGAGGAAACCGGAGCACCCAGAGAGAACTCACATGGTCACAGGGAAAACTCCACACGCTCTCACACTCATACACTCGTACACGCACACACACAGCACTCGAGGTTAGGATCAAACCCGGAACTCGATGTGGCAACATATACTTTTCGGAGTAGAGAAATACAGCCTGCAAACAGGCCCTTCAGCCCATTGTGTCATTCTTTTTAATCTCCCCACATTCCTATCAACTCCCCGCCGAATTCTAAAACTCACCACACACTAGGGGGCAATTTACAGAGGGCTGATTAACATGCAAACCCGCACGTCTTTGGCATATTAGTTTAGTATAGCCGCACAAATGAAGTTCAGCCGCACCGATCAGCAATCCCCGCACATTAACACTACCCCACACACACACTTAATTCTGGCCAAATTGGAGAGGCCAAGACACTAAAACTGAGTAAAGGTTTCTGGGCTGCTAGACCATTTGGTCAATTTAAATGTGCCTTCTGCAGATATAGGACAAGCTGCAGAATGGTGCCAGTTTGTCTATAGTCTAGATAAGAGCTGCAGGAAGAGCATGGAAACATCTGCAGATCCTGACAATTAGGTGCAAATTGCATGGAATGGATTGGATGAATGCAAACCAGACATTCACATTGTATATAATGTTGAAAGCTTTACTTTGCTAGATGTTGATTGGATTAAGTATTGAACCTTGTCTGGGTTTCTTGAATATCAAGGCACATGTTACGATGTTTGTTTCCTCTTCGGAAGCACCGTTTGAATACATTGTATTAGTCACTGTATTATTGGGTTAGGGAAATGTCTATCATTTACTGTGTTGATCAATATCTGTTATTGGACTGTATAGAGACCACCCCTATGTGGTTCGACGGTGGTTAGGTATAGTAGTGGAATTGTAATTGTGTTTTGTCAAAATAAAGTTTAGATGCGTAAGTGCTTGACTCAGTGATTTTTGACTGAAATTACACTGGGGGGATGCTTAGAACGAGCTATTTACATTGGGGGCTCGTCCGGGTTCTCAAGGGACCCCCAAACACAAGTTTTCGCATTGATTTTCGGGACTTCGCTTGTCGGGGCAGATCGATCATTCACGGGCTGGGGAAAGGGTCCAACCGAGATTGTTAGAACAGAGTCTAGCAAGCAGGGGGTGTGGTTAGAACTCCTTTGGCTTTGGGCCCATAAAACAAGGCGGGGCGTGGCCACAGGTTGGTCGTAGTTGGCAGACGGCAGATGCTTTAACAAGAGCCTGACGCTCTTCGAGGGCGAGGGGTGGCCCATTGTCCAGATTTGGTATCCAATTGGTGGGGTATTTAAACACAGGTTAAAATAGGTCTGCGCATTGATCTATCTTTGCCGTGAGCGCTGATTGGAAAGGTGCGTTCTGAGAATTGGCATCGACTGCCAATGCGGAAAGGCTAGGCGCTGAACCCCTGGTTCTGAGCAGAGAGTGGTGTCTGCGTGAAGGTGTCTGAGTCCCTCCCTGGAGTGATGGATGAGGAACCTCGTAAAGGCACTGGGCTCGGTGGCAAGAGAATAGATTGGCTGGGAATACTCTAGTCCATTCGAGATTTCATTGGGCAAATTAATTTGAATTCGAGAGCCCGGGTATGTGGAGGGATACGCATCTGTGTCTACCAACCATAGACTGGTCAATCGTTTCACTGAACTCCTTTGCTCAGTCCGCCTGGACGTACCTGATAGCCCGGTTGCTAAACACTTTAATTCTCCTTCCCATTCCAACACTGAACTTTCTGTCCAAGGCCTCCTCTATTGTCAGTGAGGCTAAACGTAAATTGGAAGAACAGCCTCTCATATTGAGTTTGGGCAGCTCACATATCTAAAGCATTTAGTCAGTTTTTATATTCCCCAAAAGAGCATGAAAGAAAGCTTGCGGTGTATATAAAAACTGCCTGTAAAAGCTTATTTAGATATGTAAAAAGGAAAAGATCATGAAGACAAATGTAAGTCCCTTACAATTAGCAACGTGACTATATAATGGGAAACAAGGACATGGCAGAATAGGTAAAGGAGTACTTTGATTCTGTCTTCACTAAAGAAGACTCAAACAATCTCCCAGAAATACTAGGGAACCCAGGATTGAGTGGTAGCAAGGAACTGAAGCAAATCCACATTAGTCAGCAAATGGTGTTAGGTAAACTGTTGGAGTTCTTTTCAGAATGGCAGGTAGTGACTAGTGGGATGCCACAAGGTTCGGTGCTGGGACCCCAGTTATTTGCAATATATATATTAACGATTGAGACAAGGGAACTAAATGTAACATCGCCAAGTTTGCGAATAACAGAAAACTGGGTGGCAGTGTGAGCTGCGAGAAGGATGATATGAGGCTGCAGGGTGACTTGGATATGTTGGGTGAGTGGGCAGATGCATGGCAGATGCACTATAATGTGAATAAATATGAGGTGGCAAGAACAGGAAGGCAAATTATTATCAGAATGGTGTTAGATTAAGAAAAGTGGAGGTGCAACAAGACCTGGATGTGTTTGTACGACAGTCACTGCTAGAGAGCATGCAGTTACAGCAGGCAGTGAAGAAAGCTAATTACATGTGGCCTTCATTGCAAGAGGATTTGAGTTTAGGAGCAAGGAGGTCCCACTGCAGTTGTAAGTGAGACTGCACCTGGAGTATTGTGTGGAATTTTGGTCTCCTAATTGAGGAAGGACAATATTGCTATTGAGGGAGTGCAGCAAAGGTTCACCAGGTTAATTCCCGGGATGACAGGACTGACATACGATGAAAGAATGGGTCGACTGGCCTTGTATTCAATGGAATTTAGAAGGATGAGAGGGGATCTTACAGGAACATATAACATTTTTAAAGGATTGGATAGGCTAGATGCAGGAAAAATGTTTGCGATGTTGGGGGAGTCCAGAACAAGGGGTCGGAGAATAAGGGGTAGGCCATTTAGGACTGAGATGAGGAACAACTATGTTCAACCAGAGAGTTGTGAAATTGTGGAATTCTTTGCCACAGTAGGCAGTGGTGGCTGTTTTCAAGAGAGTTAGATTTAGGTCTTTAGAGCTAAAGGAATCAAGATATATGGGGGAAAAGCAGGAACAGGGTACTGATTTTAGATGATCAGCCATGATCATATAGAATGGCGGTGCTGGCTCGAAGGGCCAAATGGCCTACTCCTGCACCTATTTTTCTATGTTGCTAATCCAGTGGTGTTGATTTCTCTAACGTCAAGTCACCCCAGCATTCCCCCTCTCATCCCCATCCCTCCCCCACCCAAGTGGCACCAGCTTCTGGTTTTCACCCAACAAACAACTAACAATGGCCCATTTCCTTTATCGTTACTTTTTTGCATATCTTTAGAAACATAGAAATTAGGTGCAGGAGTAGGCCATTCGGCCCTTCGAGCCTGCACCGCCATTCAATATGATCATGGCTGATCATCCAACTCAGTATCCCGTACCTGCCTTCTCTCCATACCCTCTGATCCCCTTAGCCACAAGGGACACATCTAACTCCCTCTTAAATATAGCCAACGAACTGGCCTCAACTACCCTCTGTGGCAGAGAGTTCCAGAGACTCACCACTCTGTGTGAAAAGTCTTTCTCATCTCGGTCTTAAAGGAATTCCCCCTTATCCTTAAGCTGTGACCCCTTGTCCTGGACTTCCCCAACATCGGGAACAATCTTCCTAGCTTTAAGAATTTTGTAAGTTTCTATAAGATCCCCTCTCAATCTGCTAAATGCTAGAGAGTATAAACCGAGTATATCCAGTCTTTCTTCATAAGACAGTCCTGACATCCCAGGAATCAGTCTGGTGAACCTTCTCTGCACTCCCTCTATGGCAATAATGTCCTTCCTCAGATTTGGAGACCAAAACTGTACGCAATACTCCAGGTATTTTCATTTATTGTTCTATATCTCTCTACATTATCACCCATTTCTCTTTCCTGTGACTTTCAGTCTGAAGAAAGGTCTCGACCCAAAACGTCACCCATTACTTCTCTCCAGAAATACTGCCTGTCCCGCTGAGTTACTCCAGTTTTTGAGTCTTCGGTTTAAAACAGCATCTGCAGTTCTTTCCTACACAAAACCTCTGGATACCTATAATTCTATATATAAACCAGGCGGCAATTGATAGTCATACAGTGATAGAACATGGAAACAAGCCATTCGGCCCAACTTGCCCACACGGCCGACGTGATCCAGCTACACTAGTCCCACATGTTTGACCAAGGATCCTTCCAAATCTGTCCTATACATGTACCTGTCTAACTGTTTCTTAAATGTTGGGATTGTTCCTGACTCAACTACCTCCTCTGACAGCTTATTCCATGCACCCACCAACCTTTGTGTGTAAAAGTTACCCCACAGACTCCTCATAAATCTTTTCCCCTTCACCTTAAACTTTGTCCTCTGGTCCTTGCTCCACTTACTCTGGCCAAGAGACTCTGTGCCTCTGTGTAACTGGGACATTCC
This sequence comes from Okamejei kenojei, assembly GCA_035221665.1. NCBI lineage: Eukaryota > Metazoa > Chordata > Chondrichthyes > Rajiformes > Rajidae > Okamejei > Okamejei kenojei. The sequence continues at coordinate 190,262 of JAVHYY010000147.1, forward strand.
CTGACCACTGCACTGTGGACCTGGATCCTCACTGTTTATGGTCACCCCCAGCCGATGACTTATCAGGTGCCCAGGAGCGATCGTCCGTCTCTGCGCCCGGGGGCAGCAACACGGACTCCAGGATGGTGGCGAACCTGATGCATGGCTTGACCTGGAGTAAGGCCACGTCATCCTCGAAGGTGGTGGTGTTGAAGCCCGGGTGGCCCTGTATCTCGATGGGCTGAAAGGCCCGTTTCCACGCTGTGTCTCTGTCTCGTGTCCACGGAAAAACGACCGTCAATGCTGCAGGATGTGGCGGTGAAGCTAATTGACTGGCAACGCTGCCGGCAATCACTGGGTAAATGCTGTGTGCCGGCTTCAAAGGGGGGGGGGGGGGGGGGGGGAGATGCCTGCCACGTAACGAGGGGTTGGAGGAGTGGGGGTTGGAGGAGAGGGGGTTGGAGGAGAGGGGGTTGGAGGAGAGGGGGTGGTGTAAGGGAGAGCAGAGAGCCCATTGTCCACACCTCTACCAAATGACCTTTGTGTGGTGTGTTTAGTTGAGTTGTGTTGTTTATTTCAGTTTAGTTTAGTTTAGTTTAGGACAGTTTGTTTAATATAGTTTAGTTTAATTTAATTTAGGTGAGTTGAGTTGAGTACTGGACCCGAAACGTCACTCATTCCTTCTCTCCAGATATGCTGCCTGTCCTGTTGAGTTACTCCAGCACTTTGTGTCTATCTTCAGTTTAGTTTAGTTTTGTATTGTAGTCAGGTCAGTTTAGTTCAGTTCAGTTTGTGAGCATTGCTCAGAACGGTTACCTTCAGCTGGAGAATTCTCATTGACATGATTGATAAATAAACTTAGTAATGGTGACGAGTCTGATGTTAACTCCCTCTGTACTGGGAGGGTTCACACTCCCAGGGCAGGGTCAGGAGAGGAGCTGTTCTGCTGGCGGGGACGATTTAATGGAAGGTTTTGTTTGGCGGGGAGGAACAAAAGCAGTCAGACTTTGCAGTTCGAAGCTTTGTCGGACTGCGGAGACTTTCTTTGTTCAAAGATTCCTTTAATTCGTGAGGATTTGTCCGTGTATCTGGAAAGTCCTAGGAGCGGCAGTGGCTGGCGGAAGGCCATGTTTCACTTGAACTGGTGGGTGCTGAGTCTGGAGCAGTGACATCGGAAAGCTCCCTCCCACACCGACTTGCCCGGTCCAGGTGTGCTGGGTAAGAACGGCAACAGTGCCTTGGAATCAATGGATATGGGGGAAAAGCAGGAACGGGGAACTGGTTTAAGATGATCAGATATGGTTATAATACAATACAATTAATAGCCAAGTATGTTTTACATCATATGAGGATTTTCATTTGCCAAGTCAGTCATTTAAATAAAAAGCAACTGAACGCACTAAATACATTTAAACATAAACATCCACTGCAGTCACTCCTCCACATTCCTTACTGTGATGGAAGGCGAAAAAAGTTCAATCTCTGCCCTTCTTTGTTATATTAAATGGTGGTGCATGTTCGAAGGGCCGAATGACTCACTCCTGCACCTATTTTTCTATGTTTCTATATTGACATATGCAGCTACCAGCCAGTAATTGCAACACATTCACTGTAATTATCTTTGTACCATGTTTTACGCGGAACCGAGAAATTGCAGTCCAATGTCAGTTATTAACACCTTAGAAGTCCTTACCTTAGTACTCTGTTGCCTAGGGGACTAAGAAGTCATGAGCTTTGTATTATGTTTGATTTAAAGTACCGATTATTGTATTAACACTTCAATCTCCCTGACTTTTGGAATTCCTCCCCCATCAGGGAAAAGGTATAGAAGTGTGAAAACACACACCTCCAGAATCAGGGACAGTTTCTTCCCAGCTGTTATCAAACAACTGAATCATTCTACCACAACCAGAGTGCAGTTCAGAACAACAATCTACTTTTTTGATGACCCTTGGACATCCTTCATCGGACTTTGCTGGCTTTACCTTGCACGAAACGTTACTCCCTTATCCTATATCTATACACTGCAAATGGATCGATTATAATCATGTATTGTCATTCTGCTGACTAGTTAACATGCGACAAAAAGCTTTTCACTGTACTTTGCTACACGTAACAAATAACTAAACTAAAGAGGAATCCGACGTGGGGGTTCCACCGAGAACAAAGAGGGACCATTGGGGAATTTATTCAACACTTTGTAACCCTGTCAGTGCCCTATTGGTGGCGACCCCTTGCAGACTTTGTTTATAGTCTGCACAACAAAGAATTTCACTGTTACATGTCACGTGTGATAATAAAGTTTCATTCATGCATTCATTCATTCACTCACACACTCACCTGATATTGTCTTCTTCCAGATAAGTTACTGGACTGAAAGCTAGTGTTCTAGAGGATTAAATCAATGACATGAGTTCAAATCTCAACCTAGCAGATGGAGAATTTAAATACAAGTAATTAAATAAATTGTCATTTAAAATAAATGTCAGACTGAATAGTAATGATCAGACTAAATGTAATTTTTTTCAGATCGAGTCTGAAGAAGGTTTCCGACCCGAAACGTCACCCATCCCTTTTCTCCAGACAGGCTGCCTGACCCGTTGAGTTACTCTAGCACTTTGTGTCTATCTTTGGTATAAAGCAGCACCTGGAGTTCTTTGTTTCTACTGAACATAACTATCCACCTGCTCACTGATATCCTTGAATGAAGGAAATTGTCCTGAACCTGTTTTGAATCCAGAAATGACATGCAAGGCAGGCGCATCTAGGGATGAACTGTAATTGCCTGTTTTCCCACAATATCCACACCCACAAACAAATACCGAAATGTATTTTAAAAATTGATCAGTAGATTATAAACATATATCAGGAATAACAGAATGGAGAGATCCTGGGCGGCACTGCGGTGCAGCAGGTGGAGCTGCTGCCTCACCACCCCAGAGAACCAGGTTCAATCATAACTTGCATGTTGTCTCCGTGACTGAATGGGTTAGCTCCGGGCGCTCCAGTTTCTTCCCACATTCCAAAGACGTACAGGTTTGTAGGCTAATTGGCTTGGTATAAATGTAACATTGGCTCTCGTGTGTGTAGGGTAGTGTTAATGTGCATGGATCGCTGGTCGGTGTGGACTAGATAAGTGAAGAGGAAAAGATTAGTGTAGACAAATGTAGATAATTTACTGTCAGATAAAGGTGAATTTATAATGCAAAACAAGGAAATGTTACACCAGTTAAATAAGTACTTTGGTTCTGTTCTCACTTATGCCCCTGTCCCACTTAGGAAACCTGAACGGAAACCTCTGGTGACCTTGCGCCCCACCCAAGGTTTCCATGAGGTTCCCGGAGGTTTTGGTCCCTCTCCCTAATGGTCGAATGTGGTTTCCGCGTGGGCGAGGCTTCTTCTGCATTCCTTCGATTATTTCAACAAAATCAAAATCGGCCTCGACTAAAAATAAGTTGCCATTTGGTCGAAGCCAGTGGAGTGGGTCGCTATTTACTTACACGCAATCGAAAGCAATCTCCTTCGCTGACCGGCCATTTTGATTGGCTCATTGGAGTTTCACGACCTAGAAGGGCCCACCGGAAGGTAAAATGCCCGGTAACTTTATTAAACTTCTTGAATCTGTCTCCACTCCTTCTCCCCCCCCACTTCTCTCCCCCCTTCTCTCTCCCCTTCTCTTCCCCCCTCCCATGCTCTCTAAAGGACTTACCGTGCTCTGTGGCAGCCGTTTACCTTCCTCTTCATTGCGCAGACAGCGCTCCTCCGCTGTCCCTAGCCCCCACCTTCGCGATATGTTTGTGTGTGTGTGTGTGGTCAGTCGCAAAGATCCAATAGGATCTTTGGTCAGTAGATGCAGCTCACGCTTCGGTCGAGGTTTTCTGGAATTTTTTTAGGATGTAACAAGTAGAATGGATAAGGGAGAGCCAGTGGATGTGGTGTATCTGACCTTTCGAAAAGCCTTTGACAAGGTCCCACACAAGAGATTAGAGTGCATTATTAGAGCACATGGAGGAAGGGTATTGACATGGATAGAGAACTGGTTGGCAGACAGGAACCAAAGAGTAGGAATTAATGAGTCCTTTTCCGAATAGCAAGCAGTAAATAGTGGGGTGCCAAAAGGCCCAGTGCTGGTACCCCAGTTATTTACAATATACATTAACGATTTAGAGGAGGGAATTAAATGTAACAACTCCATGTTTGCAGATGACACAAAGTTGGGTGGCAGGGTGAACCGCAAGCAGAATGCTATGCAGCTGGGCTTGTATACTCTGGAATTTAGAAGAATGAGAGGGGACCTTATAAAAACATACTAGGCAAAGTGGGACCCGTTGGGTCCCATGTTCACGTGGGAGGGCTGGTCCCCCGAAAACAATATTCCACCTCTCCACCAATTCCAATATTGGTGGCCTGTGGGGGGGCTTTCTGGAGTGCTGGTATGGGTTCTTGGGGTGGCAGCTCAGTCCCTCAAGCCTGATGTGCTGGCAGCTCACTCACGGTTGATGGGTTGGCCGTTGACTCATGGCTATTTTTTGAAATTCCATTTCAAGCAGAGTGCAAGGCCTCCAAATTCAAATCCATTTTCCTACCATTTCAAGCAGGGTGCAAGGCCACCAAATTCAAGTGCAGTTTCTTACCACTTCGTGCAGGGTGCAAGGCCACCAAATTCAAGTGCAGTTTCCTACCACTTCAAGCAGGGTGCAAGGCCACCAAACTCCAGTGCAATTTCATACTACTTCAAGCAGGATGCAAGGCCACCAAATTCAAGTGCAGTTTCATAACACTTTAAGCTGGATCCAAGGCCACCAAATTCAAGTGCAGTTTCATACCACTTCAAGCAGGGTGCAAGGCCACCAAATACAAATACAGATTCATACAATTTCATGCAGGGTGAAACCTCCACAAAACACCAAACACACAGTTCAGTAGACATTCAGTGTGTTCAGTTTATTCACAGCTCAGAGAGAGCTGCGACCTCTCCCTCCCCCATCATGCAGAGACTGAGGCACGCCCACACTTCTGGGTTTTATAGCCCCTCCCCCTTCCCCTGATGAGGCCTTCATGACAGGAGAAATATTATCAACATTTTTTAAACACTAATAAAACTTTCATTTTTCATTGATGTGAAGAATCCTCTGCACCTGCTGAGTGGAGGGGGACTGAGTAAGATGGCCAAAAATCACAGCCGTAAATGGCAGAGTTTCATCTAAAATTAATATAGAGCGCAAACAGGAAGTTAGCCAAAGCACCCAAGCCACCATTTGTGGTAGTGCCTTTTCACTTCCAGCCAAAGCACCCAAGCCACCATTTGCAGTAGTGCATTTCACTTCCAGCCAAATCCCCAAGGAACCATTTGCAGTGGTGCTTTTCACTTTATGCCAAAGCCCCCAAGCCACCCTTTGCAGTAGTGCCTTTTCACTTCCAGCCAAAGCCCCCAGGCCACCATTTGCAGTAATGCCTTTTCACTTCCAGCCAAAGCCCCCAACCCACCATTTGTAGTAGTGCCTTTTCATTTCCAGCCAAAGCCACCCAAGCCACCATTTCCAATAGTGCCTTTTCACTTCCAGAAAAAGCCCCAACCCACTTTTTGCAGTAGTGCCTTTTCACTTCAAGCCTAAGCCTCCAAGCCACCATATGCAGTAGTGCCTTTTCACTTCAAGCCAAAGCCCCCAAGCCACCATTTGTAGTAGTGCCTTTTCACTTCCAGCTAAAGACCCCAAGCCACCATTTGCAGTATGTAGGGTGTAAGTTGCAACATGAGTTAAAACTGGCATGTAACAAAGGTAATGCCACTGTGGTGATGGGGGATTTTAATATGCAGGTAGACTGGGAAAATCAGGTTGGTTCAGGACCCCAAGAAAGAGAGTTTGTAGAATGCCTCCGAGATGGATTCTTAGAGCAGCTTGTAATGGAGCTGACCAGAGAAAAGGCAATTCTGGATATAGTGTTGTCCAATGAACCAGATATGATAAGAAAATTCGAGGTAAAGGAACCGCTTGGAGGTAGTGATCATAATATGATTAGTTTTAATCTGCAATTTGAGAAGGAGCACGTTAAATCGGAAGTGGCAGTGATGCAGTTGAACAAAGGGGGCCATGAAGGCATGAGAGGGGAGCTGGCCAAAGTAGACTAGAAAGGGATCCTAACAGGAATGACGGTGGAACAGCAATGGCAGGAATTTCTGGGCATAATCCGGAAGACGCAGGATTATTTCATTCCAAAAAGGAAGAAAGATTCTGAGGGGAGTAGGAGGCAATCGCGGCTGACAAGAGAAGTTAGGGATAGAATAAAACTAAAGGAAAAGATGTACAATACAGCAAAGAGTAGTCAGAAGCCAGAGGATTGGGAAACTTTCATAGGACAACAGAAGGAAACAAAACAGGCAATACGGGCTGAAAAGATGAAGTATGAGGGGAAACTGGCCAGGAATATAAAGAAGGACAGTAAAAGTTTCTTTAGATATGTTAAGGGAAAAAAAGTAGCAAAGTCAAATGTGGGTCCCTTGAAGGCAGACACGGATGAAATAATTATGGGCAACAAGGAAATGGCAGAAGAGTTGAATAGGTACTTCGGACCTGTCTTCACTAAGGATCAGTTCCTGTGGATTGGAGGATTGCTAATGTTATCCCACTTTTCAAGAAAGGAGCAAGAGAGAAAACGAGGAATTACAGACCAGTTAGGCTGACTTCGGTGGTGGGAAAGATGCTGGAGTCAATTATTAAAGAGGTAATAATGGAGCATTTGGATAGCAGTAAAAGGATTAGTCCAAGTCAACATGGATTTATGAAAGGAAAGTCATGCTTGACCAATCTTCTGGAATTTTTTGAGGATGTGACAAGTAAAATGGATGAAGGGTTGCCAGTGGATGTAGTGTATCTAGACTTTCAGAAAGCCTTTGATAAGGTCCCGCACGGGAGACAGGTGACTAAAATTAGAGCACATGTTATTGGGGATAGGGTGTTGACATGGATAGAAAATTGGTTGGCAGACCGGAAGCAAAGAATAGGAGTGTACGGGTCCTTTTCAGAATGGCAGGCAGTGGCGAGTGGAGTGCCGCAAGGCTCGGTGTTGGGGCCGCAACTGTTTACCATTTATATTAATGATTTGGAAGAGGGAATTAGGAGCAACACTAGCAAGTTTGTGGATGACACAAAGCTGGTTGGCAGTGTGAACTGTGAAGAGGATGTTAGGAGGTTGCAGGGGGACCTGGACAGGTTGAGTGAGTGGGCAGATGCATGGCAGATGCAGTATAATATAGATAAATGTGAGGTTATCCATTTTGGTGGCAAAAACAAGGGGGCAGATTATTATCTCAATGGGGTTAGGTTAGGTAAGGGGGAGGTACAGCGAGACCTGGGTGTCCTTGTACACCAGTCACTGAAAGTTGGCATGCAGGTACAACAGGCAGTGAAGAAAGCTAATGGAATGTTGGCCTTCATAACAAGAGCATTTCAGTACAGGAGTAAAGAGGTTCTTCTGCAGTTGTATAGGGCTCTGGTGAGACCACATCTGGAGTATTGTGTACAGTTTCGGTCTCCTAATTTGAGGAAGGACGTCCTTGTGGATGAGGCAGTGCAGCGTAGGTTCACGAGATTGATCCCTGGGATGGCGGGACTGTCATATGAGGAAAGATTAAAAAGACTAGGCTTGTATTCACTGGAGTTTAGAAGGATGAGGGGCGATCTTATAGAAACATATAAAATTATAAATGGACTGGACAAGCTAGATGCAGGAAAAATGTTCCCAATGTTGGGCGAGTCCAGAACCAGGGGCCACAGCCTTAGAATAAACGGCAGGTCATTTAAGACTGAGGTGAGAAAAAACTTTTTTACCCAGAGAGTTGTGAATTTATGGAATTCCCTGCCACAGAGGGCAGTGGAGGCCAAATCACTGGATGGATTTAAGAGAGAGTTGGATAGAGATCTAGGGGCTAGAGGAGTCAAGGGATATGGGGAGAAGGCAGGCACGGGTTATTGATAGCGGACGATCTGCCATGATCACAATGAATGGCTTGAAGGGCCGAATGGCCTCCTCCTGCACCTATTTTCTATGTTACTGGTAGTGCCTTTTCACTTCCAGCCAAAGCACTCAAGCCACCATTTGCAGAAGGGCCTTTTCACTTCAAGCCAAGGCCCCCAAGCCACCATTTGCTATAGTGCATTTTCACTTTAAGCCAAAGTCCCCAAGCCACCATTTGCAGTAGTGCCTTTTCACTTCAAGCCAAATCCCTGTAGCCACAATTTGCAGTAGTGCCTTTTCACTTCAAGCCAAATACCCAAGCCTCCATTTGCAGTAGTGCTTTTTCACTGCCAGCCAAAGCCACCAAGCCAATATTTCTAGTAGTGCCTTTTCACTTCCAGCCAAAGCCCCCAAGCCACTATTTACAGTAGTGCCTTTTCACTTCAAGCCAAAGCACCCAAGCCACACTTTGCAGTAGTGTCTTTTCACTTCATGCCAAAGCCTCGAAGCCAGCATTTGCAGTAGTGCCTTTTCACTTCAAGCCAAAGCACCCAAGCTACCATTTGCAGTTGTGCCTTTTCACTGCCAGCCAAACCCCCCAAGCCAATATTTCTAGTAGTGCCTTTCCAGTTCCAATCAAAGCCCCCCGAGCCACCATTCGCAGTTGTGCCTTTTCACTTCCAGTCAAAGCACCCAAGCTACCATTTGCAGTAGTGGTTTTTCACTGCCAGCCAAACCCCCCAAGCCAATATTTCTAGTAGTGCCTTTCCAGTTCCAATCAAAGCCCCCGAGCCACCATTTGAAGTACAGCCTTTTCACTTCAAGCCTAAGCCCCCAAGCCACCATTTGCAGTAGTGCTATTTCACTTCCAGCCAAAGCCCCCAAGACACCATTTACAGTAGTGTATTTTCACTTCAAGCCAAAGCCCCCAAGCCAACATTTGAAGTAGTGCCTTTTCACATGCAGCCAAAGCACCCAAACCACCATCTGGAGTAGTGCCTTTTCACTTCAAGCCAAAGCCCCCAAGCCACCATTTGCAGTAGTGCCTTTTCACTTCCAGCCAAAGCCTCCATGCCACCATTTACAGTAGTGCCTTTTCACTTGAAACCAAAGCCCTCAAGCCACCATTTGCAGTAGTGCCTTTTCACTTCCAGCCAAAGCCCCAATCCACCATTTACAGTAGTGCCTTTTCACTTCAAGTCTAAGCCTCCATGCCACCATTTTCAGTAGTGCCTTTTCACTTCAGGCCAAAACCCCCAAGCCAACATTTGAAGTTGTGCCTTTTCACTCCAGCCAAAGCCCCCAAGCCACCATTTCCAGTAGTGCCTTTGGGTGGAACTGAGAAATGGGAACCGTATAGCAACACTTTTAGGGGTGTATTATAGACCACCAAATGGGGAGCGAGAATTGGAAGAGCAAATATGTAAGGAGATAGCAGATATTAGTAGTAAGCACAAGGTAGTGATTGTGGGAGGTTTCAATTTTCCAAAAATAGACTGGGAAACACATTCTGTAAATGGGCTGGATGGCTTGGTGTTTGTAAAATGTGTGCAGGATAGTTTTTTTGCAGCAATACATAGAGGTATCGACCAGAGAAGGGGCAGTGCTGGACCTCCTGTTAGAAAATGAGGCAGGTCAGGTGACGGAGGTATGCGTTGGTGAGCACTTCGGGACCAGTGATCACAATACCATTAGTTTCAATATAATTATGGAGAGAGTCAGAACTGGACCTAGGGTTGAGATTTTTGATTGGAGAAAAGCTAACTTTGAGGGAATGCGTAAGGATTTAAAAGGAGTGAATTGGGACATTTTGTTTTATGGGAAGGATGTAGAAGAGAAATGGAGGACATTTAAAGGGGAAATTGTAAGAGTACAGAATCTTTATTTTCTTGTTCGGTTGAAAGGAAATAGTAAAGATTGGAAAGCGCCATGGTTTTCAAAGGAAATTGGACACTTGTTTCTAAAAAAGAGATATCTACAATAATTATAGGAGGCATGGAGTAAATGAGGTGCTAGAGGAGTATAAAGAATGTAAAAAGAATCTTAAGAAAGAAATTAGAAAGGCTAAAAGAAGATGAGGTTGCTTTAGCAAGAAAGGTGAAAGTAAATCCAAAGGGTTTCTACAGCTATATTAATAGAAAAAGGATAACGAGGAATAAAATTGGACCATTAGAGAGCCAGAATGGACAGCTATCTGCAGAGCCAAAAGAGATGGGTGAGATATTGAACAATTTCTTTTCTTCGGTATTCACCAACGAGAAGGATATTGAACTCTGTGAGGTAAGGGAAAAGAGTAGAGGAGCTATGGAAACTATGAGATTCAAAGAGGAGGATAGGATATTCCCTAGAACATTGAGGGAAGTTAGTGTAGAAATAGCAGGAGCTATGACAGAAATATTTCAAATGTTGTTAGAAACGGAAATAGTGCCGGAGGATTGGCGTACTGCGCATGTTGTTCCATTGTTTAAAAAGGGTTCAAAGAATAAACCTAGTAATTATAGACCTGTTAGTTTGACGTCAGTGGTGGGCAAATTAATGGAAAGGATACTTAGAGATAATATATATAAGCATCTGGATAAACAGGGTCTGATCAGGAACAGTCAACATGGATCTGTGCCTGGAAGGTATTGTTTGACAAACCTTCTTGAATTCAAATGAAAATAGGACGTACATGGTTAATGGTAGGGAATTGAAGAATGCTGTGGAACAGAGGGATCTAGGAATAACTGTGCATAGTTCCCTGAAGGTGGAATCGCATGTAGATCCGGTGGTAAAGAAAGCTTTTGGTGTGCTGGCCTTTATAAATCAGAGCATTGAATATAGGAGAAGGGAAATAATGTTAAAATTGTACAAGGCATTGGTAAGACCAATTCTGGAGTATGGTGTACAATTTTGTTCGCCTAATTATAGGAAGGATGTCAACAAAATACAGAGAGTACAGAGGAGATTTACTAGAATGTTACCTGGGTTCCAGCAACTAAGTTACAGAGAAAGGTTGAACAAGTTAGGTCTTTATTCTTTGGAGCGCAGAAGGTTAAGGGGAGACTTGATTGAGGTCTTTAAAATGATGAAAGGGATAGACAGAGTTGACATGGATAAGCTTTTCCCATTGAGGGTAGGGAAGATTCAAACAAGAGGGCATGACATGAGAATTAAGGGACAGAAGTTTAGGGGTAACATGAGGGGGAACTTCTTTAGTCAGAGAGTGGTGGCTGTGTGGAATGTGGAAGTGGTGGAGGCAGGATTGATTTTAACATTTAAAAGTAAAGTGGATAAGTATATGGACGGGAAGGGAATGGAGGGGTATGGTCTGAGTGCAGGTAGATGGGACTAGGGGAAAATAAATGGTCGGCACGGACTGGAAGGGCCGAGAGTGCCTGTTTCCGTGCCGTAATTGTTATATGGTTATATGGTTATATGGTTTTCACGTCAAGCCAAAGTCCCCAATCCAGCATTTGCAGTAGTGCCTTTTCACTTCATGCCAAAGCATCCAAGCCACCATTTACAGTAGTGACTTTTCACTTCAAGCAAAAGCACCCAAGCCACCATTTGCAGTAGTGCCTTTTCACTTCAAGCAAAAGCCCCCAAGCCACCATTTCCAGTAGTGCCTTTTCAAATCCAGCCAATGCCCCCAAGCCACCATTTGAAGTAGTGCCTTTTCACTTCAAGCCCAAGCCACCATTTGCAGTAGTGCCTTTTCACTTCAAGCCTAAGCCCCCAAGCCACCATTTGCAGTAATGCCTTTTGACTTCATGCCAAAACCTCCATTTGCATTAGTGCCTTTTCACTTCAAACCAACCTTATTTTCATTTTCAATCCACAGTAAGAGCACTCACAGTTATGTAGACATGTGTCTAGTGCTATTCAGAGCTCAGAGATACGTGACCCTCTGGTTCCTCCATCTTACAGTGACAGAGTGAGGCACACGACTTCCTGGTTCTATAGTCCCTCCCCCTCCCTCCAGCAGGGGCAGCAGGGAGAATGGGGAATTAGTTAAAAACATTAATATATCTCTGATTTTTCATCGATGGGAAAAATCCTGTGGTCCCGGAAGGCGGACGGGTGCTCTGTGCGAGCTGGTCAAAAATGACGGCCGTAGGTGGCGGCGTTCTCTCGGAAATCACAGCACAACGAGCCAAAACTGGTCAAGATCAAACTTTAAGTAATAAAGATAAAATTATTAAAGGATTGGACAGGCTGGATGCAGGAAAAATGGTCCCCATTTTGGGGAAGTTCAGAACCAGAGGTCACATTTTACAAATAAGGGATAGGCCATTTAGGACTAAAATGAGGAAAAACTTTTGCACCCAGAGAGTTGTGAAAACTTTTGCACCCAGAGAGTAGAATACTCTGCCACAGAAGGCAGTGGAAGCCAATTCACTGGATAATTTTCAAGAGAGAGTTAGATTTAGTTCTTAGGGCTAAAGGAATCAATGGATATGGGGAAAGAGCAGGAACTGGGTACCGATTTAAGATGATCAGACATGATTACAATACAATACAATAATACTTTATTAGTCAAGTATGTTTTACAATATACGAGGAATTTCATTTGCCAAGTCAGTCATACAAATAAAAAGCAACGGAATGCAAAAAATACATTTTAACATAAACATCCAGCACAGTGTCTCCTCCACATTCCTCACTGTGATGGAAGGCGAAAAAAGTTCAATCTCTGCCCTTCTTTGTGATATTGAATGGCGGTGCATGTTCGAAGGGCCGAATGACTCACTCCTGCACCTATTTTTCTATGTTTCTATATTCATTGTCCATACCTTGAGACATGCAGCACTCAGAAGCTACCAGCCAGTAATTGCAACACATTCACTGTCATTATCTTTGTAACATGTTTTACGCGGAACCGAGAAGTTGCAGTCCAATGTCAGTTATTAACACCTTAGGTGTCCTTACCTTAGTACTCTGTTGCCCAGGGGACTAAGAAGTCGTGACCTTTGTATCATGTTTGATTAAAGTACCGATTCTTTTATTAACACTTCAATCTCCCTGACTTTCGGAATTCCTCAGTTGGCTCTTTTTGATGTATAAATGCACTGCTGTGATGACTTAAAATTGGCATCGTGATTACAGCCTTTGACTGAGACACTTCTACCTTTGTGCAAGTAAAATAAACTAGTAAGATTAAATGAGAACTTACCAGTTTGAAGTTTGATCTTGATTTCATGAGGAGTTACGTTGGTGATTACGTGAAGAAGGCCCGCCAGGACGCCTGCGCAGCAAACTTCAAAGCAGCGGTATGAAATCACAAATAAACAACACCGAAGTAAACAGTAAGATCAGTGACTCGAGAACTACCAGATGATCTTTTATGAGAGAGGGTTGGGCATGGTGGGCACATAATCACCAACGTAACCCCTCATAAAATCAAGAACATGGGACTCTGTCGCTTAGAGGCAGCAACTCTACTGCTGCATCATCCTGCCAAACTATGCACAGACTCTGTATCCTCCTCTTTGCTCCATCTAGTTTTGAGTTTGACTTGAGCATGGCCCAATATCACAGCAAAAACAGTCACATTGCAGGTACATGGAGCTGCACGGTGGCGCAGCAGTAGAGCTACTGCCTTACTGCATCACAGAAACGGCTTCCAAACATCCTCTAGTGTGCAGTCTACAAACGAAATAGTTATGTCTTAAAAAGGGATAACTATTACCAACAAGGCATAATTGAATCTCTTTGCATGTGTGTGTATTATGTGCAGCGTTATGGGCCTGTCCCGCTTAGGCGTCTATTTAGGTGAGTGCAGGAGAATCTACTCTGCTCACATGGTCGCCACATCTTCGCTGGTGGTCTCTGGTGAGTCTCCTTCTTGGTTGCGAGGAATTCCACATTCTGGGAACTAGTCCTGGCATCAGTGTAGTCGCCGTAGATTTTTCAAAATGTTGAAAATTTTTCTGCAACCAAAATCTGATCGCCATGGAGATAATTGATAATCCTGTAGTCGTAGGTGCAGTTTTAGTGGGGTTGCAATGTAATTGTAGGTAGTGGAGGTAGTCGTAGTTAGTTTTAGTTAATTGCCTTTGCTGACCAGTCATTTTCATTGGCTCATTGGGGAAAAAAAACGCAAGCAAGAGTTTTCAGAACCAAGGATAACCGACCAGTAATGTTAAATATCCACTGAACTTCACAGCTGCGTATCTCTGGCTTCTTAAATGTTGTCTCGCTTCTTCAAAGTTGTCTCAACTCCTTCTCCACCCCCCCCTTCCTCTTTTAAAGGACTTACTGTACACTATGCTAGCATATGCGCATACACAGAGCCCTGGGAGGGTGGCACAGTGGTTGAGTTGCTGCCTCAGTGCCAGAGACCCGAGTTCGATCCTGACTTTGGATGCTGTCTGTATGCGCTTGGGCAGCTTACAACAGTGGTCAAATTTTCATTCCTCCAACTAAAAGTAAAACTTCATCCACATCTCTCACCCACACAAGTCGTACCAGTGTAATCATGAGTTGCCTTTCTGTTGATTGGTTAGCACGTAACAAATGTTTTTCACAATACCATGGTACACATGAAAAATAAACTAAATTGAAACTGAAATCGTCTTGATGAGTCTCATTGTTGGTATCATTTTCACTTAGGGCACAGCTGACAATGGCCTGTTGATCTGCGGTTTCTACCATTGCAGAGGGACCTCTCCCCGTCGTGGAAGCACAAACTCCATCGGTAGCTCCAGTCCACAGGCCGCTCAGCCCTCCGTCCATCTGCCAGCCCCTCCGCCTCTCCCAGACACTGAGACAAGGGAGCTGTTGGTTTGAGACTCTCTCCAACCCTCTCGCTTCTGAGCTGTCACCTCTCCTCCCTCACATCTTCCTCTCTCACCTCTCCCTCTCTCACGTCTTGGTCTCTCACCTCTCCCTCTCACCACTACCTCCCTCCCTCCTCTCTCTCTGCCCCGTCTCCATCTACAACTTGCCTCTGCCAATGTTGTGAGCAGAGCCTGTGTCGTCCTCCCCTGGTCTGCCGAGGTTCTGCTGCTGAGACCGGTCGCTGGTTTCTACACACAGTTTGCAGACATTATGAGACCAATGGGCAGCAGGAAAAGGAGAAAACCCATGCGGTCTCAATGAGAATGTGTCAACTTCGTACTGACAACACCCGTAGTCAGGATAGAACATGGGACTCTGTCGCTTAGACGCAGCAACTCTACTGCTGCATCATCCTGCCAAACTATGCACAGACTCTGTATCCTCCTCTTTGCTCCATCTAGTTTTGAGTTTGACTTGAGCATGGCCCAATATCACAGCAAAAACAGTCATATTGCAGGCACATGGAGCTGCACGGTGGCGCAGTAGTAGAGCTACTGCCTTACTGTGTCACAGAAACGGCTTCCAAACATTCTCTAGTGTGCAGTCTAAAAACGAAATAGTTATGCCTTAAAAAGGGATAACTATTACTAACAAGGCATAATTGAATCTCTTTGCGTGTGTGTGTATTATGTGCAGCGTTATGGGCCTGTCCCGCTTAGGCGTCTATTTAGGTGAGTGCAGGAGAATCTACGCTGCCCACATGGTCGCCACATCTTCACTGGTGGTCTCTGGTGAGTCTCCTTCTTGGTTGCGAGGAGTTCCACATTCTGGGAACTAGTCCTGGCATCAGTGTAGTCGCCGTAGATTTTTCAAAATGTTGAAAATTTTTCTGCAACCAAAATCTGGTCGCCATGGAGATAATCGATAATCCAGTAGTCATAGGTACAGTTTTAGTGGGGTTGCAATGTAGTTGTAGGTAGTGGAGGTAGTCGTAGTTAGTTTTAGTTAATTGCCTTTGCTGACCAGTCATTTTCATTGGCTCATTGGGGAAAAAAAAAGCGCAAGCAAGAGTTTTCAGAACCAAGGATAACCGACCAGTAATGTTAAATATCCACTGAACTTCACAGCTGCGTATCTCTGGCTTCTTAAATGTTGTCTCGCTTCTTCAAAGTTGTCTCAACTCCTTCTCCACCCCTTCTCCTCCCCCCTCCCTCTTTTAAAGGACTTACTGTACACTGTGCTAGCCATCTTAATTACAGCGGCAACCTTCCTGTTCATCGCGGTGTGTCTGTCTCACCTTGGCTTTGCACAGAGTGAATTTCAGACAGCGCTCCCTCTGCATGCCTTAGCCCCCGCCTTTGCGGTGTGTGTGTGTGTGTGTGTGTGTGTGTGTGTGTGTGTGTGTGTGTGTGTGTGTGTGTGTGTGTGTGTGTGTGTGTGACTCTGACAGTCACCGTTCCAGTTCACGGTTTTTCAGGCGACTGCCGGCAACTTGACTGTCGCCGACAGTCCGCTGAATAATCGCCTAAATGGGACAGGCCCATAACTGTGTGCTTGTGTGCTTTTGTGTTTGTGTGTATGTGTTAGTATGTGAGTGTATGTGACTGTGCGGGTAAGTGTCTGAAATATGTGTCGTATGTGTATGTGTGTATGTAATGTATGTAGTTCTTCAGACTGAGAGTAAGGGGATAAGAAAACGAGAGATATAGACGGTGATGTAGGGGGGTATAAAACAAATGAAAGATAAGCAAAAGAGTAACGATGATAAAGGAAACAGGCCATTGCTAGCTGTTCGCTAGGTGAGGGTGAGAACCGGAAGCTGGTGCGACTTGGGTGGGGGAGGGATGGAGAGAGAGGGAATGCAGAGGTTACTTGAAGTTAGAGAAATGCATATTCATACCTTTGGGTTGTAAGCTGCCCAAGCGAAATATGAGAACCTGTTCCTGCAATTTGCGTTTAGCCTTACTCTAACAATGGAAGAGGTCTTGAACATCGGACCTTCGGTAGCGGCGGACTGCGGAGGGTTCAAAGACCCTGGCCACCAGGGGTGAACAAATCATAGAATCAGAGAAAATAGGTGCAGGAGTAGGCCATTCGGCCCTTCGAGCCTGCACTGCTATTCAATATGATCATGGCTGATCATCCAACTCAGTATCCTGTAACTGCCTTCTCTCCATACCCCTTGATCCCTTTAGCCACAAGGGCCATATCTAACTCCCTCTTAAATATAGCCAATGAACTGGCCTCAACTACCTTCTGTGGCAGAGAATTCCACAGATTCACCACTCTCTGTGTGAAAAATGATTTTTCTCATCTCGGTCCTAAAAGACTTCCCCCTTATCCTTAAACTGTGACCCCTTGTTCTGGAGTTCCCCAACATCGGAAACAATCTTCCTGCATCTAGCCTGTCCAACCCCTTAAGAATTGTGTAAGTTTCTATAACATCCCCCCTCAATCTTCTAAATTCTAGCGATTACAAGTCGACTCGATCCAGTCTTTCTTCATATGAAAGTCCTGCTATCCCAGGAATCAGTCTGGTGAAACTTATCTGTACTCCCTCTATAGCAAGAATGTCTTTGCTCAGATTAGGAGAACAAAACTGTACGCAATACTCCAGGTGTGGCCTTACCAAGACCCTGTACAACTGCAGTAGAACCTCCCTGCTCTTGTACTCAAATCCTTTTGCAATGAATGCCAACATACCATTCGCTTTCGTCACAGCCTGCTGCACCTGCATGCCTACTTTCAATGACTGGTGTACCATGACACCCAGGTCTCGTTGCATCCCCCCTTTTCCTAATCGGCCACCATTCAGATAATAGTCTACCCTCCTGTTTTTGCCACCAAAGTGTATAACCTCACATTTATCCACATTATACTGCATCTGCCATGCATTTGCCCACTCACCCAATCTATCCAAGTCGCCTTGCAGCCTCCTAGCATCCTCCTCACAGCTAACACTGCCCGCCAGCTTCGTGTCAATCGCAAACTTCGAGATGTTGCATTCAATTCCCTCATCCAGATCATTAATATATATTGTAAATAGCTGGGATCACAGCACTGAGCCTTGCAGTACCCCACTAGTCACTGCCTGCCATTCTGAAAAGGACCCGTTTACTCCTACTCTCTGCTTCCTGTCTGCCAGCCAGTTCTCCATCCACATCAATACTGAACCCCCAATACCATGTGCTTTAAGTTGTATACAAATCTCTTATGTGGGACTTTGTCGAAAGCCTTCTGAAAGTCCTGATATAACACATCCACAGGTTCTCCCTTATCCACTCTACTAGTTATATCCTTGAAAAATTCTATAAGATTCGTCAGACATGATTTACCTTTCATAAATCCATGCTGACTTTGTCCAATGATTTCACCACTTTCCAAATGTGCTGCTATCCCATCTTTAATAACTGACTCTAGCATTTTCCCCGCTACCGATGTTAGACTAACTGGTCTGTAATTCCCCGTTTTCTCTCTCCCTCCCTTTTTAAAATGTGGGGTTATATTAGCTACCCTCCAATCCTCAGGAACTACTCCAGAATTTAAAGAGTTTTGAAAAATTATCACTAATGCACCCACTATTTCTGGGGCTACTTCCTTTAGTACTCTGGGATGCAGCCTATCTGGCCCTGGGGATTTATCGGCCTTTAATCCACTCAATTTACCTAACACCACTTCCCGGCTAACCTGGATTTCACTCAGTTCCTCCATCTCATTGCTAACTGCTAAACTAACCCTTCCTCATTACTCAGTACCCAGTCTAGAATAGCCTGCGGAAGGAAACCGGAACACCCGGAGGAAACCCATGTGGTCAGAGGAAGAATGTGTAAACTCCACTTACACACGGTGTACAGTTTAGTTTAATGTCACGTTACCAAGGTACAGTGGAAAGTTGTGTTGCGTGCTATCCATTCAGAGGAAAGACAATATATGATTGGACAATTAAAAAATATATATATATTTGTTTGTGGGCTGTTGAAGTTGGGGGGAAAGACAGGCAATTACTGTTCATCCCTAAAAAGCCTACATTAAATGTCACTTCTGGAGTCATTTACCGGCAAAATAGGTTCAGGACAATTTCCTTCCCTCAAGGATATTAGTGAGCAGATGGCTAGTTACGTTCAGTAGAAACGAAGAACTACCAAATGCCACCACATAATGTGGCAGCATATACTTCTCGGAATAGAGAGATACAGCATGCAAACAGGTCCTTCAGCCCATCTTGTCATTCTTTTTAATCTCCCCACATTCCTATCAACTCCCCGTTGAATTCTAAAACACACCACACACTAGGGGGCAAATTAAAGAGGTCTAATTAACATACAAACCCGCACGTCTTTGGGATATTAGTTTAGTTTAGCCGCACAAATGGATTTTAGCTGCACCGATCAGCGACCCCTGCACATTAACACTACCCTACACACACAAGGGACAATTTTACATTTATATTTTATTTTTACTGAAGACAATCAATCTACAAACCTGTACGTTTTTGTAGTTGAAGAAACTGGAGCACCCGGAGGAAACCCACGCAGTCACAGAGAGAACTTGCAAGTTACGATTGAACCTGGGTCTCCGGTGTGGTGAGGCAGCAGCTCTACCTGCTGCACCATAGTGCCGCCCAGAATCTCTCATATATCAGGCAAGAAGCTATGGCTGAGGTAAACCATTGGTGTCGTCACAGTGACCCAGGCCGCCACTCAACGCTGCAGGAAGAAGAGGACCATCAAAATGATCGTGCTGCTGGCGGTGGCCTTTTCCCTCTGTTGTTTCCCCCTCAACGTCTACACCGTTCTGCTCTCCGGCCAACGCGTCCAATTCAACAACACCCTCTACATAGCCTTCCACTGGGTGGCCGTGAGCAGCACCTGTTGGAACCCCTTCATCTTTTGGCTGGACAACAGGTTCCACTCTGACCTCATGACCCTTCTGGCCAAGTGCTGGGGGAGAAGGTAGCGAGGAGGCAAAATCCTGACTCTCGCTGTGGCCAGCGGAGATGGGAGGCAGTTGGGGTGAGCTTGGAGGTAGACAAAAATGCTGGAGAAACTCAGCGGGTGCGGCAGCAACTATGGAGCGAAGGAAATAGGCAACGTTTCGGGCCAAAACCCTTCTTCAGAACCTCTTGAGAATGGAGGACAAGCCTGGCCCATCTACGGAGAATAGGGGGATGAAAGTCCCCCTTAGACTTTAGAGATACAGCGTGGAAACTTGGTATTATATTCTGCCCAGGTATTATTGGCCAAGGCATCTGGTGTAACTGCTGGAGTAACTCCACAAACTTCCTGATCTCCTGGTTCCTCAGCATTTTAACTCCCCCTCCCATTCCCAATCTGACCTTTCTGCCCTGGGCCTCCTCCATTTTCAGAGTGAGGCCCAGCGCAAATTGGAGGAAGAGTACCTCATAATTCGCTTGGGTAGCTTCCACCCCAGCAGTATGAATAATGACTTCTCTAATTTCAAATAGCCCTTGCTTTCCCTCTCTCTCTATCCCCTTCCCAGTTCTCCCACCATTCTTATTGTCTTCGATTACATTCCATCTTTCCCACCCACTCCCCTGACATCCAGGCATGGAACTCGCTATCAAAATATTGAGGGGACCGGGGGACATGGGAGACACAATATTTTGGTGGCCGCGCGCGCATGCGCACACTCACACGCGAGGCTTCGGAGGCTCAATCCAGCGCTAAATGCAGCTCAACTCTGCCTGTCTCGCCGGGTTAACCTACAGCCATGACTGGACTGACGGGACACCAGCGCTGCTTCTCCGCACTGGCGATATTTCCCGCAAGCCCAGGCAGGTTAACCACGGGACAGGCAGAGTGAACTGGGTTTAGCGCTGCTTCTCTGCGTTTGCTGTGGGCCTGGGGGCGTCGCCCCGTCTGACTGCCGACTTCTCTGGCTACCCGTGGGGGGTGGGGGCACTTGGGTGGGGAAGGGACTCGGGTGGGGACGGAGACCCGGCCGGGATCGATCCTGGCTGTGGATGAGGCACAGGTCTATGCCACGTCTCCCTCCTACAATCACAACAATCTATCCTCAGTCCCACCCCCCCCCACTCCTCCCTCCTCCAATTATTATGTCCGGCGCCCATTGCCTGCTGACCGACGTCTCTCTCGTCCAATCAGCGCCCTCGATCAGCAGTCCCACCTACACTGCCTCGCGGAAAGCGGAGATTTTAAAATCCGGATTACAAAAACGTTGGGGGTATGTCCCTCACCTCTAAAAACATGGGGGGGGGAAGTGTCCCCTCATTCCCGAAACGTAACCCATTCCTTCTCTACAGAGCTGCGGCCTGTCCCACTGAGTTACTTCAGTGATTCCTACGCGTCTGGTGTGTGTGTGTTGCGTTGTGCGTTGTGATATGTTGTGGTGTGTTATGCTATTTGTTATGTTGCGTTGCATGTCGTGTTGCGTTGTGATCAGTTCAGTTCAGTTCAGTTTTTAGTTTAGAGGCACAGCACCGACCAGCGATCCCCACACACTTACACTACCCACCAACACGAGGAACAATTTACAATTTTCCCTAAACCTACAAACCTGTACGTCTTTGGAGTGTGTGAGGAAACCGGAGTTCCAGAGAAAACACACGGCCACAGGGAAATGTAAAAACTCCGTACAGATAACACCCGTAGACAGGATCAAAGCAGGATCTCTGGTGCTGTAATGCAGCAACTCTACTGCTGCACCACTCTGCTGCCCAAAATGTAAGTAATTACTGATTAAGGAGAACTACACTAAATGGGACCCGTTGGGTCCCATGTTCACACGGGAGGGCAGGTCCCCCCACGCAATATTCCACCTCTCCACCAATTCTAATATTGGTGACCAGTGGGGGGCTTTCTGGAGTGCCAGTATGGGTGTTGTGGGCCGAAGGGACTGGTTTCCAGAGGGCTAGTATGGACATGGTGGGCCGAATGGATTCCTGGGCTGGTGGGCTGGCAGCTCAGTCACTCAGGCCTGGTGGGCTGGCAGCTAAGAAACTGCCAGAAATTCTGCCCAAAACAGGTGAGAGACTCTGTGAGAGAGAAGGGGGAGAGGGTGGAGAATCAATTGTAGACATTTTTCATCTTTTTCTGCAGATCACAGGAATGACGGAGGAAAGTCTATCCTGGCCTGGATCTCACAGTGAGCCAATGAAGGGAGGGAGAAAAATACTGGGGTGAGGTGTAATACTTGCAGGGGAAATACTTATTGATGGGCCAAAGGGACTCCTGGGCCAGTATAGGCCTGATGGGCCGAAGAGGCTCTTAAAAAAATCTGATTAAATCTCAGTGAAAGGCACTTTTTCTGGACTTTTCCTGGCCTGGCACGGGCCTCTTGGGCCAATATTTCTCACCGCCAGGCCCCAGGTGGTCAACATGTGGAGACATACCTCCAACCCCCTTACCCTGAACACAGGATCCCCCCAGGGTTGTGTCCTTAGCCCCCTACTGTACTCCCTGTACATACATGACTGTGTGGGCAGGTTCAGCTCCAACTCCATCATCAAGTTTGCTGATGACAATGTGGTGGTGGGCCTGATCACCGATAACGATGAGAAGGCCCACCTAGAGTGGCTGATCTGGCACTCTGGTGTCAGAACAACAGCCTCCTCTTCAATGTCACAAAAACTAAGGTGCTGATTGTGGACTTTAGAAGGGCTCAACAACCGAGGATGTACACGCCACTGGAGATAAATGGGACTACTGTGGATAGGGTGAGCAGCTTTAAATACCTGGGAGTCCACATCACAGAGGATCTGACATGGACAACATACACTGCTGCAATGGTGAGTAAGGCAAGGCAGCGCCTTTAAAACCTCAGGCAGCTGAGGAAATTCAGAGTCTCTCTGAGGATTCTTCAGTGCTTCTACTCTGGGGCTGAATAAAGAATCTTGTCCGGCAACATTTCAATCTGGTTTGGGATCAGCTCTGCCCAGGACGGGAAGAGTCTGCAGAGTAGTGCGTTCGGCCGAACACACTATTGGAACTACACTCGCCCCCCTGCAGGACCTATACACCAGGTGCAGATCCAGAGCCAGCAACATAATGAGGGACCCCTATCACCCCAGCAATGGACTGTTCCAGCTGTTACAGTCAGGCAAGCGTCTCCGCTGTCACGCTGTGAAAACAGAGAGGATGAGACGGAGTTTCTCCCCACAGGCCATCAGGACTGTAAATTCTTATCTCACCAGAGACTAATTTACTGTTGTGTTGGGTCTTAAAACATTTTTTTTTCTAAAATGTAAATACGGGTTCTGTTCTGTTGTTCTTGCACAGTCCGCAGGCTTTGCCACTTTCATTTCACTGCACATCTTGTTATGTGTATGTGACAAATAAAGTTGACTTGACTTAATGGGTGGTGATTCTGTGGAATTATTTGCCAATGGAGGCCAAGTTAATGGACATTATGAAAGCAGAAATAGATTCTTGATTGGTACCGGTGTCAGGGGTTAAGGGCAGACGGCAGGAGTTGGGGTTGGGAGGGAGCAATCAGCCATGATTGAATGGCAGAGTAGACTTGATGGGCAGAATGGCCTAATTCTGCTCCAATCACTTATTACCTGCATGGGTTTTCGCTAAGATCTTCAGTTTCCTCCCACAGTCCAAAGTCGTACAGATTTGAAGGATAATTGGCTTGGAATAAGTGTAAAATGTCCCTAATGTGTGTATGATAGTATTACCGTGCGGGGATCGCTGATCGGTGTGGACTCAGTGGGATGAAGGGCCTGTTCCCACGCTGTACGTCTAATCTCTAAACTAAACTAAAATGTAGTCCCATCCCGAGTAGATAGAACCTTCCCATTGAAACACTTACTAATTATTTGAATCCCAGTAGATTATGACACAACATAGAAACATAGAAACAGAGAAATTAGGTGCAGGAGTAGGCCATTCAGTCCTTCGAGCCTGCACCGCCATTCAATATGATCATGGCTGATCATCCAACTCAGTATCCCGTACCTGCCTTCTCTCCATACCCTCTGATCCCCTTAGCCACAAGGGCCACATCCAACTCACTCTTAAATATAGCCAATGAACTGGCCTCAACTACCCTCTGTGGCAGAGAGTTCCAGAGACTCACCACTCTCTGTGTGAAAAAAGTCTTTCTCAACGTATCTGATTTCCTTTGATTCATTGTTGGTAAGTCACAGCATCAAAATGAACGTGTAAAGCAAAGAATCGCAGATGCTGAAAATCTGAAATAAAAGTAGAAGAAATTAAAAAAAACTTTTAGCAGGTTAGGTAGCAGTTATGGAGAAAGAAACAGTTCAGTTTTGGATCAAAGACCGTTCAGAGTAGAAAAGAGCAAAAACAAGTTATTTTTTAGTTGTAGAGAGGGGTGGGGTGGATTGGTGGGACAAAGGGGATATACAGTGGCTTGCAAAAGTATTCATACCCCTTGAACTTTTCCAAATTTTGTCACGTTACAACCACAAATGTAAATGTATTTTATTGGGATTTTATGTGATAGACCAACACAAAGTGGTGCACAATTGTGAAGTGGAAGGAAAATTATACACGGTTTCCAAATTTTATTACAAATAAAAAACTGAAATGTGTGGCGTGCAAAAGTATTCAGCCCCCCTGAGTCAATACTTTGTAGAACGACCTTTCGCTGCAATTATTGCTGCAAGTATTTTGGGGTATGCCTCTACCAGCTTTGCACATCTAGAGACTGACATTTTTGCCCATTGTTCTTTGCAAAATAGCTCAAGTTCAGTCAGATTGGATGGAGAGTGTCTGTGAACAGCAACTTTCAAGTCTTGCCAGAGATTCTCAATTGGATTTAGGTCTGGACTTTGACTGGGCCATTCTAACACATGAATATGCTTTGATCTAAACCATTCCATTGTAGCTCTGACTGTATGTTTAGGGTCGTTGTCCTGCTGGAAGGTGAACCTCCGCCCTAGTCTCACGTCTTTTGCAAACTCTAACAGGTTTTCTTCCAAGATTGCCCATCTTCCCAAGAACTCTGACCAGCTTCCCTGTCCCTGCTGAAGAAAAGCATCCCCACAGCATGATGCTGCCACCACCATGTTACACAGTGGGGATGGTGTGTTCAGGGTGATGTGCAGTGTTAGTTTTCTGCCACACATAGCGTTTTGCATTTAGGTCAAAAACTTCAATTTTGGTCTCATCAGACCAGAGCACATTCCTCCACATGTTTGCTGTGTCCCCCACATGGCTTGTGGCAAACTGCAAATGAGACTTCTTATGGCTTTGTTTCAACAAAGGCCACTCTTCCATAAAGGCTCGATCTGTGGAGTGCATGACAAATAGTTGTCCTGTGGACAGATTCTCCCACCCGAGCTGTGGATCTCTGCAGCTTCCCCAGAGTTCCATGGGCCTCTTGGCTGCTTCTCTGATCAATGCTCTCCTTGCCCAGTCTGTCAGTGTAGGTGGACGGCCATGTCTTGGTAGGTTTGCAGTTGTGCCATACTCTTTCCATTTTCGGATGATGGATTGAACAGTGCTCCGTGAGATTTTCAAAGCTTGGGATATTTTTTTATAACCTAACCCTGCTTTAAACTTCTCCACAACTTTATCCCTGACCTGTCAGGTGTGTTCCTTGGGCTTCATGATGCCCAAGGAACATTGTTTGTTCACTAATGTTCTCTAACAAACCTCTGAGCTCTTCACAGAACAGCTGTATTTATACTGAGATTAGATTACACACAAGTAGACTCTATTTACCAATTAGGTGACTTCTGAAGGCAATTGGTTGCACTGGATATTATTTAGGGGTATCAGAGTAAAGGGGGCTGAATGCTTTTGCACGCCACACTTTTCAGTTTTTTATTTGTAAAAAAAATTGAAAACAATGTATCATTTTCCTTCCACTTCACAATTATGCGCCACTTTGTGTTGGTCTATCACATAAAATCCCAATAAAATACATTTACGTTTGTGGTTTTAACGTGACAAAATGTGGAAAAGTTCAAGAGGTATGAATACTTTTGCAAGCCATTGTATTTAATGAGGCAAGAACAAATGAGGAAACGTAGCATTTGGAGTAGGTATGTTACAAAACTTACCTTCAGCGGCGCTGCAGTTCTGTCACAGGCCTTGTGCGCAGCTTTGGCGCCTTTGAGAGGAGGGCGGGTTTAAAATGCGATTTTTCTCCAGCCTATACAAATCGAATTTGAACAGACTGTTTAGTTGTTGAAGAAAAATCGCTTCGACTGCCGTTTTTTAAGTTTATTAAAATTAGCGCTGGATAAGTTCATAGCAGGAGTAAATTAAAAATCATCTTCTAATGCCATCAATGCAGATAACGGGACGGATCTCACGTAGGGGACAAGACAAGGTACACTGTTTATTTTTTCATATAAACTTGCTTCTTAGGATGCCTTTAATCTAAATTTCATGCTGCAAAAAGGTGACTTAGGACCCATACAAACCGGCAGTGTTTTTCCTGCCGATATGGGGTTTAAATTCACCGCAAACCGCAACGTTCCAACCGATCGTGTTCCACAAAATCCCACTCGCAAGATGATTAAAATGGCCATTAATTTACGGGAATTAAACACTAAATTCCTTCCATTTGGCCTATAAATTCATGACAATGAGATTCAAAAATCATATTATATTGTGAATGTTATTTGGACACCTAGGCTTTTTTTAAATGTTAACATTTTCCTAAGAAATAGATAGATGTTTAGATCTAGTAATTGAATTTTGTAATTAGCTACAATTAGGTAGCTAACTAATTATATGCTTTAATTTCAGGTCATCCAAGTAAGATTGTTTCATATTTGTTTCAGAATGCTTCAATCTATAATAACTGAAAATTTCATTCAGTTCTCTTAATTTTTAAGAAAGTTATGGGCTTTTGACTGTCCTTGATCACAGCTTTTGTGTTGTCAATCGAAAAGCAATAGGGAACAAGATGCTAATTTCTGAGTATGAAAATGGCCATAACTCTATTAATACTGAAGATATGAAAGTGAATTAAGTGTCAAATTAAACTTCTCTTTATGCTTTATCTGATGGGATAAATTGCCATCAGACTTGAATTTTTAAATCTCAAAATTTATTTGGAGTCATTAAGATAATGGTACAAGGAACTGCAGACCAGACTATACTAACAGAACAATAAAACGGACGTGTATGAGATTGGACTCACCCAGAGGGTGGTTGCAATCTGGGACACGCTGCCTGAGATGGTGGAGGCTTGAACTTTCCTTGCTGCTGCAGGAGATGCTCCCCTGCAGGAAGTGCTCAACTGGAGAAGCTTCACCACTGCAACACCAGCAGCTTCACCACTGCAACACCAGCAGCTCCACTGCAACAGCAACTCCTTTGCAGGGAGCTACTCCACTGCAGGGCGGCTGCATTACTGCAGCAGTTGCTCCACTGCAACCTCTGTCCCAAAGATTCTAGGATCTTTGATCTGTCCCACTGCAACAGCTGCTGTTCGAGTCCCTGACGTCGTGATGTGGACAAATCGAGCCCTCGGCGGGAAAATGCGCCAAAAGCCGTCGCAAGTCTTCTTCTTCTTGTAGGATTCCGGCAGTGTAGACGCTGCTAAGTGTATTACTGCCCTCCACAGGTCAAAGTTTGAACTAAATTCCTACAGACAGTCCTGTAACATGCAGGAATTGAAGAACAGCCCTGGGTATCAGCTGATGTTTCTCACTGTGTCCAAACAAAGATAAAACAGAAAAAGCCTCAAGTCCTGTCAGTCTAGCAAACAATGCCTTTCTTTCTACCCTATACTTTTTACATTCTAGGAAAACATGCTTAACTGTCTCCTTACTCCCACATTCACACAAGCCAGAAACATGTTTCCCTACAATGCACAAAAAGTAATTTAACAATCTACACAGTCTAACTGAGTCCCTACGGGACAGAGATGTACAGAAACATATTTTTCTAACTTCAACTTGTACAGAAAAGTAGTGTCTATCCCTGACATCCTGTTCCCATCCTTTCTGCCATTCTTTTGTTAAGCCCTCTTTAATTATTTCTCTCAGTTCCACTCTCCCCAATGATACATGGATATCTATTTCTCTTCTTAAACTCTCCTTTGCTATGAGGTCCACCTGCTCATTCCCCCTCACCCTAGCATGCCCGGGAACCCAGCAAAAAGTGATGTTACACACAAACCCAATTCTGCAAAAACACACTCAAGATTTCATTTAGAATGTCAGGACGAGCGTTAGATTTCCCTACTCTTAAAGTTTCAAGAGCAGCTGCAGAATCAGAACAGATAATGACTTCTCTAAAACTGGCTTCCTCAATCCACCATAGAGCCCATTGAATTGCCATTAATTCAGTCGTGAGAACAGAGCTTCCATCAGAAATGCGTCGGCCAATCTTCAACCCAAGCTGCTCCACATACACTCCAAACCCAGCCTCCCACTAACTGGATCTTTAGATCCATATGTAAAAACAATCAAAGTGCTCTCACTGATCGAATTAAGATATTCCACTATTCTTGGAGTCACCTCGCGCTTATCTTTTTCCTGAAGAAAAGCAAGCTCAATAAACAATTCAGGAAGAACCCAATAGGGCACAGGTAGCCATATTGTATGCTCTATAATACCCCCTTGTTCCAAACCCAGCTTCCTAGCCCACTGATTTATAATAACAAAAAATGTGTTATATTTGTTACCATCATCAACCTCTTGCAACAAACACCTTGCTGGGAAGGTATCATTACACCCACAAAGTTTAGCCCAGTAATGTAACCCTAGCTTAATGCGCCTTAACCATCAGGGCAGGGACTGGGGAAGTTCTGAAGGCTCCACAGCAAAGCCTCAAAGCCTTTGCCTGCAACACATCTAGCCTACCCAGAACAGTTTTAGACGCAGACCCATACACAAATCACCCGTAGTCAAGAGAAGATGTGATCATGGCCTGATAAATTAGCAGCAATGTCTCCCTGTTAGCCCCCCACTCACACCCAACCAGACTTCTCATAACATTCAGAACTTTTTCACATTTCAACACAATTTTACCCTCATGCACAGCCCAAGTCATATGCTCTTCAAACCAAACACCCAAAAACTTAAAAACCTTTACCTTCTCCAATAGACCCATACATATACAGCCCTATCTTAGGTAACTTTCTTTTAAAACCAAATACCATATATTTAGTCTTAGAGGCAGAGATTTTAAAGCCCCATGTGTTCCCCCATTCCTCTACAGACATGAACACTCTTTGAATCTGTTTTAAAACAAACTCTACATTACAATCTCTTTTCCAGATGGCCCCGTCATCTGCAAACAAAGACAGACCAAATCCTCTCTCTAATTTACAAAATATGTCGTTTATCATTATATTAAATAAAACTGGACTGATAACACTTCCCTGCGGGGTTCCATTCTCTATCTCTACAGTCTCTGATCTGACGCTACCAACCATTACTTGTATTGTTCTATTCAATAAAAAATCCTTAATCCAGTTGAACATTCGTCTCCTGACTCCCAAGTCAAAAATTTTAATCATTAATCCCTCCTTCCACAAAGAATCATATGCCTTCTCAATATCAAGGAATACACTCACTACTATTTCCTTGCTTCTAAATGCCCTTTTAATATCCTGATCCAAAACTGATACAGACTCCATTGTAGACCTTCCATTCCTAAAACCATTCTGTACATCAACAAATAGTCCTCTGGATTCTAAAAAAAAAACTAGTCTGTTGGTTACCATCCTCTCCATAATTTTACACAGCACTGCTGTGAGCACTATAGGGCGATATCAACTAGGGTCAGATGCCTCATTGCCCGGTTTTAAAATAGGGACCATGACTGCATGTTTCCATTCCTTTGGTAAATAACCCTCAGCCCACACAGTATTAAACAAAGCTAAGATTTCATCAAGTACAATATCATCCAGATGTGTAAATAACTCATACGACAACCTATCTCTCCCCGGGGTGGTATTTGCCATGGACATAATTGCATCCTTCAACTCTTTTATGGTAAAAAACAGATTAAAGATATTATCATTTACTAAACTCCTCTCCAGCTTCCACTGATTAACTGCCATCAGCTCGATTCTCTTTCTACACCTCTCCACTCCCATGCTCTCTGATCTATGCACTGCTTGAAAACTGTCAACACACGTCTGCTTTTTCCTTATTGGAAACTGCTACCACCTCACCCTTCTGCAACACTGGTAACAAACTCCTTTTATATACTCCTGACATTCTACGCACAGCTGACCACAAATGCCTTACTGGAGTTTCAGGGCCTAACGTACCACAAAACTTCCTCCAACTATTCCTCTTTGTATCCTTTACAACTCGTCTTGCTACTGCCCTTAGCCGCTTGAACTCCATTGCATTGACCAAAATTGGATACTTTCTTAATTTTCGATAGACTATATTCCTATTCCTTACAGCTTCATCACATTCTTTATTCCACCAAGGAACAGACATACGGGACCTAGGTTCCTGCTTCACAGGAATAGTACAATAAGCTGCCTCATGAATCATGAGACTAATGGAAGTATTCCAACTATCTACAGAACCCTCACTATTAACCTCTCCAACTAAACTTTGAGCCTTCTCTTGGAATTTATCCCATTTAGCCTGAGAAAAGTTATATCTAGGCACTTTCTTTTCCACTTCTCTCCTCAAATCCCTACCAAACCTACATTAAATTGGATAATGATCACTACCCAGCGTATATCTATCCATTACATCCCATTCACCAATTCTTGCTAAGTTAGATGAAGCAATTGATAAATCTATGCGGCTGCAGGTGTTTCTCACAATATTATACCTAGATGGCCTTCCATCATTTAACAATACCAACTCATACTTATGTAGAAATTCTTCAACAATACCACCATTTTTATCCCTGTGATCACTACCCCATAAAGGATTATGTGCATTAAAATCTCCAATCCCTGTAACGGGACACCTTACCTTCTCCATTATCTCATCAAAATCTGACAATATCAAGGGTTGACAGGGGCTATAATAATTTATTACAGTAATAGAATTCTGACTGCTGCAAACCTCCACAGCCAAAACCTCAAGATTAGAATTAATGTCAACTTTCCTATACTGCAGCCCAGTCATAACAAAAGTTGCACAACCCCCACCTGATCTATCAGACCTATCTAATCGCACACAATCATAATCTGGAATTACAAAATCTAGACAGGGCTTTAACCATGTCTCTTGGATACATATTAATTCTGGTGCTTCTTTAAATTCATCAACAAATCTCTTTAACTCTTGACCATTTCCAATCAGACTCTGGGCATTCCATTGAAGTATATAAAACATTATCATGTTAATGAGGATCATCATCATCCACATTACTGACATACAACATACTACTAGCTCTCGACAACTGTGACCTCTCCATACACTGACTCTCCGTCATGTATTGATGCAACTTTTCTGGCAACTGCTTTACACTAAGGAACCTCTCAGCTGCCCCCACCACTAACCTGAGGATATCTGACCGGTTAGCTGCTTTCTTAGCTCCTACTAACACATCAGAAACAAAAGACAGAAATGACTCCTTATTAAAAATCAACATGTCAGATGGAAAAGCCAATGGCAAGTTTGGCACAGTGATCTGGCTTCCTAGCACCACTCTAGTCCCAGCGCTCACATCTCCGCGTTCTCTAGCCACCCTTTGATCTGCCTCTGCATATGACACGTTGTTCTGATCCTTTACTTCCTGCACGCGCTTCGCCTGAACAACGCGCTCACAACCATGAAACCATGCTGCATGATCCCCATCACAGTTAGGGCACTTAGGATCCTCTGCCTTGCAATTTTGTATTGCATGATCTCCACCTCACTTTGCGCACTTTCTTTTACCCCAACAAGACCCAGCAACATGTCCAAACCTCTGACAGTTATAGCAGCGCAACGGTGGTTTAATGTACTCCCTCACTTGATGCGCCATATTCCCAAGAAACACTCTCTGAGGCAGTACTCCATCTTTGAACGTAAGCAGGACCGGCGGGTCCCCGACTCCATTCCTACTCTTAAATCTCACAACATCAGTTACCTGGGCCCTCTTAACGTTTTCTAAAATCTCCTTCTCAGACAAGCCAGCATAGATCCCATACACCACTCCCTTTATTCCCTGCTGTCTCCCTCTAGGGACCAAACTCTCCACCTTGACCACCAATTTCCCCACACCCCTAGCATCATTAAACTGTTTTCTGTCTTAGCAACAAACTCTTAACATCCCATTATACAGAATCTTGGCCTGAAAATCCTTGCATATCTGGCTCTCCAAAGTGGTGGTAATTTTTAATGGATTCACTGCTCTAAATCCTGCATCTCCTTGATTTGTTCCTTTAACTTTAAACAGCACGACGAATTCTTCAATAATTCTAATTCTTCTACCTTTATTTCCGTCGTCTTCTGACACCCACCACCCTTAGCCCCACCATTTCCTGAAGCCATGGGCTTCTAGAACCCCTCCTTACTTAACACTAATCTAATTCTATTAATACTAGCCCTACTACTAATGAAAGAAATGGGGGAAAAAAAGCACATCCACCCTCCAACTCAGCTCTTGCTGTCTCCCCAGTCCTCCTGCAAAAAACCGAATCCATGTCTCGCCGTCGCGAGCCTCCCGCCATCCTGGCTTTCCCGCCGGTGCGCGCCCGGGGGGAGGGGCTGAGGCGGCCGCGGCTGGCGGGCGGGGCCAGGCGCGGAGAGCGGCGCAGGCGCACAGTCCGAGACAACAGGTGGGGTGGGGGGGAGGGGAGGCGCGCGCGCACGCGCGCGGACGTTGACGTTGACGTTGCGACGGCGACGGCGAGCACGAGCCCCGCGGCCCCTCCCCCCCCGGCGGCGGGAAAGCGAGGATGGCGGGAGATTCGCGACGGCTTTTGGCGCCTTTTCCCGCCGAGGGCCGGAGTTGTCCACGTGACCCGCGCTCTGGGTGGAGCC
Source organism: Okamejei kenojei (assembly GCA_035221665.1). Classification (NCBI taxonomy): domain Eukaryota; kingdom Metazoa; phylum Chordata; class Chondrichthyes; order Rajiformes; family Rajidae; genus Okamejei; species Okamejei kenojei. The sequence goes on from JAVHYY010000147.1 coordinate 222,825, forward strand.
GCTCCGCTCACGTGAGGCGCCGCCAACGGCCGGGGGGGGGGGGGGGGGGCTATAAATAGCGGGAGAGAGGCGGCGATTAGTTGTGATGTTGAGGCAGCTGATGCGATGTTTAGTTCAGGTGACTTTAGCTGAGGTGAAGTTTAGTTGTGAGGTGGGAGGTTTAGTTGAGGGGCGAGGTTTAGTGAGGTAAAGTTTAGTCGAGGCAAGGATTTAGTCGTGATGTGAGGTTTAGTTGAGGAAGGTTTAGTTGGGATCAGGTTGAGCTGAGGTGAGGTTTAGCTTCCTCTTGTGTTTGAGGCAGCAGAGGTTATGTGACGCCCTCCAGGCGCTGCAGCCAGTTCAATGTGCTGTTGTCGAGGGCCGTGAGGTCTCCCCCTCCACCAGGGGGCGGAGGACAGTGCAGTCAAAAATGAGGCAGTGCGCTGTTTGCTGGTCTGCTCCACACATGCAGGCTGCAGGTGAACGCAGCCCCCGGCGATGCATGTTGGCCTTGAACCATTGCTTCAGCATGTTGAGACAGAGGTTTTGCTGAGGTGAGGGGTTTAGTCGAAGCGAGGTTTAGGTGTGAGGAGTAGTTTATCAGTGAGGAGTGAGGTTTAGTCGAGGTGAAGTTTACTTGATGTGAAGTTTACTTGATGTGAGGTTTAGTTGAAGCGAGGGGTTTAATTGAAGCAAGGTTTAGTGAGATGTGAAATGTAGTTGATGTGTGGTTTTGCTGAGGTTATGTTTGGTTGAGGTCCTTCAGGGGTTTAGTTCTTCCTAAGCCCTTTGCTCCTCTAGGGAGCATAGGCCATTGACAAACATCCTCCACCTCACTCGGTTGTTGGCAGTTATTTGGTGATCTCCCCTGTTGAGCCCACTCTCAGACATTTCTGTCTGGACTCCTCTTCTCCAGCTGTTCCTGCCTGGACACCTCTTCCTATTTCCCTGGGAGTTCCATTTCAGGTGATGTTTGTGGCAGGTTTCAGCAGCAGCGGCTCGGAGTCGCCTGTCTTTGAGAAGGGCCGGCGGCTGCCCATCTTCAGCAGGATCTCAATGTTGGACTGAGGGGGTGGAGGGCTGCCAGCCGTCCCGGTGGCTGCAGTGCTAGTTGCAACTTTGGGGCTGCCCAGGGACACCTCCGGACAGGGACGGGACACCAGGGAAGGGACGGGGATGGCCCAACAGCACCTGCAGCAATGGAGAGCCGACCCCGACTACAGATGAAACGCAAGCCTGCACACAATGCAGCACAACTGTTGCCAAGACTGTTTTACAGCTCGTGACCTATGACCTGGGCATGTGCAGCTGGAATACTGAACTCACTTATTCGGCTGTGGGGACACAATGTTAAGCAAAGTAAAACGGAATAGTCTTCGAACAACATCCTGCGCACACTGTTCCAATCACTGCAGTTGCTGTACGCTCGGTGCAATGTTTCTTCTGCAGATTCAGACAACAGATCGTAACGTAATGAACAAAAGTGAAAGCAACCGTCAGCCAAATGGAACAGTCCGTGGTTGTGACACGCAGGACAAGTATCACAGCACACAACTGAGTTGTGAGCAAGAAATTAGCAAACGGATAGATATAATTAACCTGCTCCAGTAAAACAGTGAAGACAGCCACCATTAGATCCACTGCTGCCATTTAGAGAGATCTCATTTACCCTGAGAGAAGATCACAATTGCCGTTATAGTAAATTAAAAAAAAATATGAAAAGAAAGAATTAAAATTCAGTCGTGTATTGTTCAGTGTACCTTGACTTTTGTGGGGTGAATGATGGCCTGAATTGGGTGGTGTATATTTCCATCTTTATCTGATCCATCATAACGCATGTGGTTTTGCATCTGACCCCCAAGCATAATAATTATTGTAATGGGATTGGCAAATTGCTGGAGATGCCACATGCAGTGGAATAGTTTCTGTTCATTTTACTTTTCTTTCCGTCATAGTGTGGAAACAAGCCCTTTGTCGCAACTTGCCCACACCGGCCAACATGTCCCAGCTACACTGGTTGCACCTTTGCTTGGTCCATATCCCCCCAAACCTGTCCTATCCATGTTTCTGTTTAACTATCTTATAGTATGGGATAGTCCCAGCCTCAACTATCCCACCTGGCAGCTTGTTTCTAAAACCCACCACCCTTTGTGTGAAAAAGTTCCCCTCAGATTCCTATTAAATAATTTCCCCTTCACCTTGAACTTATGTCCTCTGGTTCTCGATTTCCCCCACTCTGGGCAAGAGACTGTGCGTCTATCCAATCTATTCATCACATGGTTTTTTACATCTATAAGATCGCCCCTCATCCTCCTGCGCTCCAGGGAATAGAGACCCAACCTACTCAACCTCTCCCTATAGCTCACACCCTCTAGTCCTGGCAACATCCTCGTAGATCGTCTCTGAACCCTTTCAAGCTTGACAATATCTTTCCCATAACATGGTGCCCAGAACGGAACACAATATTACAAATGCTGTCTCACCAAAGTCTTATAAAACTGCAACGTGACCTCCCAACTTCTATACTCAATACTCTGGCTGATGAAGGTTAATGTGCCAAAAAGTCTTTGTGACCAGCTTATCTACCTGTGACTCGACCTTCAAGGAACCATGCACCTGCATTCCTTGATACCTCTGCTCTTCAACACTCCCCAGAGGCCTACCATTCACTGTGTAGTTCCTGCCCTTGTTGGATGTCCCAAAATGCAACAGGTATCACTTCTCTGTATTCAATTATATTTTAATATAATTTAGAAATTAGATACTATAGAAGGCTTTTTGATGTAACTGAATGCTACAAGGCTCCAAAATTATTGGAGGAACGGAAGAAAATCACTGCATTTACATTCCACGCTGCCTAGACAAAGACAAGAATAATCAAGGAGGAATCGTATCTTGCTCACTCGCACCTCCACTCCATCGGACAAGAAGTGCAGAAGTGAAATAAGCATGCATGTTCAGATTCTGGGATAGTTTCTTCCTAGTTATCAGCAACTGAACCATCCAATCTGCAAGAAGAGCGTGGTCCTGGCTTGCTATCTACCTCATTGGAGACCATCGGTCTATCTTTATTTGGACATTACTGGATTTTAAATTGGAATAAACGTTATTCCTTTCATTCAAATGTCTCTACAGAGTGAACGGCTTGATTGTAATTATAATATATTTTTGATGAGTGCATATCACGTAACAAATAAAAGCTTTTTACTGTACCTTAGTACACGTGACAACACACTAAACTGGCAAACTAAACTATCAAGTCATATGATCCAGAATAAGTTGAGTCGTCAAGCTATGGACGGTGCATCTTGCCGAAGCATCTTGCCTTCGAGGCGCCACTGGATTCGTGCCCACAGATCGGAAGAGCTGAAACGTGGGCGGCACGCGAGTGGTGAACAGTGGCTATCGTCCAATCAGGCATGATCACTAAAATAATGTTCGGACTAAAATCACAGAAAATTGAAAATAATGAATGGTAACAAAATCATAGAGATAGATGGCAAACCGATAAAAATGTGAAAAAAATGTACCGAACGGTAACAAATCTGAGATGCTATACTTCCTCTTTGTTTTGGAGGATGAACTGATGTTCCTGTGAAAAGTGCAAGGGATCAGTGGTGGGGAAAAGGCTGCAGACACTGAAGACAAGATAAACGATTGTAGATAGGAGATAAAAATAAGAGTTTGATACAACAATTTTTTTAAAGTAGTTAATTATTGATTATCCCTATTATGTTTATCAATTTTAAGAGAGGATCGAAGAAAATTGGTTGCCTATGTCAATGGAACATGGAATTACGCTGAAAAGGGCAACATTCCAGACATAGGTCCTTTAGAATGATGATGACATTTGGTAAGTAATTGTACCAATTTATTAAACCTTAAAATGTGAATAACTTAAAATATAATAACAGCCGGGGGAAGAGTGCGACTTCAGGCCGGGGTGTCGGGGGCCGGTGGGGATGGGGGTAATCCTGCACTCCATCCCCCCCTCAACCCCCCCCCCCCCCCCCCCCATCCACTCTTCGCGGCTCTCTGGTGACACACCAGGCTGTTCACGCCACATGAAAGAAGAAGATTAAAGATGAGATTTATTCAGTCCATTCTTTCTTATTGCGTCTCTTATTGCGTTCTGCAGCCGAGGAAGGGGACGGCTTCAGGCAGGGCCTGTCGGGGGCCATTGGGGAAAGGCGACGACTGCTGGCGTGGAGCTGGTGTGGTGTGGGGGTGGTGTTGTGGGGGCAGTGTAGGGACGTGGTGGGTTGGTATGGGGGGGGTTGGATTGGGGTGGGGGGGAGGCGGTAGTGTGGAGGGTGGGAGGGCTGGTGTGGGTCATATGGTCTGGGGGAGTGGGGTTGGGGATGTGGGGGGAGGCGGAGTTTGGGGGTGGGGGCTGGGTCATGTGGTCTGGGGTGGTGGCGGGAAAGGGAGGGTGGGGTGGTATGAGGGAGGTGGAGTGGTGTGGGGGGATGCGGTGGTCTGGTGGGGTCGGGTGGTGGGGATGATGTGGGGTTGGGTGGTGCGGGAGGTTGGGGTGGTGGTGCGGTGGGTTGGGGTGGTGGTGCGGTGGGTTGGGGTGGGGGGGTGACGTGTGCATGGGGTTGGGATTGTGTGGGGGTGTGGTGTGGTGTGGGAATGTGGTGTGTGGGGGATGTGGTGGGGTGGGGTGGTGTCATGTGGGGATGTGGTGTTGGAGGTGGGGATGTGGTGTGGGAGATGTGCTGTGTGGGGTGGTTTCGGGGTGGGTGGAATGGGGGGGTGGTGGGTGGTGGAGGGGGGATTGGTGTGGGGGAGGGGTTGCATGGGATGGAGGGGGATGAGGTGGGCGGGGGGTGGTGTGTGGGGATTTGGGGGCTGGGGTGGGGTGGTGTGTGGGGATTTGGGGGCTGGGGTGGTGTGGTGTGGGGGTGGTGGTTAGTGTGGTGGGGTGGGGTTGTGGGGGATGGTGTGGTTTGGGTGTGTGGGGGGACGGGGTGGTGTTGGGGGTGTTGTGGTGAGGGTGTTGTGGTGTGAGTGGTTGGGTGGTGCAGGTGTGGGATTGGGTGTTGTGGGGTTGTGTGGGGAGTGGGTGGTGTGGGGTGGTGGTGTGGGTGGGGTATGGTATGGGGGGGGTGGAGTGATGGGTGGTGCGGGGGGTTGGGGTGGTGTGGGGGGTGGGGTAATGTGGTGTGGGGGGTGGGGTAATGTGGTGTATGGGGGGAGTGGGTGGTGTTAGGGTGGTGGGAGGCGGGTGTGGGGGGTGATGGGGTGGTGTGGGGGTGGCGTGGTGTGAAGGATTGGGTGGTATGGGGGTGGTGGTGTTGGGGGGGTTTGGGGTCGTGTTGGGGGTTTGGGTTGGGGGTGACGTGTGGGTGGGGTTGGGGTTGTGTTGGGGGGTGGTGTGGGGGGATGTGGTGTGGAGAGTGGGGATGTGGTGTAGGGATGTGTGGGGGGAGTGGTTGTGTGGGGTGGAAGAGGTGGTTTTGGGGGTGGTGTTGGGGGCAGGGGGTGGTGGTATTGGGGGGGTTGGGGTGCGGTGGGGGCAGTGTTGTGCCGTGGAGCAGGGAAGGGGTGGTGTGGTGGCGAGGGGTTGTTTGTGGTTGTGAGGGGGTAGTGTGGGGTGGAGGGGGTTTTTTTAGTGTGGGGGGGTGGGTTGTGTGGGATGGAAGGGAGGTTGTGTGTGTTTGGGGGCTGGTGGGGGGTGATGTGGGGTGGGGGGTTTGGTGGTGTGGGATGGGTGGTGTGGGGGGTTAGTGTGCTGTGGGGGGTGTGTGTGGGAGGGATAGTGTGGGGGTGTCGTGTGGGGTGGGGGGAAAGGGGGGGGGCGTGGGACCACTCATCGGCCGCAGCACCACAGAGCACATCCCGACTACACTCTTGCAGACTCAATCAGCGGATCAAAGTTTGACTACTCTTTGAAAACGGGACCGGGCAAGTGCCTGAGATGTCAGTCGGAGAGCGCTTTTGAACGAGTGACCATAGTTATATTAGATTTTACATGGTTATTGAAAACGACCTCACGTTCAAGTTGGAATTTGAAGCAAGGCGAACTTCAATGGTATTGGACAGGAGCCTGCAATCTCTTACTAGAGTGAGTTGTTACACAGAGAGTGGTGGGTACCTGGTATATGTTGCCATGGGTGATGTTGGAGACAGATACGATGATGATGTTTAAGAGGTTTTTAGATCGATACATGGATAAGAGAATGAAGTGATATGGATCACGTGTATGCAGACGAGATTAGTTTCAGTTTGGTATTATGTTCGTCATGGATGTTGTGGGCTGGATGGCCCAATCCTGCACTACGTTGCTGTACCTCTGCTGTATGTTTGTGACAAAGTAATGTCTGGCAGGTGGATGATCTTTCTGGGTGAAACAATGATAGTTTAAGACATCCCTGTTTCTTTTAGAGTGAATAACAAGGCTGGCAGTACTAGGAAGACCTGGATGACATGAGTCAGAGTATGGGGAAACGGGAAAGAGAGAGTATAGTGCACCTCAAAGTGCTACACAGACATTTTTGTGTAGAGCCGTAGATCTCCTATGAGAGGCCCTCATTGAATATTTTGGCTGCTTTACCATGGAGAAAGTCATGAAGACTGGGGAATAGGCAAAAATTAACGGTGATGTTTTGCCGTTAGTCCGCCTTGCATCAGAGAAGCTGGTTGTCATGCATGAAGGTAGATAGATCTCCGGGGCCTGATCTAGTATATGTAAAGCACAGAGGGAAGCCGGATAGATAAGCACCGTTGTTAGCCAGAGTGAGGTGCCGCAAGATGGTAGATGGCTGATGTTGTTCCTTTATTTAAGTTTGGGTACAAAGAAAAACCTGGGAACTATGAACCAGAAAGCTGACTAATCTGTGGTAGGTAAGCAGGGCTCGAATATTAGCGGTTGCCCGGGTGCCAATGGCAACTTGCCGTCCCGACGGGCAACCTAAAAGCCATGCCATTTTGCCTAGCTTGGCAAGCAACCGGGACACCCGCCCGCCATCCGTGTGCGGGTCTCGGCTCTCGGCTCGGCGCCAGCTCTCGGCTCTCGCCACTCGGCACTAGCTCTCGGCGCTTGGCTCTTGGGTCTCCGCCTGGGTCTCGGGTCTCCGCTCGGCATGGCCGGCCGCCGAGCACATCATCGTGCACATGCGCACTGCCACGGCAACTGGTTGGCGTCGGCCACTTTCTCCTTCCCTTTGCATTGTGGGAGTTCTGGCCGCCGTTGCTGTCCGGTCGCTGCCTTACCGTGACCGCTGAAAAACAATGCAGAATCACTCCCTGGAGCTGGAGTAACTCTTGCTTCTTGGTTTCCTGGTCCTCCAAAAATATTCAAAATGGAATTTAAACTGGTGGACCCACCACCACCACCAAACTCTGGAAAAATAACAGCCTTTTGCATTTTATCTGTTTATTTATTGTGTGTGTATATGTGTGGTCTATAGTATATAGACACACTGAACTTTTTTCTCCTGTTCTGTATTATGTTTACATATTCTGTTGTGCTGCAGCAAGCGAGAATTTCATTGCCCTATCTGGGACACATGACAATAAAACTCTCTTGACTTGACTTAAGCAAAAAAGGGTTCTTTGGGGAAAAAAAAGCTACCTTAAATTTAGTTGCGTCTGGTTGGCACCTATGGGAGGGTGAAGACTATTCCATTCTTTAATTGTGCAGGGCAACTCCATGGAGCAGCCAGCATCTTTGGATAGAAAACATTGACGTTTTGGGTAGAAACCCTTCTTTACATTTCCTCTGGTTTTGGTGTTTTCAGTTTAATTTAAAGATACAGCGTGGAAACAGGCCCTTTGGCCCACCGAGTCCACACCGATCACCCATACTTTAGTTCTATCCCACACATCAGCGACGTAGGTCAAGAGTGTTTTATTCTCTCACGTCCCAGTTAGAACAATGAAATCCTAATGCCCCTGTCCTACTTGGGAAACCTGAACGGAAACCTCTGGAGACTTTGCGCCCCACCCAAGGTTTCCGTGTGGCTCCCGGAGGTTTTTGTCAGTCTCCCTAATGGTCGAACGTGGTTTCTGTTTTAAAAATCGGTAATTTTTTAGTCGGAGCCGGTTGCGATGCTAGTTGAAGGTGGTTGCCGGAGGACAAAAACCTCCGGGACCCACACGGAAACCTTGGGTGGGACGCAAAGTCTCCAGAGGTTTCCATTCAGGTTTCCTAAGTGGGACAGGGCATTACTTGCAGCAGCATAACAGAATATGTAAACATAGTACTCTGTAAACAATGTTATAAATGAGAAAACAAAACTCCATACAGACAGCATCCATATTCAGGATCAATTCCGGGTCTGTGGCAATTTTAGGCAGCAAATTTATGGCCAATGTACTGCCCCAATAGCCTTGAACTTAATTAAAACATACAGTGGCTGTAAGGGGGACATAGCATCACTTAGAGATTTAAGAATGAAAATGGATAGTTTCTTTTTTTTAGTAACCAAAGTTATCAATGTATAATTTTTTGTGTGTTGGAAAATAAAATATAGTGCACAGCTGCTGGACTTGCTGCCTCACACTCCAGAGATCTGTGTTCGATCCTGTCCTTGGGCACTGTCTGTGTTGAATTTGCACATTCTCCCTGCAAGCATGTGGGTTTGATGGCATGGGTTCAAGGTAGTGGATACTAATGAGATATTTAACGGACAATATAAGGTAGCAGAGAGTGATGGTGGAAAAATGGTTTTCAGACTGGTGGCCCATGACTAGTGTATTTCAAAAATCCGTATTGGGTCCATGTTAGCTGGCAATGTATTAGACATGGTCAGTAAGTTTGCAGATTACAATAAAGTAGATGATATTTTAGACAGCAAAAAGTTTGCCATGAATTGCAGTGAGATCTTGATCAACTGGGTAAGTTTAGCAGAGGAAAAGCAAATGGAATCCAGGCAAGTATGAGTAATTGCATTTAGGAAAGTCAAACCAGAATAGGATTTTCCGAATGAATGGTTGGAAGGGGCAAATATTGTTAAGCAGATGGACCTTGGAATACGTGCATAGTTCCCTGTACGTGGCAACATACGTGGGCAGCTCTTGGCATGCTTGTAAGGACAGTGTATGCAGAATTTTGACGTCATGTTGTAGTAGTACAAGGTGTTGGTGAAGCTCCACTTGGTTACCATGGATGAGTTTGGCCGAGCGTCCTGTTTCTATGCTGTATGATTCAATTACCTCATTCTGCAAGTGTCAGTTGTGGACAGAACTAACCATGGATACAACATTTTGCACACTTGATCTCTGCCAGTGTACAAAACAAAGAACAGTACTGCACAAGAACGGGCCCTTCGGCCCACAATTCTTGTGCCGAGCATAATGCCAAGTTAAACTGATCTCATCTGCCTGTATATGATCCATATCCCGCTATTCCATGCCCTTCCATATGTGCCGATCTAAAAGCTTCTTGAATGCCACTATTGTAACTGCTTCCACCATCACCCCTGGCAATACGTTCCAGGCCCCGCTACTCTCTGTGTAAAAAAATTGCCTGGAAACATCTTCTCACCTTATACCTATGCCCTCTAGTGTTGGACACTTCCATCTTGCAAAAAGGGTTCTGACTGTCTAGCCTACCTTTGCCTCTCATAACTATATATACTTCTATCAAGTCTTCCCGCAATTTCAGGCATTCCAGCATTTTAATCCAGGCAGCATTATAGTAAAACTCATATGCACCCTCTTCAAAGCCCCACATCATTCCTGTAATGGGGAGATCTCTACTACATGCAATACTTCAAATGAGGCTTAACCAAAGTCCTATAGAAAAACCTTTTTCCCCCAGAGAGTTGTGAATCTGTTGAATTCTCTGCCTCAGAAGGCCGTGGAGGCCAATTCTCTGCATGCTTTCACGAGAGAGTTAGAGCTCTGAAATACAGCGGAGTCAGGGGATATGGTGAGAAGGCAGGAACGGGGTACTGAATGTGGATGATCAGCCATGATCACAGTGAATGGCGGTGCTGACTCGAAGGGCCAAATGGCCTACTCCTGCACCTATTGTTTATATTCTTTATAATTTTCTGACTTGTCTACTCAATGCAACTAGCAATAAAGGCAAACATATATGCGATTTTTACCACCCTAACTACTTGTTCTGTCACATTCAGCGAGCTGTGAACTTGAATGCCAAGATCCCTCTGCACATCAATGTTGTTAAGAGACCTATCATGACTGCATATACCCTTACATTCAACCTCCCAAAGGTTGGAGGTGGATGTGTGGGTGATTCTCATGTTTCTCAGGTCCAAATGTATGTTCCTATGAATCAGCTCAGTCAGGAAGAACCAAAAGGCAGGGCACACACAGGATTTATCAGGATTGCGTTCCATCGCCATTGCTCTGACAATTTTACCAACTAATCACCATCATCCTGTAAAACAAGACATCCCTCCTCACTGTCAGCAGCCCCAGAAAGTTTGTCATCTGCAGTCTATTTCCAGTGGTCTCCTTGATCAGCAAGGATTTACACAGCATTTACTTTGTGTTTTTCTTGTATTACTTTTAATAACATCATGTAGCGACACCTAGTGGCTAAAGTGCGTATTACAGAACCCTCGTCAGAGGCCAGAACACTGTCACGAGACAGGGTTTGTGCGCGGGCAGTTGACAGCAAAGATCATAGAACGGAGCAGGATACTCCTGCTTAATCCAATGCACTGAGGTATAGTATGTAATGGAGCGTAACGACTTCCTGTTTCATTAACATACCACACGCCAATGGAAAACTAATAACCATCTATGGAGAGAAGATCGCGACCTGAAACGTCACCACATCCTTTTCTCCAGAGACGCTGTCTGATCCGCTGAGTTACTCCAGCTTTTTGTGTCTATCTTTGCTATGAATCTATTCAGCTTCCTTCAGTTTTAGCATCGGGCTTACGCGGGGATAGGCTTGTGAAATTGACAAGATCTTGCTGCTTAAAAAATGCATGGATATAAAAAGTCATACTGTACCTCTAAAAATTAGAGTAAAATTAAAAATTAAATCTATTAGAATTTTAGATTTCAAGACCTGGATGATTATTTTTGGGAGCGATGATCTACCACAGTGCTTGGGGTTTAGAGGCTGGCATCTCTCTATATCTTGTTTTTTCTCGCTCTCTCTCTCTCTCTTATCTCTCTGTCTCTCTTTGACTAGGTTTGCTGGTGCTGGAGTAACTCAATGGGACAGGCAGCATCACTGGAGAGAAGGAATGGGTGACGCTTCGGGTCGAGACCCTTCTTCAGACAATCACAAGTACTCTCACCAACGAGAGCTCAGTCTGAAGAAGGGTCTCGCTGAGTTACTCCAGCAACAGCAAACCTAGTCAGGATCGAACCAAGGTCTCTGGTTCTGCAAGACAGCAACTCTACCATAGCACCACTGTGCTGCATAAAACTATATGCCAAATTTTAAAGTGCTAAAATAGTTGCTGAAACAAGTGGCTATGAATCTATGTGTAGGAAGGAAAGGGGGAGCAGACGGGACTGGAGCGGACTCACAGCGGTCGCTGGTCGTTCTCCGCCGAGATCGGATTCTCCGCTTTCCATTTGACGACATTTCCAGTGCCGAGCCGTTTCCAGTCCCTCCGAAAATTGCATCCAGTTGGACACCCCCGCCAGCCATCCACTGCTCCTGTAAAGATGCGATGGTGCAGGAAGGGGCGGACCGTCCTGCGGAGTGACAGGAGGAAAGGCCAACCCACGCAGCGCTGAACAGCAGGAGAGGAGTCTGCCACTTTGTTTGGTGGCAAGGTGATAGACATTTGAACAGAATCGATAGTGAACCCCAAATAATCCATGGTAGTGGAGGGTCTCAATTTTGATTTATCTGGATGAATGATAAATGCCAGCTTTTGAAAAAGATGCTTTGTGGCTGATACCGCCAATGTAGCCAACTCTAAATTTTCCCCTACAATGAGAATATCATCAAGGTAGGCCATAACAATATGGTTTTGTTTCCCCAAATGTGCCAAAGCTGGTTTTAACAATTTGATAAACAGCCTGGGTGCCGATGATAACCCGTTGGGTAAGGCCTTATACTGCCAAAGCTGTCCCATCCAGACAAATTTCAGATATTTCCGATGATGCTTGTGTATTGGTACTGAATAGTATGCATCTTTTAGGTCGATGCAAGCCATGCAGTACCTGTTAGAGATTGGCTGTTTGGCTGTGACAAACGTGTCCATTTTGAAATTGGCATACTGAACGGAAGTATTCAGTTCAGTCAAATCTATACTTATGCGGCATCCGCTGTCTTTTTTGTTTTTGGTAAAAATGTTTGATACGAACTCTTGAGATTCTCTGTTTGTCTTCTCATTTACCCCTTTTGCGTTTAATCTTAAAAGGATCAGAGGTAAACGTGCTCCACACATGACGAAACAAGTGCAACCGTCCCCCAACCCGTGATGAGTCTAGACATGCAATGTTTTCGAGGCAACCCGACCCACCTACCTCCATGGTTACCGGTGGTGCTGTGTTGGTTGTCTCTGTTGCTTCTTGTTCTGTTGTGTTGCTGTGGTGTGGGGACAGCGCATTTTCCAGAATGGTAAGTACTTACCTCTGGTTGTCTTTTAAAGTTACGCTGGACGAGCGACGCTTCCTCCCGACTGTCGCTTCCGCAATGCGTTCGACGATATGTCGCTCATGCGTGCTTGCGGGTTCTTCACGTAGTCACTCACGTGACTCCGAAGTCAAATTACACAGTTTCACCATCCTCTAGCTAAAGAAATTCATCCTCAATTCCATGCTAGAGATACATCCTTTTATTCTCAGGATGTGCCCTCTGTTCCTAGACTCCCCTCTACTGGACACATCTTCCCACTTGTACCCTGTCTGGGCCTTTGGTTGGATTCAATGAGGTCCCCCCCTAGTAGTTTTAATCTCCAGTGACTACAGCCCAGTGCCGTCGCACACTCATCATCCACGGGATCATTGATATAAACATATGGACAGTCTACAATGCCAGCACATCCTTCCTCAGATATGGGACCAAAAAATGCTCGCAATATTCCGCTGGTCTAACCAGCTCCTTATAAACCTTATATAATTTGTTTTATATTCTGGCTGCCTCCGCCCACGGTCTGGTTGTCTTTGTTATGTTTATGTAGCCCTGTGTAACTTCATATCCATAACTATTTCATTAGTTTTTCTTATTAAGAACTTTATATAAGTTTGCTGTGAATAGGTGTTTGATGTCATTAGCTGGTTCACGTTGATATGTGCTATTGCCCCTTTAAATATTTTTCTGCAGTGTACCTGGTGAACATGTGTGGTGACCACCGTGCAGCCTGTGTGGATGGATTTAAATGCATTTGATTTGTTGTTAATGAGCTAGATAATTTTTCCTGTGTGGTGATTGGTTGGGGGCGGGAGCTTAGAAATTGTGGGTGATTTTGGTGAGGAGAAGGACAGAAGAAGTCCGGGGCAGGAGGAGAGAGAGACATGTGAAGAACAGAGACTGATAAAACTAAGTTTTGACTGTCCTACTTGGTCAGTAAACAGCTTAAATATCTTTCCTTGTGGTGAGGTAAGATTAAGACTTTAATAAAGACTGTCACTGTCTGGACTTTGTGATTACGGGGAGAGAGGGGTCCTCTCTGGTCAGCCAACTCGCCAGCAACTCGCCACTCGCCCGCCATCTTGTGAGCTTCTGCACTGTGCACTTGTCGGTATCAACTGTATTTCGCCGCGACGCTCTACAGCTTCGACCAGGCCTGCAACGTGGGGTTATTCTTGTTTTGTTTTCATGTTGCCGGCTTGTGTGAGTGAGTGTGTGGGCCCACATAGTAATTAATACTGAAAGGTACTATAAAAAGATTGATTTATTGAGTGGTGTTTGAATATCTGTGAGAAACACCAGTAAAACACCATATTTTTGGTTATTGATATTCTATTTTGTATTTCCCTGACCAACATATTTTTACTGTTAATTAATAGAATAAATGTGAAGGTAATTTATTGGAACATAGTTGTCAGTTGATTTATTTTAATTGTTTCTACAGTAAGGTATACCATTTAATATTGAAATTGAAGGTGCCCTATTGTTCAAATTTAAAGAGTGCATAAATACTTAAATTAAGGGTTAACTAACACCTATAAGGGAATTAAAGTTTACGAACCTGGGGCGCAGCTCATGTAGAGGGCAAAGAAGCGCTATATTTAGAATGAGGATGTGGCTATTATCCGAGTCACGTCCTTTGCCCCCCCCCCAGCTGTGGGTGCGGAGCTCCCAACGCGGGCGGCGTTTACTTTAACATCGCGGAGTCCTGGGACCCTTTGCCGGGAGACGCCAGCATGAATCTCTGCCCAGTGTGGCCTGTGGACATCAGGAGCCGTGGACTCCGGTGGAAGGTGGCCAATTCAGAGGTCCAGGCCGCTGAGGATGTTCTCCCATTCGAAGTCGGGGTTCCATCAATCCCGGCGAGAGGGCATGAACATCGGATCGCCTGTTGCGGCGACTACGGGGTGCTCGGGAGGCCCTGACCATGAGTGAACATTGGAGAACATCAGTGAGGAGGTTGACTGGACTTTGGTTCCTTCCCTCAGTCGGGAACTTTGGTGCCGCTGTGGGGATTTTTGTTTTGTGGACTGCTGTGTTCTGTGTTTTTGTGTGTTTTTTATTTTTATTTTTTTAATTTTATTTTTGGTATGATTAAGGGAAAGATAATTTTGTTGTCTCTTAATTGAAGACAATGACATTAAATTAAATCAAATCAAATATTAGTCCTCTCCAAAAGAATGCTAATATCGCATTTACCTTCCCAACTAGCGATTTAACCTGCATGTTAATCTGTTGGGAATCCTGCACCAGCATTCTCAACAATTCAGATTTATTAATCCTCTACTTCGAAAATAGTCTAAACGTTTATTCCTTCTACCAAAGTGCATAACTACACTTTGCTGTGCTGTATTCCATCTGCCAAATTCTTTCCCCAATATGTCAACTAATCCAAGTCCTTCTGCAGAGTCTCTGCTTCCTCAATATTACCAACCCCTCCGCCTATCTTCATATTATCCGCAAAGCTGTCCACAAAGCCATCAATTCCATCAGATCGATCTTTAACATACAACATGGAAAGTAGTGGACTCAACACTGGCCCATGTGGAACACCGCTCATCACAGGCAGCCAACCAGAAAATACATTCTTTAATTACACTCTTTGCCCTCTGTCAGTCAACCAAACTGTGACAATGAAGTTCACAAGATATAGGAGTAGAATTAGGCCAATCGAGTCTATTCTGCCATTTAATCATGGCTGATCTCTGCCACCTTATCTAATTGTCCTGCCTTGTCCCCAGAACGCTTGACACCCATTCTAAACAAGAACATGTCTATCCCTGCCTTAAAAATATCCACTGACGGCTTCCTCAGCCCTCTGTGGCAATGAGTTTTACAAAGTACCAATGAACATTCCACTGATCACAGTTTTCACTCTTTGCATCATTTTACCATGTTGATGTCTTTAATACCTCAACTGCTGCTCTGCCCAGGTCTGACCCTCACTGATCCTCAGGGAAAACCCACCCACACTCCCAAACTCAAGTTATAAGCCTTTGCTGAAACTTTCAATCCACCCCACTCACCAATTTTATTTCGGAGTCACGTGAGTGACTTCGTGAAGACCCCGCCGGGATGCATGCGCGACATATCGTCGCACGCATTTGCTATCGACAAGCTGGGGGGGAGTGCGCTCTCTCCACGGCTCCTTCAACAACGCAGTCAAGGTAAGTACACTAACCTTTAGTTGGTTGCAGGATGGAAGGGAAAGGGCAAGGAAAACTTCCCAAGAGCCACAGGACGCCGACAGGCCAGCGGCCACTTTCCCCGGAGCTGCGAGAACCACCGGCAGCATCCGGACGGCCAGGGCTAAAGGTGCGGAAGTTGGGCGCATCTGTGACACCAGCGCCCAACATCTCCAGACTGGACGTCCGCACTGGAGCAGGATATCCCAGATCCTGACTTTATTCCCCCATCTCCCAGGACGAGGGGGAGCAAGCTACGTAGGGACGTGCCTCGCACACCAACGGTGGCATCACCCCGTGTTGTCCAGGATCCACGGGGGCCGAGCCGGGTAATGACTGAGCTACAGGGGAGCCCCACAGCCGTGGCATGTCACGTACAGCTACCGGGGATACTTGTCGTACGGCTGGCCGGTAGAGCTACTGCTGCGTCGAACAGTAGGCGGTCGACCAGCTTAGCTCTGGCAGCTGCCGACCATGCATCTCCACGGAGATATATGGTCAGAAGTGGAGGTAAGACTGCACGGACTTCGGGGAGCCCGGTACCGGGGGCCGGCGTTGACTTATCTCCACTGCCATCCTACCAGGCAGGTGGACCGCCACAGTCAGCTCGAAGGCTGACTAGTGGAATGTCTGTGTGGGAGTCGTATGGGCCTACAGGAGCAGTTGCCCACGACGACCTACCACCGGACCCTAGTCTGCACCTGATGGGGGTGTGGTCTGCTGGTGGAAGCCCCGGAGAAATTGCAGAGCCTGGGGAAGTCGGCTTGTCCGCCGCGAGTAGCGGGGACAGTAGCATTGCCCGGTTGGAGCTCTTGGTGGAGCAACTGGTCCAACGGGATATGGACCGGGATGAACAGCAGTCTCAGGCCTCCACAAGTTACACCAGGAGACCGCCTAGCATATCGTCTTCTCCAGCCAGCCATACCATAAGCTGCTGGGATACTGACTTCGATGTCGAACCAGAGATGCTGGAGGCCGTGGATCCAGTCCTAGGTGCAGACCTGCTGGATGTCGTGGGAAAATTTGCCACAGCTACCCACACTGGGGAGCCGCTGCACCCCAACCTGGCAGGAACCATTGACTATCTGACCACTCACCAGCTTCTGGGTCAGGTAGTCACTGACATCATGGACGCATTCAAACTGCATCATTTTAAGTGTGCCCACGGTGAATGCTCAAATTTGGGGGAATTTGAATACGACCACCAAGATGCAGGACGTCCACCTACAGCGAATCCTCAAACTCCTATCGACGGGCATTACAGCATTTGCCAGGACCCTCGATGGGGATAATGTGCCCAGCGAGCAGCAGGATGCCCTGGCACTTCTCTGCAATGCGCAGTTCGAAATTAACTGCCTTCGTAAGAGCTCCATCCAGCCGAAACTCAACCCGAAATTTGCAGGGTTGTGCCGTACCTCCACCACTCTGCCATCTCATCAGCTGTTCGGGAGTGGTCTCGGGGGGAAAAAAGACAGACATGGATGAGGAGGCCAAGACCATTGGCCTTATGAAACCACCACCGGCTAAAGTTTACCCATACCAACGACAACAGCCGTATCCTACCTGGAAAGCACGCCAGCCGGATAGACCATCAAGGACCTATCCACCTCCACTTCCTCAACAACAGCGGCCCTTTTTAGGACAAGGCCTGCAGAGGCCCGCATGGAAGATGTGGCCACAGCCACAACCAGCTACACCACGTCCCCCCACAATGCCATACACCACGAACCGCCGTTGACCTTGGAGGTAAGGGGGTCTGGTTCATCTCAGGACGTAGCCAATGTAATCTTACAAGTAGGAGGACGGCTGCGGGCATTTCGTGGTGCTCGGGATGCAATAACCACAGACATATTTATTCTACTTTTGTACAATATACCCATTTCAAAATGGAAACCTTTGAAACAGCTAAGCAGCTGCATTACCCGGGGTACTTCATGGCTTGCATCGATTTAAAAGATGCGTACTATACAGTTCCCATCATAGAATCTCACAGGAAGTTCCTAAAAATTGTCCGGAAGGGACAGTTATAGCAATACAAAGCCTTACCCACTGGATTAACCACAGCCCAGACTATTTACCAAATTAGTAAAACCAATATTGGCACTCCTCTGACAGCAGCATATCGTCATGGCATATTTGGACAATATCCTTATCGTGGGACAGACCCTCCAATTGGCAACGCCGGCAGTTCCAGCGACCAAATCTTTATTCGAGACGTTAGAGTTTGTGACCCATCCAGCCAAATCTGCACTAAACCCCTCTCATGTTATGGACTACCTGGGTTTCACCATTGACACAAACCTCACGATCAGTTGTGGTGGCAGATGGGACCCACACGAGTCTACCCTCCTCCAGACGCAAGGGATAACCTATCTGGAGATGTTAGGGGCTTTCCATGGACTGCGGGCTTACTGCACTACCTCACAGCATTTACATGTCCGTCTACAAATAGATAACACGATGGTGGTGGCTTATATAAATCATATGGGTGGTATCAGGTCATTATCTTGTGACGAATTGGCATACACAATCTGGCACTGGTGCATTGAGAGAAATATTTGGATCACAGCGACCTATCTCAATACAGTGGCGGACACCAGGTCACGAGTGTTCAATGATAACATCGAGTGGATGTTGAACCCCCAAATTTTTGCTGAAATTATAGCTAACTTTGGCACACCAGATATAGACCTCTTTGCGTCCAGGTTGAACCATCAGATACCAATGTATGTGTCTTGGACCCAGACCCTGGGGCAGTAGCTATGGATGCTTTTTCTCTCCATTGGGGGAAATGGTTTTGCTACGCATTTCCCCCATTCTGACTCATCAGTCGGGTATTGCAGAAAATTCAACTAGATTCTGCAACAGGCATTTTGATCATACCCGACTGGCCTACACAGCCATGGTACCCAATGGTCCTCCAAATCTTGAAACGTCCGTTGATTCAGTTTGGTAAAAACCCCAAATTGATTGCTAACCCCATTATGGGGGTAAGTCACCCGTGCCATGGTCACCTAAACATGTTGGCCTGCAGGTTCTAAAGAGGCCGCTTATCAAGGTCGGCATATCACCCCGAGCCATGGGCCTCGTCTCAGCGTCGTGCCGAGCATCAACCAGGAGGCAGTACCTCACCCAGGTCAGGAAGTGGGAGGCATTCTGCTCCCGTACCAACACGACCTACAACTCGGCTATGATCCCTGATGTCCTGGAATTCCTAGCGGGCCTTCATTACAATGAGGGCCTCAGCTACAGTGCCATCAACAGCGCCAGGAGTGCACTGTCCTCATACCTAGACATAGGTATAGGCTCAAACCACCTGGTGTCAAAATTCATGAGGGGAGTGTACAACACCAACCCTCCACGACCCAGATACAACATCACCTGGGGCGTAGGGATAGTACTGACCCTACTGAGGAGCTGGTCTCCTATGACAGAGTTACCACTTTAAAAAGCTCACCCTGAACGGGTGATGCTGATGGCCCTGACTACAGCCCAACGAGCCCAGGCATTGCAGAAGCTGCGGCTGGCTAGCATGGTCACCACCCCTGCTAAAGGTGACTTTCTTTGTAGAGGACCTACTGAAGCAGCAAAGACCTGGGGCTCATGAGCTGCAGTTGGAATTTCGGGCATAACCCACTGTGCAGACTATCGCAAGGTGGCTCAGGGTGGTGTTGGGTACAGCAGGAGTAGATAATAACATTTTTAAATCTCACTCTACCGGGGCTGCATCCACATCAGCGGCGAGGGCCATGGAGGTAAGCAATCTTCCAACAGTTCTGCAGCAAACCGCTGGTCACCCCCGCAACGTTCGTGGAAGCCGTGCTGGGAGCCGCTCCGTGAATGTTTATCCCCGAGTTAGGGGTTTTTTGCTTTATTATTATTTGTGTTAATACATATGCATTATTTTTCAGCCTGTTCAGTCTGCAATGCATTAACTACCTTCCTCCATCAGTATTGCGGCAGTGTGATAGCATGGTCGTTGTCCAGGGCGTGAAATCACAGAGCTTTGAAATCTTCACGAAGTCACTCACGTGACTCCGAAATAAAATAGTAAGATTAAACAAGAACTTACCAAGTTCGATGGTTGATCTTTATTTTATGAGGAGTTGCGGTGAGGGATTTCGTGCCCTCCGCTCCCAACCCTCTATCATAAGGTCAACTGGTAAGTTCTACGTCATTAATCTTACTGTCTCCAGTCATGGAGCGTTCTGTGATTCCACACCGCTGCTTTGAAGAAATTCGCGCAAGCGTGCTGGCGGGGTCTTCACTAAATCCCTCACCGCAACTCCTCATAAAATAAAGATCAACTGTCGAACTTGGTAAGTTCTCGTTTAATCTTACTATTAAACCCCCTCACTCTTTCAGGGGGCAGCACATTGCTGCTGCGGTAGGGTTGCTGCCTTACAGCGTCAGAGACCTGGCTTCTATCCTGACTGTGGATGCTGTCTGCGTGCAGTTGGTACGTTATTATAGGGAGGAGGCAGGCACGGGTTATTGATTGGGGACGATCAGCCATGATCACAACGAATGGCGGTGCTGGCTCGAAGGGCAGAATGGCCTCTGCCTGCACCTATTTTCTACGTTTCCATGTTATCCCAGTGACCCCATGTGTTTTCCCAGCATGCTCCGGTTTCCTCCCACTTTCGAAATACATACACGTTTGTTGGTTAATTTGGCTTCAGTAAAAATTGTAAATTGTCCCTAGTGTGTTGGATAGTGCTTGTGTATGGGCTGATCGCTGGACTGCAGAATCGTCAAGCCCAAGGGCCTGTTTCTGTGCTGCATCACTAAACTAAATCCCATGTGGAGACACAATGAACTGCAGATGCTGGTTTACAAGAAAAGACAAGTGCTGCAGTAAGTCAGCGGGTCAGGCAGCATTTCCAGAGTGCATTCCCTCAACCATCCTCAATTCAAGGGGGATTGTTGTCCATTGCACAACTACCATCCTCTCCAAAAGCTGGCTGCAGGGACTGGCGATAACGTGTGAGGGGGCTTGGATACCTGAGTATGTGTCTCCCACTGGGACCGAAGATGATTCCTGGATGGATTCTCCAGTCGATGATCCCTGGGTCTGTTCACCTGTGGATGTCTGGGGATCTAGTGCCAAACCTGGATACTCTTGTGTACTGCTTTAATGTACTATTTCTATATACTTGCACTGTATCTAAAGTGTGCAGATGTGCAGTAATACGTGTACTGAACTGATGGGAAACATTAATTTCATTGTACCTCGGTACATGTGACAATAGTTCACAAGTTACAGGAGTAGAATTAGGCCATTCGAGTCTACTCCGCCATTTAATCATGGCTGATCTCTGCCACTTTATCCCATTTTACTGCCTTCTCCCCAGAACCCGATCTAATCAAAAACATGTGTATCTCTACCTTAAAAATATCCACTGACTTGGCCTTCACAGCACTCTGCAGCAATGAGTTTTACAAAGTACCAATGAACATTCCACTGGTCTCACCGTTTTCACTCTTTACACCGTTTTACCATGTCGTGTCTTTAACACCTCAACTGCTGCTCTGCCCTGGTCTGACCCTCACTGATCACCAGTGAAAACCCACCCCCACACCCAAACTCAATTTATAACCCTTCGCTTTCAATCCACCCCACTCACCACTTAAACCCCCTCACTCTTTCAGGGGGCAACATGGTGGCGCTGCATTAGAGTTGCTGCTTTACAGCGTCAGAGACCTGGCTTCGATCCTGGGTACCTGAGCATGTGTCTCTCACTGGGACCGAAGATGATTCCTGGGTAGATTCTCCAGTTGATGATCCCGGGTCTGTTCACCTGTGGACATCTGGGGATCTGGAATAATGGAACAGAGAGACAACAATAGACAATAGATAATAGGTGCAGGAGTAGGCCATTCAGCCCTTCGAGCCAGCACCGCCATTCAATGCGATCATGGCTGATCATCCAAAATCAGTACCCCGTTTCTGCTTTCTCCCCATATCCCTTCACTCCACTATCTTCAAGTGCTCCATCTAACTCTCTTGAAAGCATCCATGGAACCGGCCTCTACCGCCCTCTGAGGCAGAGAATTCCACAGACTCACAACTCTGTGTGAAAAATATTTCCTCGTCTCCGTTCTAAATGGCTTACCACTTATTCTTAAACTATGGCCCTTGGTTCTGGACTACCCTAACATTCGGGAACATGTTTCCTGCCTCTCGCATGTCCAAACCCTTAATAATCTTATTTGTTCTTATATTCTTCTTCATAGTGCATTCTATAACATAGATTTGTACTATTTCAAATGCACTTCTGCCACTGCATTTCAAACAAAAATACATTCTGTTCTAATGTTATAAAGAAGGAATGTTAATAGAAATAAGCACACACACCACTAGAGGCCGCTCTCCATTAGAAGAACGACGAGCATTTAAGGCAAAAGGGCACAAAATGCTGGAGTAATAACGCAGCAGATCAGGCAGCATCTCTTGAGAACATGGATAGGTGACATTTTGGATCAGAACGCCTCTTCAAACTGGTGGGGGTAGGAAGAAAGCTGGGAGAGTTGAGGTAAGATAAAGCCTGGCAGAGCAAACACGATTTTAAGCAGCATCATGAGTCAATTTACGGACATCTGACATCTACACACAAGCAACCTCCCAACCAGAAATCAATGAAATCCGGGTGCCAAACATCTGTTGTTACACAATCTTTAAAAATATCTAAAATGTTTCAATGTCATTTGTAGATTACATCTAAAGACGAGAGTGTGGCACACCACACAGGCCATCAGTCTGCAGGATGCGTATGGCAAATTGGGGACTGGCTCTGTGGAGATAGCAGCATCATCTGGTCCCCCATCACCCACTCTCCATTGGAAACGTTCGTCACTTCACGTGGTTTCCCTCCCACCTGCCCTTTGACTCGGGGTGAATTCAGGGACTGACCATAAAGCACGGAAACATGTCCATCGGCCCACCTCGTTCATGCCGACCTAGCTGTTGGTCCCATTAGTCCACATGTTGCCCATATTCCGCTGAGACTTTATTATCCATGTACCTGTCCAAGTGCCTTTTAAATTTTGTTATTGTATCTCCCTCAACTATCTTTTCTGGCAGCTCATTCCATACATCCAGCACACTCAATGAAATGGTTGCCCCTAATGTTGCTATTTACTCTTTCCCCTCTCATCTAAAATTTATGTCCTCTGGTTCATGGTTCCCCAACTCTGAATAAAAGATGCAGTGCATTCACCCTATCAATTCCCATCATAACCTAAAGCCTTTTTATCACCCTATCTACCCGTGACTCCACTTTCAGGGAACTCTATATCATTTACTGTGTAGATCCGGTCCAGTTTGACTTCCCTTTTATGAGCCTTGCCTGGTGTTTCAGTGGGAGAGCATTTTGGTAACAATGATCACAGCTCCATAGTTTTAAGAGAGTTATGAATAGGTCTGTCTGGACCTTGGGGAAAGTATTAAATTGGGTTAAGGTACATTACAGCATTAATAGGCAGGAACTAGTATAGTGGCAGATTATTATATTGTTCAAGGAATGGCTCCCTCTAGCCACTAGGAGAAGACACGGGGTAAGGCAATAGCATCGTAATAAGCATGGTAGCTCTCCACGAGATATTCAAAACCGTAGAAAGATAAATCTTCAACACACAGTCTCTTGATTAATTGTTTCTTTATTGTCGAAATAAAACAGTAAGATATTCATCCAGACTTCTTGATCAGTACATTTTAATCTTACATGCAATAAAACTTCAGCATGTAGCTCTGACCAATGTTAGATAGCTCCGCATGTTGGAAAGTTCTGACCCATGGGCGAAAGCTATGCCAGCCCACAATGCTTCTTCCAAACTAACTAAAAAACTACTAGCTGCTGCCCAAGAATCCCAGCAGAAAACATGCCTCCCACCCACATAATCACAGGCAGACAAAATTTAAAGGCAAATGCCATAATTTATAACATACCAAATTAAGCCAAATGGCCACTACATGCCGGCCCCTAATTGTTCTGAGTATATAACGAGGCAATTACTAATAAACATCAAAAAGGTAGCAATGAAGGCTTAACATAGATGAGAAACAAGAAATAGCATGCATTATGTATCCGCATTCAGACTTCTTCAGTGATTCTGCCATCTTCTGCTTCGCCTTCTAGAAGCAAGCATAACTTGGTTATTGGACTTATTAAAACATTGTTTTTATTTTGAAGTCGTACCGTGAAGTGCAAAAATCCTTCGAGAGAATAATAGGATTTTTAGCAATAACGTTCATTGTTAGGTTTTGTTTCATTTCCGGATCATTAGCAGAGATTTCAAATCCCAGCTCAAGTTTTGGGCATTTTCTGCCTGGCTTACAGAGAAATTCTGGTCCATTGATCCATCTCTTATAGCTTAAGAAGTGGTTTGCTGTCAGTCCACTAGAAGCTTCATCCCCAGGATTTTCTTTTGTGTTAACATATTTCCCTTGTGAAACATTAGTAGCTCCCAATGCTCTTTCCATTGGCACGTCGTCTTTGTCCAAATCCAACTCTCTGGTCTCTTTTGCTCTATCATCTGGTAGAATGGATTTGATTACAATACGGCTGTTGCTGATCCACTTGGAAAGTGTGAATCCTCCCTTATTGCAGAGGGAAGTCAGATGTTTTACCATTTGATTAGCTTCCTGCTCAGTAGACATGGATTTTAAGCAATCATCCACATAGAAATTATTCTTCAAAGTGTATATCACTTTTTATGGAAAGTGAACTTTATTGTCCTCTGCGGTCTTCTTTAATGCAAAGTTCGCACATCTTGGTGATGACACTGCTCCAAAGAGATGTACCTTCATCCGGTATTCAACAAGATCTTGTTGTACATCCCCTTCCAGCCTCCATAAGAATCGCAGGCAGTCAATGTGTTTTTCTGATACTTTGACTTGATGAAACATCACTCTGATATCAGCCTCAAAGCAATTGGTTCTTGTCTGAATTTAATGAGAACACCGATGAGTGAGTTGGGAAGGTCTGGACCTTGCAGTAGTTGACAGTTAAGTGATGTTCCTTTGAAGACTGCAGCACAGTCAAAGACCTCAAGGTCCCTTTCTTTGATAGATACATCCCATGGTGTGGAATGTACCATAGCTCTCCATCACGTTGATTCAGTTGGTTTGTTGGTACCATTTTGGCATAATCATTGTCAATCATATCCTTTAGGAAAGACGTATATTCCTCATGAAATTTCATTTTCTTGTCAAACTTGCGTTTCAAACTCTGGGTGCATTGCTCTGCCATACGACGATGATGCCATATGACGACGATGCAGACTAACACTTTCTTGTTTGAAAGGTAAATCCAGACAATAATGTCCAGCTATAATCTTTACTGAGTAGTTCATAATATCCAAGAACTTTAACTCTTCCCTGGATATTTCTTCAAATTCCCTACTGGTATTTTAATTGAAGTCATGATTGTATTGCTTGATCAATAGCTTTCCTAATTTACCAGTAGCTATTTGATTAACAGCAGCGGCAGGGTAGTTCTTCTGGTTCCCACTTTTCACAGCAAACGGTCCATCACCTTGGCTCCTCACAATCTGTGTAGGTTGCAATGCCTTCAAAGTATTCGATCCGATAAGTAGGTCAATATCAGAATTATTTTAGATATTTTGTCATCCTTCAAGTAAGGCCGTTGTCTCAAGTCCTCATGTCTGGGTATATTTTGAAGACCAACAGGCATGGTCTCATGTGTAAACACTTCAGATATTAGTATAAAATGAGCTTCATCCCGACTAGATATTTCCATACTTGTAATGTAATGACTAACCCACTCCTTCTCTTCATTCATGGTACGCAATCAAATCTTAATCTCTTCTGTGATGTCCAGCCTTCTCATCAAGCCTTCTGTGCAAAAGGTAGGTGAACTTCCGTGATTAAAAAATGCATATGTTTGCAACACTGTATTCGTCTTGCTAATCCTTACCTGTACTGGTAAGATAGAGAAGATACAGGCTTTTACCCCAGCCCCAATATGCGCAGTTATCCGAGGGAAGGTGACAGCATCACTCGTAGCTGGCTTCTCCTTCTGTTCTATTTGCTACGGTTCCTCTTCTGTTTGCTCCGGTGGTTTCTCTTCTGTTTGCCCCGGTGGCTTCTTTCCGGTGTGAAGTGGTTCAGGATGATTTTGCTTGCATTTATCACAGGTTATAGGACTCTCACAGTCTTTAACCATGTGTCCCTTTTTCAAGCATCCAAAACAGATTCCCTTTTCTTTTAAGAAATCCACCTTTTCTTTATATTCCTTCTTCTTGAATCTTCGACACCACCTCATGGTGTCACTGTTGTGTCTAGTCCATGTTGTGAGGCATCACAAGTCAGTGTAACCGGTAGTTTAGGATCAAAGTAAGCCAGAGTAGGAGCACTGGACATCTGCTGCTTAAGAGCGTCGAACGCTTTCTGTTGTTGCTCGTGCCAAGTCCAAGCAGTGTCTTTGTGTGTAAGTTGGCGCAATGGGGCTGATATTTCGCTGAAACCCGGAATGAATTTGCTCAAATAGTTAACCATGCCAAGGAATCTCTGCAAACTCAGCAGGTCTGTGGGTGCTGGGAGCTCGTTGATAGCACTAGTTTTAGTGTAATTTCCACTTGCCGTCACACAGCCTCCGTTACACCCAGCTGCACTTCCACCATTCTTGGAGCAGAAAATCCTCAGATTTATTCTCCAAGTGCAGATAGGCCACTGTAAATAAAAGCCTCAGACACGCTTCATTTCAAAACGTTGCTCCATTACCGTCCATCATCTGCTAAATTGATGTGGCAGATATATTGGTCTGATACAGTAAATATTGCATTCATATAGCACCAGTGAAACTCTCTGGCTGCACTGGAGCATGTTCGTGAACTGCACAAGGAGTTTGGCCACTATTGTCATGTGGGAGGTTCCAAAACCAATTACTGAAGAACTATGTTTCCACGAACAGTTGATCAATAATGTGTTGTCCGAGATACAAGGAACTGCAGATGTTGGTTCACAAAAAAAAGTGTTGGAGTAACTCAGCGGGTCAGGTAGCATCTCTGGTGAACATGGATGGGTTACACATTGGGCTAGGGTGGCAGGAGCGGCAAGAAATGGCCAGGTGGGGTTGAGGGGGGGGGGGGGGGGGGGCTGGTTGGGTGTCCAACACAGGAGGGGGTGTGGGGGAAGGAGTACAGAATGCAGGATGGGGTGTGTGGGGCCGCACTGGCCTGGGGGATTTTTTTACTCACAATGCAACATGAAAGGAGCCGTCAGCCCAATGGGCTGTGCCAAATCAGGGCGCAGGGGTAGGGGGTCAGATTGGTGCTCCGTAGTCAGGCAGTGGGGGCAGGTTGTCACGAGGCAGGTTCTGCCCAGATTCAGTGGTCACCCTCAGCCAGTCTTCAACTTTCACACATATTTAGAGAAACAAACATTGAAAAATACACATTGAAAATTGAAAGAACAGTTTCTTCCCAGCAACTATCAGGCTCATAACGCTAACCTCAGCAACCATGATCTTCCATCGACTGTCTCTTTACTTGCACTGTTATTATCTAGTGTTATGGTTATTAATTAATCTTATTTTTTCTTTTCTATTTTATCTGTAGCTATAGAGATCTGTATCATCACTCTGATCTTTGCTAAAGTAACAGAGTGCATCAGTTGTACATTCTTATACATCTACCATTTAACCAGCCTGGACTCTACCCAGAGCAGCGATGGAATGGAAATGCACGCTCGGGAATCTTCATTGTCTTAACTGAAACAACAAGCAGAGAGTCAGCCCCCGACTGAGGGAAAGATTAGCGACTGGTGTCTAAACCAGCTCCAATTACAGGAAACCCTTTTTTGCGCTTTCCAAAATTTCTCTTTCCTTCCTGCAGAATGTGGGAATTTCCTTTCCTTATATTCCATTCCCCATCCCATAGTGAGGGCTGATACTATCAATCTAACACACCTTATTCTTTCAGTTACTTCATATGGAACAGTAGGTTGCTCTTCGGCCCATCATGATCATACTGGCCCTCAGAAAAGTGACTCCTCAGCCCTCTGCCCCTCTCCTAATTTCCCTGTAGCACAACAACCTATTCCCTCTCACATGCCCGTGAACCCCGCATTGATTATTTTGCCACTTGCCTCCACGGGTGGGTGTTCTCAGGACCAGTTAATCGAACAGCACATATTTGGGATGCAGAAGCACCAGGGGGAAACCCGCCCAGGAAAGACCATGCAAATTCCACACAGACAGCGCCCGAGGGCAGGATGGAACTGGGATCCTCGGAGTTGCAAACATCAGCACTAACTGCGTCACATTCTCCCTCACTGACAGTAGTTATGACCTCAGTTTACCTGCAAAATCTGTACCACCATTCTTCCAGATTTCCATCATCCATCCATTGGCCACTGCACTGAGTTCCATGACAACCCGAGCTCCTCCAGGGCTGATTCAGGACGGTGTGGGTAACACACGGATCACCGGCTGTGGAGTCTGCGGATGAGGCACAGGATGATGATCAGTGTTAATGTAAGTGAACTGAGTTCACTCAATCTGGATCCCCCAGCCACATCCAACAACCCAGGGCGTCTGAAGAAGTGTCTCGACCGGAAACGTCACCTAGTCTGAAGTAGGGTCTTGACCCGAAACTTTACCCATACCGTCTCAAAAAGGGTCTGGATGCGAAACGTCACCCGTTCCTTTTCTCCAGAGATGGTGACTGTCCTGCTAAGTTACTGCAGCTTTTTGTGTCTGTCTTCATTACCAGCAGCCTCCGATTTACAGTCATAGAGCAAAGAGTCACAAAGCAAAGAGACAGGCCCATGAGCTACAACATCAATGTTTTAGTTTATGTTCAGTATAATCATGTAATATTTCATTCCAGTCTTTTGCCCATCTGCATTAATCACAAATGCCTATCCTTCTGTGCCTTGTCTCTTCACATACCTGTCCCAATGCCGTGATTGGTTCTGATTCTACCAACCTCTCTGGCTGCACATTCACTACTCCCTCTGTGGAAGAACTTCATCCTTGGATCACCAAGCATTACAAATTATACCGTGTAACCAGTTGAAAGGTTACCCACATGGACACACGAACGATTCATCCATCTCGCATTCACTGCTCTTCCACCTCTCGCTCTCTCTCGAGTTCACTCGCGCACGACATCTGGTGGCGAGGGTGGAGCCGCGAGCCCTGGCTGGAGCCAAGCCTGGTGCTCCAGCTGGAGTGAGAGCTGAACTTGTGATGGGGACGTGACTGGGGCTGATAAAGTAGCTGGCGCTGGAACCAATGATGAGTCTGGGTCCAGGGTCAGGGATAGTGAAGTCGGAACCTGCTCTGGAGCCCAGGCAGTGGCGGAGCTGACGGCCGGAGGCTGCCGCTGGAACCAAGGACGAGCCTGGGCATAGACTGGAGGCCAGGCGGCGGCCGAGCTAATGGCTGCCGCTGGAACCAAGCACGAGCCTGGGTCTACAACCAGGGCCGGGTCGAGTACGAGAACCAGGCCAAGTTCCAGACCCTCCCGCTGCTCTACGACCTGGATAGGTCCTGGGGCAGAGAATGGGACTGAGGAGAGGAGGATGAGGGAAATAAGGAGGAGGGAGACGGGGTAGGGTCTCTACCCCCCTCCCTCTCTGCCCCTCTCCCTCTCTACCACTCTCCCGCTCCTTCTACCCTCCCTCTCTACTCCTCTCCCTCTCTACTCCTCACCCTCTCTAGCCCCTCCCTCTCTAGCCCCTCCCACTTCCACTACCCACTCCCCCTCTGCCACCCCTCCCTCTATCCCCCCTCCCTCTCTACCCCCCTTCCTCTATACCACCCTTCCTCTATACCCCCCTCCCTCTCTACCACCTTCCATCTCTACCCCCCATCCCTCTCGAGGGAGTGGTGAGTATTGAGAACTCTGGGTGAGTGGTGGAATATTGCCATTCGGGAACCAGACCTTCCCTGTGATGCCGTGCGTCCCCCACCATCCCCGATTTTAGAGAAAACGCTGCCACTTACGGCTGTGACTTTTGGCCATCTTACTCAGAGTGTGCAGGACAAGAGGATTTTCTCCATTGATTAAAAATAAAAAAGTTATTAGGGTTTAAAAAATGTTGAGATTCTCTCTCCTGAAGGCAACACCCCTTCCGGAGGGACTATAAGACCCGGAAGTGTGGGGGTGACTCAGTTCTCTGCAAGATGGGGGAGCGAGAGGTCGCAATTCTCAGTCTGAGATATGAATAACACTGAACACATGCCTACTAAACTGTGAGTGGTTTTTCTGACCTGTCAGTGCACTTAATGTGGTTTAAAAATGTAGTTTGAAACTGCTAAAGCTGTGATGCCTTTGGTGTGAAAGTGCTGAAGCTGTGTTGCCTTTGGTTTGAAAGTGCTAAAGCTGTGTTGCCTTTACTTTGAAAGTGCTGAAGCTGTTGCCTTTGTATTTAAAGTGCTAAAGCTGCCTTGCCTTTGGTTTGAAAGTGCTAAAGCTGCCTTGCCTAATTAAAGCTGCCTTGCCTAATTAAAGCTGCCTTGCCTTCTATATATGATTAAAAGATTAATCTTGACCACTTCCTGTTTGCGCTTTATATTGATTTTAGAAAAACGCTACCACGTACGGCTGTTTTTTGGCCATCTTCCTCAGAGTCCCCGTCTGCTCATCAGGTGCCGAGGATTTTTCCCATCGATGAAAAATAAAAGAGTTATTAGTGTTTAGAAAATGTTGAGATTCTCTCTCCTGTCAATTATGCCAAGAAGGCAACACCCCTTCTGGTGGGGGGGGGGGGGGTGGCCTATAAAACCCGGAAGTGTGGGCGTGGCTCAGTCTCCGCAAGATGGGGGAGGGAGAAGTCACGACTCTCTGTCTTTAGTGGCCTTGCACCCTGCTTGAAATGGTATGAAACTGCACTTGAATTTGGTAGGCTTGCACGCTGCTTGAACTGGTATGATACTGCATTTGAATCTGGTGGCCTTGCACCCAGCTTGAAATGGAATTTCAAGGGATAGCTGTGAGTTAACTGCCAACTCACCAGCCATGAGTGAGTGAGCTGCCAGGCTTGAGTGACTGAGCCGCCAGCACAAGAATCCATTCGGCCCACAATGTCCATACTAGCCCTCTGGAAACCAGTCCCTTCAGCGCACAACACCCATACTAGCACTCTAGAAAGCCCCCCCCCCCACTGGCCACCAGTATTGGTATTGATGGAGAGGTGGAATATTGCATTGGGGACCAGCCTTCTGTATGATGCTGGGACCCAACGGGTCCCATTTAGTCTAGTATAATACTAAAACTCTTCCCTTTGTTTTTGTGGCTGTGTAGGCCAGGGTTGTGTCAGCTTTCTGTCAATTTCCTTAATTCCTATCTTCTTCCAAATGCTAGGCCACAGCTTTCCCATTTTCACACATGCTAGTGACATTTTCCCCGAGGACACGATAAATATTTTCCCATCGCATTTCAACCTCTTTTTCCCAAGTTACTAATCTTTTAAAAACAGTTTTAAAAAAAAGTTAAAGTTCTTCAAGCTCACCCATTTTGAAGAAAAAAATTCGGACTGACCTCACAATCCACACGCATGCTCCATGCGCAAGGGGACAGTCCAACCGGCACCTCTGGGATCCCTCGCCCTCTCCATCTTTACCCTCCCTCCCCCTCCATCTCTGCCCCTCTCCATCTCTACCTCCTGTAATATGAATTACAGTATTAATATAATATCAAGGGGGGGGGAAGATAGTGTGTGTGTGGGGAGTGGTTAGTGTGTGTGTGTGTGTGTGATGCGGTCCTAGTTATATTTATAAAGGGACCGGTGGAGACCAATGGGCCCATCTGGATCATGCCAGCTGCTAGTGCCAGAACCCCATCAGTCCCAATCCCTCCTCATTATTTCCCTTCAGCCGACAACTTTCTCTCTTTCACACATGATATCGGAAAACATGTTATAAGAAAAGATGTTGTCAAGCTGGGAAGAGTGCAGAGATTGATGAGGATATTGCCAGGACGAGAGGGTCTGAGCTATGGGGAGAGGTTGAGTAGGCTGGGACTTTATCAACAGCTCCAATGAGCTAAGTAAAGGCAGGTAGAGTTTAACGCAGGGAAATGTGAGATGTTGTATTTTGGTAAGACAAACCAGGGCAGGACCTACACAGAGAGACTGAGGGATACAAGTACATGGTTCCAATAAAGTGGTGATACAGGTAGACAGGGTGATAAAGAAGGTGGAGACGGAAAAAACTGCAGATGCTGGAATTTTGAACAAAAAAGCAACGTACTTGATAAACTCAGTGGGTCAGGTCTGTGGAGCGAATGAACAGACGATGTTTTGGGGAGGACCTACAGACTGATTGGAAAGCTGGAAAAGAGGTCTGGCAACTGGAAGATGAAAGTTGGTAACGGAGGGGGTGGGAGGGGGGTGGCGGAACAGCTCAACACCGATAAGACTAAGGAGCTAGTGGTGGACTTTAGGAGGAGAGGAACACCCCTGTTCCCTGTCCCCTGGACGTGTAGTTTACCGAGGAGTACATGTATATTGGAGTTTACCTGGATAGAATCAACAAGCTCATCAGGAAGTCTGGCTCTGTCCTGGGAGTGGAGTTGGGTTCATTGGAGGTGGTCTTGGAGGGGAGGATGCTCCTCAATCTGTGGAGCATCTTGGACAATAGAGCTCATTCCCTCCATGACACATTGGTCACCTGAGGAGCACCTTCTGCAACAGACTTGTTCAACCAAGTTGCAGCACAGAAAGGCACAGGAGATCCTTTTTCCCTGTGGCTATCAAACTGTACAACTCCACCTCCTTCTGTCGATAGTAGACTGACTCCGCTTCCCCCACCACCTCCCCAAACTTTGCGCATGCTCAATCCTGGACTTTGCACTTGTCACTTTAATTTCATGTATCTTGTTGTGTTTTATGAGTGTTGGCAGACCAAGTTCCCTCCTGGGATTGATAAAGTTCCACCGTATCGTATCGCATGCTTCAGTGTTGAAAGGGGAAGCCACTGAACATTGCCAGATACGGGTTTCACAGGACATGGAAGTATAATCGGAGGAGCTACTGCCAAATTTACTAAAGGTAAAATGTGACGAGGGCTAATCATAGAATCAGAAAATCGGTGCAGGAGTAGGCCATTCGGCCCTTCAAGCCTGCACCGTCATTCAATATAATCACGGTTGATCATCCAACTCAGTATCCTGTACCTGCCTTCTCTCCATACCCTCTGATCCCTTTAGCCACAAGGGCCCCATCTAACTCTCTCTTAAATATAGCCAATGAACTGGCCTCAACTACCTTCTGTGGCAGAGATTTCCACAGACTCACCACTCTCTGTGTAAAAAATGATCTTCTCATCTCGGTCCTAAAAGACTTCCCCCTTATCCTTAAACTGTGACCCCTTGTTCTGGAGTTCCCCAACATCGGGAACAATCTTCCTGCATCTAGCCTGTCCAACCCCTTAAGAATTTTGTAAGTCTCTATAAGATCCCCCCTCAATCTCCTAAATTCCAGAAAGTACATGCCAAGTCTATCCAGTCTTTCTTCATATGGAAGTCCTGCCAGGAATCAGTCTGGTGTACTTTATCTGTACTCCTTCTATGGCAAGAATGTCTTTCCTCAGGTTAGGAGACCAAAACTGTACACAATACTCCAAGTGTGGCCTCACCAAGACCCTGTACAACTGCAGTAGAACCTCCCTGCTCTTGTACTCAAATCCTTTTGCTATGAATGCCAACATACCATTCGCTTTCTTCACAGACTGCTGCACTTGCATGCCTACTTTCAATGACTGGTGTACCATGACACCCAGGTCTCGTTGCATCTCCCCTTTTCCTAATCGGCCACCGTTCAGATAATAGTCTACCCTCCTATTTTTGCCGCCAAAGTGGATAACCTCACATTTATCCACATTATACTGCATCTGCCATGCATTTGCCCGCTCAACCAACCTATCCAAGTCACCTTGCAGCCTCCTAGCATCCTCCTCACAGCTAACACTGCCCCCCAGCTTCGTGTCATCCGCGAACTTGGAGATGTTGCTTTCAATTCCCTCATCCAGATCATTAATATATATTGTAAATAGCTGGGGTCCCAGCACTGAGCCTTGCGGTACCCCACTAGTCACTGCCTGCCATTCAGAAAATGACCCGTTTACTCCTACTCTTTGCTTCCTGTCTGCCAGCCAGTTCTCTATCCACATCAACACTGAACCCCCAATACCGTGCTTTAAGTTTGAATGCTAATCTCTTATGTGGGACCTTGTTGAAAGCCTTCTGAAAGTTCAGATACAACACATCCACAGGTTCTCCCTTATCCACTCTACTAGTTACATCCTCGAAAAATTCTATAAGATTCGTCAGACAAGATTGACCTTTCATAAATCCATGCTGACTTTGTCCAATGATTTCACCACTTTCCAAATGTGCTGCTATCCCAGCTTTAATAACTGACTCTAGCATTTTCCCCACTACCGATGTTAGACTAATGTACCATAAAATTGAAAAGTGAGGCTATAGTAGTTGAATTGAGAAACACAAAATGGCCAATCACATGACATGTGTACTGCAGGCTGGACAACATCAGTGGAAGAATGAAGAACAAATGTGCTGGTAAATTTATGAACTGTGTAAAAATGTCCAGGCGCTGATAATTGGGAATTTCAATGGCCCTGCCACCAACTGGGATGAAACCAGAGTGAAGGGGAGAGTTGCAGCAATATTCTCTGTTGCAGCCTGTATTTGGAGGCAGTGTCCAGTCCTGAACAAACTCTTGCATTGGTCTTTCATAGAAGAGGGCAGTGGTATCAGCACTGACATGGTGAATATGAAAGAATGGGGCAGATAAGCGGAGTAAGTGAATGTATATCAATGTTCCAGAATATTTAATGTGAACTGCAGAATGGAGGAGCTCACTGGAGGTTGCACCCTCTATCCTCTTAGATGGTATGTCAACAATCATCGTATATCAAGTGTCTTCAACCAATAAAACCTGAAGTTGCTCCAGCTAAATATGAGGAAACAAAGCTGCCTTTTCCCTCCCATCTCTAATGCGGCCTTTTCAAACTTGCACTCTGCAGTTTTTGATCCCTATTGGAATATTATGTATCAAATTTTGATTGATA
This sequence comes from Okamejei kenojei, assembly GCA_035221665.1. Classification (NCBI taxonomy): domain Eukaryota; kingdom Metazoa; phylum Chordata; class Chondrichthyes; order Rajiformes; family Rajidae; genus Okamejei; species Okamejei kenojei. The sequence goes on from JAVHYY010000147.1 coordinate 257,573, forward strand.
ATGCTCCATTTGTCCTAGGTATTATTTTACCCACATTAAATGCACTGAATAGATGCGTTGCTACCGCTCTACACAGACAAGAAATAAAACCTACTTCCCCTTTCTCCATGCAACATGGAGTTTAATCTTTTTGGAAATTACTCACACAGAGAACCCAGGATCAGTAGCAGATCCCTCATTTCACCAGGTGACATTCTGCAAAGGAAAGCACAAAATTAAACTCAGAGAGGAATGAGAGCCTGGGTCTTGTGCAAATTGTAAACTGGGACAGAAATCGATAGTGAGTGAGAAACATCTCTCCCCAGCTGGGACGCTGCAGACAGAGGGGAGATATGTGAATCCTTGACGGTAATGGGCACACGGTTGAGATCTGCCTCTCTCCCTCAATGGGACCCTACAGAGTGATGTAATTTCTCTCTCTGCCCCCCTCTCTTATGTTCCCAACAGATGGGCAATGATCCTTGTCTCCACACCATTGTGACGCCACACACAGAGGTATGATCTTTCTCTCTCTCTCCCCCTCAACCCCCCCCCCCCCCCCCCCCCCCCACCCACTCGTCTCGCAAGTTCCCTACAGACAGACATGTGATCTCTCTCTCCCCCTCAATACGACCCTACACACAGAGGTGTGATATCCGTCTTCGGGCTCCACATTGTTCACACTCACATATGCTCGCAATAAGTTAACAAATACAGATGAAATTCTGAGCTTGATCAAGTTTTTGAGCTGCCTTCTTACCTGAATCTGCAGTGGTTTTGCTGTCTGTGATGGAGGGAGGTGAGACCACCTGTAACCTTTTCAGTCTCGGGGACTTTACTGTGAGCGGCGTCTGGCTCGGCGTCTGCTCACCGACGACCTTCCACATCCGCTTCACGAGTGAATAACTGCAGGGCCATTATTCCCACCTACCTTACCCTTCACTCTAACAGGAACATGTATGCCCTGAGCCCTCGCTGTCACTTTCCAGACATCCCTTTGCCCCAAAACAACCTGCTGAAATCAACCATTGTAAATTCCCGTCTACTACCATCAAAGTTGGAGTTTCCCCAATTCAGGACTTTAACTTGTGGGCCCACCTTATCCTTATCCATAACTATTTTTAAGCTAATGAAACAGAGGTTGCTGGTCTCATAAAATTTGCCTACTGACACGTCAGTTTCTTGCCCTTCCCATTTTCCCAAGAGTAGAGGGTACACAAAAGGCTGGAGAAACTCAGCGGGTGCAGCAGCATCTAAGGAGCGAACGAGAAACCCATCTGATAAGGGTCTCAACCCAAAACGTCGCCTATCTCCTTCGCTCCTTAGATGTTGCTGCACCCGCTGAGTTTCTCCAGCCTTTTGTGTACCCTCGATTCTCCAGCATCTGCAGTTCCTTCTTTAACACTTCCCAAGAGTAGATCAAGATTTTCCCTCTCCCTTGCAGAGCCCTCTACATATTGCCTGAAAAACCTTTCCTGAACTCATTTGACAAATTTCAACCCATCTAAGCTTTTGGCACTATGATAATGCAGGTCTTTATTGGGAAAGTTAAAATCTCCTACCATGACAACCCTAATAGTCTTGCAGTTGTCTACAATCTAATTGATGGACCGAATTAGATTGATGGACATGTCCGAACTTAATGTCATAATGTGTAGGAAGGAACTGCAGGTGCTGGTTTAAAGAACATCTCTGGAGAGAAGGAATGCGAACGTCTCAACCCGAAACGTCACCCATCCCTTCTCTCCAGAGATGCTGCCTGCCCAACTGAGTTACTCCAGCTTTTTGTGTCTATCTTAATGACTTAATTGTACATGCCTCTACCACTTCCTCTGGCAGTTGGTTTCATACATCCATCACCCTCTGTATGAAAATGCTGTCTGTCAGGTCCCATTTAAATCTTGCCTGCTCACATTACAGCAGAGAACAGTTTAAGTAGAGCACAGGAACAGACCCTTTGGTTCACAATGTCTATGCTGAACGTTCCAAGATAATAAATAATCTGATCACCCTGCACAGTGGTTTATTAAATCATGATCCCTGTAAAAAACCATGAGGGAAATAAACAGGGTAAATGTTGCTGGTTATTTTCCCCAGTGTTGGGGTATCAAGAACCAGAGGATGTAGTTTTAAGGTGAGAGAGGAAAGCATTAATAGTCACCTGAGGGGCAACCTTTTCACTCAGAGGGTGGTGGGTATATGTAACGAGCTGCCAGAGGAGGTAGTTGTTTGAGGCGGGTTGTTTTTGGATAATATAACAACATTTTTAAAAAACACTTTGACAGGTTACCTGATAGGAAAGATTTAAAAGGAGGATACAGGCAAAATGGGGGGGGATACCTTAGATCTTGCTTGACAAAAAATGAGTTGGGCCGAAGGCTAGCCCGCCTGTTTCCCCCCTGATGCTATGGATTATCGAGCCTGACTAATTTTATAATGGTATTTGACTGACTACACATGGTCTATATCCTCCATTTCCTTGCATTTCCATGTGCCTATCTAAAAGCCTCTCCGATCCCGCTATTGTATCTGCCTCCTCCACCAAACCATGGCTGCTCTCGTTCCCAGGAATCTATCACCCTCTGTAGTAAAATAAAACTAGGCCCACACATCTGCTTTAAAACTTTTTGCCTCGTTCACCATAAAGCAAAAGCCTTCCCTCCAGTGTTGACATTCCACATGGGGGGAAAAAAAAAAAAAAAAAAAGGTCCGACAGACTACCCTATCCATGTCTCTCATAACTTTTTAAACCACAAGTATCAGCTACCCTCTCCTTGTACCTCATATCCCCAAATCCAGGCACACATTAAACCTTAGAAACACGGAACCGCAAATGCCGGTTGATACCAAAGATAGACACAAATGTGCTGGAGTATAACTCAGCGGGTCAGGAAGCATCACTGAGAAAAAAAAAAAGACGATTGGTGTGACGTTTCGGGTCGGAGCCCTTCTTCCCTAACACCCCCCCCCCCCCTCTCAGCTTTAGGCTCTGCCCTAATAAAATGAATCTTTCCTCAATCTTATCTATGCTCCTCATGATTTTAATAAACCGCTGTGAGGCCACCCTCAACCTCTGAGAAAAATATTTTGATTTCCCAACCTATCCAGGCGCTTCTTATATCTTGAGCTCTTGCTGTCCCGGCAACATGCTTGTGAAAGTCTTCTGCTGCAGCCTCTCTAGCTTAATCACAATCATTTCTTTTAGCTGGTGAACTGAGAAACCAGAAACTGCACACAATACTCCAGGTGTAGTTGACTCACCAATGTTCTATCCAGTGTCACATGATGTCCCAACTCTTGTACTCAATGTCCTGTCCGAAGAACGGCAAGCATGCCCCATATGCCTTCTTCACCACTTTTGTCTCCCCATATTGACATATTCAAGAAATAATATATTTTTGCCCCCAGAGGTTCCATGGAAGCGGTGTCACAGGGGGAAAACAGAATTTTTCAAAAAGGCTTTTGGCAGATTCAAAAGATTATAGAGGAGCCAGATCGGCCGCTCCCCGAAATCCAATGGACTGATTGGTGTAGTACGTAACGGAACGTCACGGCCGTCATTTTACCATTATGCCTCCCGCTGTGTAAATCCCTCCAAAACGCTACAGAGCCATTGTGGGGGGGGGGGGAGGGGTGGGGAGGGGGGGCGCTGTGGGGGGGCGGGGCAAGCGGGGGCGGGGGTGGGGTTTCTGGTTGGGGGGTCGGGTGGGTGGGCTGGGGGGGGGGGGGGGGGTGGTGGGCGTGTTTGGGGGGGCGGAGTGGGGGGGGGGGGGGTGGGGGCGAGGGCGGGGTGTGGGGTAGGGGGGTGGGTGGCGGTGTAAGGGGAGGGTTGGGGGGGGGGGTCACAGTGCGGGGCGGGGGAAACAGTGGGGGGAGGGGCGGTGGGGGGGGGGGGGGCGGTGGGATTGGGCGGGTGGCGGAGGGGGATGGGGTGTGGGGGGGGGGGGTGGAGGGCGGTGGGGGAGGTTGTGTTGGGGGTGGTGGGGGGGGGGGTAGGGGAGATATGCGGGGTGGGGGTGGGTTGGTGGAGGGGGAGTGGGGGCGGTTGGGGTTGGGTGTGGGTTGGGGGGTGGGGGGGGGGAGGTGGTGGGGCGATTGGGGCGGGGGGGGTGTGTAGGTGGGTGTGGTGTGTTGGGGCGGGGTGGCGGGGTGGGGAGTTGGTGGGGGGATTGGTTGGGGGGGGTTGGGGAGGTGTGTGTTGGGGCTTGGGGTTGTGTTGGGGTGCGGGCGTGGGGGTTGTATGTGGAGGGGGGAGGGGACTACCCGAGGTTGGGAGGGGTGTAGGGTGGGAGGGGGGGCTAGTGCGGTTGTTTGGGGGGGATGTGGGGGCAAGCAAAGGATTTACAGGAGAAAGAGGCGTTTTAGATAAGGTTATGATATTATTTGTTTTAGATCCTCTTATTTCTCACGATCTCAAATTCGCGTCCCCTGCTCTTCTCTCTATTATATTTCCCCTCTCTTTCTATCGATCTCCTCTCTCTTCCCCTCCCTCCCCTCTCTCTCTCCTTCCCTTCTCTATCTTTGCCCTTCCCACTCTCTCTCCCTCATTCCTCTCTCTCTCTCCCAACTTCCCTCTCTCTCCATCCCTTTTCCCCCTGATCCCCATTTCCCTCCCATCTTTCCTCCCCAGGCCCCTCCTTGCCCCCCTTCCCTTGATTTGTATGTGCAGTTTCCCGTGTATTGCTTTAACACACACTGTGCTCAATATTAAATGAAACTTATATATAAATATTTATATGGAGTGTTTTAATTGTGTGCCTGTGTGTGGTGGTCTCTGCAGTCTGACCCCCGCAAAACAGCGCCACTTCAGGCGGATGTTGTCACCTGCAACCTCCACGTGTTCCAGCATTCCAGGCCCAGCTTCTTATCAGACATTAGATAATTTGAACTATTTAGTTTCCCACAATTTGGACTGTGTTGCTCGCTGTAGATTATTTTTCTCTTTCATTTTAACACTTTTGACCATCGCCGGGTTTTGCTATTAGTTTATTCTTATTTCTGGTTGTGTTTTCTTTGGTTTGACATTGTTGCCAACGTCTTCCCAGCCGTGCGGGGTGTCTAGTTTTTCTCGGGGACACGATCCCCCGCTGGTGGATGAGTTGCGCGACTGTGTCTCGTCCATCCTGCGGCTTTTTGCATTGCTCTCCTTACACCCTCGGCATACGGGCAGGGATGGTCGAGTGCGTACCGCACGCCCCACCGTCTCCGACCAAAGGCCGGTGGCACTGCCTGCACCCGCGGGCCCCACCGGTCCCGACCCACAGCCGGGGTGCCCACCACAGCAGGAGCCGCCTGCGACCATGCTTGCGCAACTTCCAGAGGAAGAGTGATCGCGCTCTATCCCTTTTTCCCTGTGAGTTGTGAGTTTTGGCTGCCGCGTTTCGTTGGCCTGCTCGTTTTCATTTCCTTCGCTTCCCGGGGCGTCACTGATGGTCAGGACCACTTACAGTTGGAGCCCTCGTCAGTGGTTATGACAACTGTCACGTGAAGTTCATGGGTTAAGGGGAAATGGGTGGTGTTTAAGAGTGTCCTGCTGCATCAACAGATCTTTACTTGAGCTCGCCAACGTTACAGAGCTGAGCTAAGTCAACAAACCTCGCTCAGATAAACAAAAACAGCTAGCATCCGCAATGATCAATATGTTAGAGTTACTAGCACATGTAGTTGTTCACACATATCTCCCCACTAAAGACACTGTTGACCACAAATTAGGACTCGCTTACCTTCCCACCCACACAACACTCTATATCTTTTGGGAAATCTAACAAGGGCAGGAACATACACGTTCAATGCTAGTGTTCTGCTAGTGTTGTAGCGCAGAGGGATCAAGGAGTATTACAGTCCAGAGTACCCTGAATGTGGCATCACCGGTTAGTAAGGTTGTCGAGAAGGCTATTGGCACAAATGCCTATCGGACAGGAGTTTGAAGTATGAACCGGAGGTTCGGGGGACACAGATAAGGTTAGTTGTGTAGAGGCCGGATGGTATTGGGATACGAGACGGGGAGGGGTGTAGGGGTCGTGGGGAGGGAGGGGTTACAGAGACGGGAGAGGGGGGAGTAGGGGCACCGTGTAAGTTTGATAACTGGTACAAGTGTGAATCTAACTGCTAATTTTCGAGGCTGGTACAGAAAAGTTGTTACTCACTGCATTCGTCCCCACAGACAGCTGAGGAGGGGAGAAAAGGAGGAAGGATTTTGTTTACTAACAAGTGATGTCAAGGACCTAAACCTTCCCTCGCTCCCGCAGTGGCGACTCCCTCCTCCAGCCCCCTCCCCTCCCTCCTGCCCTCCTCCT